>CM051346.1:4499803-4819803 GCA_028015215.1 Gynostemma pentaphyllum | reverse complement strand
ATTTACTTAATTTAGAGATTGTGACAGGTTTTGTAATCATGTCAGCAGGATTATCATCAGTGTGTATTTTATTAATAGCAACCTTACCTTAGCTAATAATATTTCTAATAAAGTGATACTTTACCTTAATGTGTTTTGTTCTATCATGGAACATTTGGTTCTTAGTAAGATAAATAGCACTTTGGCTATCACAAAATACCTCCACCTGCTCTTGTTGAATGCCAAACTCAGATACAATTCCCTTGATCCAAGTTGCTTCCTTAAATAGCCTCAGTAATGGCTATATATTCAGCCTCTGTAGTTGAAAGGGCCACCATAGGTTGCAAGCATGCTTTCCAGCTTATGGCATTTCCAAACAATGTAAAAACTAATCCACTTAATGATCTTCTCTTGTCAAGATAACTTGTAAAATCAGAGTCACAATAGCCTACAATTTCACTATCAGTGTCATTGCTTTTAGAATATTTGAGGCCATAGTTTCAGGTACCTTTTAGACACCTCATTACCCATTTTACAGCTTCCCAATGAGATTTACTAGGGTTTGCCATATATCTACTTATAAGACTAGAGGCATAAGCTAGAACTTGTCTAGAGCAAACCATGGTATATATAATGTTGCATACTTCACTAGCATAGGGAATGTCTACCATTTCAAGTTGATCATCTTCAATTTTAGGACTTAAGGCAGCAGACAACTTAAAGTGAGTGGCTATAGGTGAGCTAACAGTTTTAGCATCGCTCATGTCAAATTTTTCTAGAATTTTCAAAGTATACTTATGTTGTGTGAGAAACGGTATGTTTTTACTTCTATCTCTATTAATGTGGATACCAAGTATAGTTTGAGCTTTCCCAAGCTCTTTCATTTTAAATTCCTTATTCAAAGACAGTTTTAGCTTCTCTATTTCTTTCTTATTTGAGCATACCACTAACATATCATCAACATACAAAAGAAGATACATAGGACAGTCATTGTTAATCCACTTAACATACACACAACTATCAAAGTTACTCCTATTGAAATCATTTTTAATCATGAAATTATCAAATTTTAAGTACCATTGCCTAGGTGACTGTTTCAGTCCATACAAGATTTCTTAAGGAGACACACTTTATTTTCACTGCCCTTTGTTACAAAACCTTCAGGTTGAGACATGTAAATTGTTTCAACCAAATCTCCATGTAAAAAGGCTGTTTTAACATCTAGTTTCTCTAGTTCAACGTCAAACTCTGTTATAAAAGCAAGTAATATTCTAATGGAGACGTGTCTAACAATAGAGGAATAGATTTCATTGTAGGCTATTCCTTCTTTTTGGGTGAATCCCTTAGCTACTAACCTAGCCTTGTATCTAACCTTTTCAATTCCAGGGATTTCGTCTTTTCTTTTGAAAATCCATTTGCATCTTACTAATTTTTTATTTTTAGACTTATTTACAAGAATCTAGGTTTTATTTTTCTCTAAACTAGCCTTTTCTTCTTTCATAGCATCTAACCATTTCTGCTTATAAGGGTCATTTATAGCATGCATATAGGTTATAGGTTCATTGTATATCATTTGGTTTACAACAGTGAAAACATAGTAGGTGAAATCAGGATTTTCATACCTGGCTCTGTTCCTGTCCATTATCAGCTGGTAGGAGCTCAGATCTTCAGTGTCCTCTATCACTTGATCTTCAACTGGATGACTCTCATCAGCTTCTTGTGTGGCTTGTTGTGCACTATCTTCTTGTGCCTCCACCTCCACCTGAGTATCATTTATTTTTCCTGCACTTGTATCACAAGATTGATTAATGGACTTCAGGAATATTTCTGTCTCTTTAAAAGTTACATCCCTGCTGATCAAATTCTTAAAACCTCAACCTTCTAGGGGCTACCATAGTTTGTATCCCTTGACCCTATCAGGATATCCAACAAACATGCATTTGACAGCTCTAGGATCAAGTTTTCCCTCCTTATTGTGAGCATAGGCAGTGCAACAATAGATCTTAAGGTGATTCAATTTGGGTTTGTTTCCTGTCCAAACTTCATCAAGTGTCTTAAACTCTATGGCAGAAGAGAGGCATCTATTGATAAGGTATCAGGCTGTCTTGACAGTCTCAACCCAAAACCTTTTAGGTTGGTTTGCACTAGCCATTAGACACGTAACTCTCTCAAGGATATTCCTATTCCTTTCTGCCACCCCATTTTGTGGGGTTTGTGCCTAATTGTTTTGTGCCTTATAATACCCTCTTTATTGCAAAATCTATTGAATTCCTCATTTAGGAACTCAAGACCATTATCATTTCTTAGGGTCTTAACTTTCTTGCCTCTTTAGATTTCTACCATCTTTTTTCAAGTTCTAAAGTTTTCAAAAGCTTCTGACTTGTGTTTTAGGAAATAGATCCAGGTTTTCCTAGAGTAATCATCAATTATAGTCATGAAATATCTATTTCCTTCTAGGGATGGCTGCTGAGTGGGACCCCACAGGTTTGAGTGGATGTAATTAAGAACACTAGTGGCTGTATGGACAGACTTGGAAAATTTGACCCTCTTAGACTTTCCTAGCGCACAACTTTCATAGAAGTCCAACTTATTTAGTTTTGAATTGTCTAGGATACCTTGTTTAGCTAGCTCTTGCATTCCCCTCTCACTTACATAACCTAATCTCATATGCCACAAGTTAGTTTGGTCAGTGGTACTAGAGGAAATGCCTGCTAGACCTGAAATAGTGCTGCCTTTCAAGACATATAGGCCATTTACCTTGAAAACTTTCATTATGACTAAAGAACCACTAAGAATCTTAAGGACTCCACCTCCAGCTTTGTACTTAAGACCTTCCTTAGTTAAGGTTCCAAAAGAAATAAGATTTCTTTTCATATCAGGGACATACCTAACCTTATGTAAGGTTCTAATGGCACACTTACTGGTTTTTATTTTAATTTCCCATATTCCTGTGATTTTACACAGCACATTGTTTCCCAATTGAACATTACCACCATATAAAGGGCTGAAGTTAATTAACTAGTTTTTATGTGAACTTATGTGAAAAGTGCAACCTAAATCTAATATCCATTCTTCTTCATTTTCAGTACAACCTACCATTAGAGCATCACCATTTTCAGAATTATCATCACCAGTAGCTACATTTCCTGAATTATTCTGATTATAAGTGTATTGTTTTTTTCCATTTGTTTTCCTTTTATAATAGAACCTTGTAATATGCTCTAGTTCATTACAATGGTAGCATTTTACAGATTTCAAGTTTGGCCTAGACTTGGACTTAGACTTACTTCTACCTCTTTGTCTTCTATCATTACATCTACCCCTAACATGTATACTTTCCCATTGATTCTTATCAGTTTTCAATTCCAATTCCCAAGAACAAAGGGAAGAAATTACCTCATCTACAGTGATTGCAGTCCTGCCAAACTTGATTGCAGCTTTCAATTCTCTATAGGGTTATGGAAGAGAATTTAGAAGAATTATAGCTTTGCTCTCATCCCCTATTTTCTCTTGATCCACAGTGGCAAGAGTGATTGTGATCTTCTTGAAATCATCCAGATTCTATTCCAGGGTTCTTGAATTCTCCATTCTGAATCCAAAGAACTTTTCTTTTAACAGAATCTGATTGATGAGGGACTTGGTATGGTAAATTTCTTCCAACTTATTCCAAACCTCATAGCATGTATCCATATCATCTACTTATCTCATATCAGCCAAGTAGAGGATGATTATGGAAAGGAGATCAGCAGGATCCTCGATTTCATTGTGTAGTTTTTGTTGAACTAGTAAGGCCTTCATTTTTTTCCTCCAAGATCCAAAATCCCCAGTACAATCAAACGCATGCGATTCAAACTTCATTGACATCAGTAATTTCTTCTGATCCTTGAATCTTTTTTTTTTCAAGAAAGATTTAAGGAGATCCAAGCTCTGATACCACTTGTTATGCTTTTAGCATATAAACCCAGAATTGAAACAAAACAAAGAGGAACAAGAAAGGAAGAAGAAGACACAAGAATTTATCCTAGTTCAACCACTAAGGGTCTACGTCTAGTTGTTGGAGAAGATCTCCAAGCTTATGCACTATAATCAGCCTTCGAATCAGTTCACAAATCACAGCCAAACGTACACATAGCCATTATAAGAAGAATAAAAAAAAGCTTACAGAAAAACAAAGAAAGAATTACAAAACAATTCTTTCAATCTCAAGCTCTCTCTTACTAGAAATCTCTGTAGGTTTTCTCTCTCAAAACCAGAACCTAGAATACACCGAATGAATGGAGAAGATGGACTTCTTCTGGCAAAGAAGGAGAGAATAACTAATTCTGTTGTTGACTGCTAGCAGACCACGTGGAGAGCAACGACTCTTTTTTTTACAAGCAGCTAAACAACAAAGTCTTGGGCTGTGAAGTGGGCTTGAGCTGACTTAAAGGACAATGGGACCATCGACATTTTAGATGAGCTTAGAACAAACTGAGTTGAACACATACAACAGTTAGTCGTTCAATACAAGAGATTAAAGCAACAAGGCACAAACGAAAAAAAACTCCATTTTTTCTCTGTCTTCTTTTGCTACTGGCAACGATGCCTTCTTCGATGGATTAGATCAGAAGCTCCCCTTGTGATAGGTTGAATCAAGAACCTCCCGTTCTTGTTTTGATCATACCACAAGCTCTCCTTGTAGATTTGGATCAAGGAATTCCTTTCCTTGATGTGTGAGCAAGTGATTTCTTCCTCCCGAAAAATCAAAACACCGTCCAAGCAATTACAATATAAAGTGTAGGAAAATTAATCGTTACAAAATAAACTCTCACATATATGTTATTAGAAGCACAATAGACTGATAAGAGTGTGTGTGTGTGTGTGTGTGTGTGTGTGTGAGAGAGAGAGAGAGAGAGAGAGAGAGAGAGAGAGAGAGAGAGAGAGAGAGAGAGAGAAATGATCAAAAGCTTAGTTAACTGAAGCTAAAAGAAAAGACTTTCAAATTATAGGCAAAGCTTGAAGCTTCAAAAGGAAACTTTGACAAAACGAAATCTGCCAGATCACGGGTTGTTGTAAAAGTGACAACAATGCATGAGTAGATTTTCTTTATAAATGTCATCAAATAGAGATTTGAAATTTGAATACAAAATCATGGCATATATGTTGTGTGAAATCGTGATACGCAAGTGCACGCAGTCAAACAAGTAATAAAGTGATAAGAAAGATATCGTTCCCACGAGGATTAGCGATTTAAAATGGTGTTTAACAAATAATTTAAAGAAAATAAAAACAATGATAAATTGGGGTGATTTGATTTATGAAACTAAATAACTAAAATTGTGTAATTATGCAAAACTAAATAACTAAATTCTCAATTAAATATGGAAAATAAGTACGATGGTCTAAAGTGGCTGAGATTACTCCTAAAATATGCAAGAATATTAAAATGATTAAACTATGTAGAGACAAATGGTTGGAAAGTCAAGAATCCCCCTAAAAAGTCTTAGAATTCACAAATGCTGCAGCAGTGCTGTGGCTGTGCTGCAGCAAACTGCATTAATAAAGACACTTTTTATGCAAGCAAACTCAAAAGTTCATGTGACTTTGTCAAGCCTAGCATGATTCTAATTCTTAATCCAACTTAATTCCTATGTCTAGGTTAAATTAGATTAAAAATACACTTTGATACTCCGGTTTAGGCTTTAAGGTGTAAACACATATGTCTATGCATTACCAAAAACAATTTCAAGAATCGTTAACCCTTATCAATCAATACTTTTCCATTTAATTTCAACCTTTTCAGAATTAAAATTAAACTAAACAATTTACTTAGGTTGATCAAGCATAAGCAAAGAGACAAGAAATTTCAAACTATTGATTGAGCATAAAAATTGAATTCATTAAAGCTTGTGAAAAACTAATTCCCCTTAGGGTTCATCTATCAATTCCAACCTAATAAAATTTAGTTCATAATGAAATTCAAATAAACAAAAGAGTTCAACAAAATCAAAACTAAACCTAACATAACTTGAGTTCAACAATGGAGTTCTTAAGAATGGGGAAGGAAGAATAATGAAAAGTAAGAGTAAATAAATAGAAGAGAAGAAATCAAAACAAAGCTCCAATGAAGAAGAAGAAGTCTCCTCCTCTCACGATCTGCCTCTGTTCCTCACGTACGCTGCCTCTTCTATTTTTACGTTTCAGTCTGTCCACCAAATCTCTCTGTTTTTTTTTTTAGCTGCTGCCTCCCTTTTCTTTTCTAGGTTAATCTTCTATTTTTCTTTGTTTTGGGCTTGGGCTTTTCTTAAATCTCCTCCAAATTTGCTTCTAAGTTGAACCCCTATGATGGGCTTATTTTATTTGAGAAGAATCTGCTGAAGCGGGCCAAAAAAAACTGATATTTTTGGGCTGAAAATCGTGACTAAGTCTCTGTCCAGTTACGCCAGGTGTCTTGCGACACCAGGCAGATCGCCACAAAGACTTTTCAAAATTCTGCATTTTTTTCCTATTTCCTGCATGAAATTTGCAATTCTTTTAGGACTTTCTTTCATTCAAATTGACAAAATTAAATACCAAGAGCCAAGAACAATCCTAAATATACTTTAAAGTGCTAAAAAAACCGAATTTTCCCAAAATAAGCTTTAATAAAGAATGATGCAAAATGAGTTCAAAGTATGCAAAATATGAGCAAAGTTTAATCAAATAATTATCACTTAGGCATTAAAATAGGACCAAATAACTCTATTTTGTAGAGTTATCAATATACGTGAAGATCAAATAAGGCTATCTAAATTTCTCATTCAAATTACAAAATATTTTCCTTATATTATTTTAAAGCAATCAAGCTAAATTTAAGATGATCAAATCAATTAATTATGACTTGAATTAGGAAAATGTCAATGGTAAATTGCAAAAAGAATATTTATTCATAGACAAGATCTCCATAAAATCCTTAAAAAATGGCTCCTTTTAAAAAAAATACTGAAAGACCAACTAAAATGTAGGACAAAAGATTCAATTTTATTTTTTTTAAATAAAATAAAATATCATTTTAGAACACAATAAATTGTGAAAATTTAATTTTGCCTTAAAATATTATAATTGATAATGTTATATTAATTTCCATATAAATAAACTATTTATTTAAACAACTAATATTGTATCAATATTAATAATATTAATATTACTTTTCATTTAAATAATCTCATTATTCAAATAATTAATATTGCCTAATTTTAAGTAAAATCAATTACTCAAATTATTTGTTCTTCCTAAGTTAAATTAATAACTTAGTTTTGCTACAACGATATTTGAGCTAGCATAGGGACCCGATGGACCTATAGATCATGGGCTTAATAATTAGTCAATTAATTGATTAACTCATAATAAGCTAATTACTTATTATTTAACTATAAATTATTTCACTATAGATTCATAGTTGAACTCCCCTCACTATAGATGAGTTATGTTCATTTAGTTTATCTTTTATTTATATCTGTGATATATCCTTCACGTGGAACCCTCATAATTACAGGTGAATTAAATTTACCGTTTTGCCCCTGTAATTACCGCTTTATCCTTGTGTTCTCACTGATTCTCCAATGAACATTATCTTTAGTCGAACTAGAGATAATATACTTCTGTGATCAGTAGAAGTCGTGGCGCCACTTGTTCATGTCTCGAAATCAGTACATCAAGGGAGTTTCTTAAAGTTCCTAAAATGTTTAGGTATCGCACTGATACCGTTAATTTATAGGAAAGTTATGAATTCCATCTCGTGAAAATGCGTTCCCAGCTACTTATCTAGTTATGTTCCCAAAACAGAAGTGTATTGAGCGTTCATATCAGATAGCTCTCAAATATGTGAATCAAAGAACATAACTCCACAAATAGGAATCCACATTTCACTCAGAATTGAGATATATCACGGTTGATAAACTTAGTTTGATATTCGATCATTTCTCATAAATGGTACTAATGAGAAATTTGATCAAACATCGTGGTCTTGTCTTATACAATCAACATTGCATATGATACTTCCATTTCATGTCACCCACATGAATGATCAGGATTAGATTATTTGTCTATAAACAAAATGCGAAGCTATCAAAACACTCTTACCAAGATAAGGTTCCCACCATTTACTGTAGACACTTTTAAGTTGCTCATCTCGACTTTAATCCTCTCATATGACTCACAAACTAAGTCATGATTTCATAAGAGTAACTGAGAGTTTTACTATTTGAATGTTTGATATTAATATATTTTCATATATTCCTCATATCGTCAATTGAATCAATATAGATAATAGAAAGAACATATGTTTATTTATTTAATTTATTCGAAATAAATTATTTTTATTAAATAATTACAAGTTCTAGGACACCATTCCTAACAGAAGCAACAAGACACAAACGAAAAAAAACTCCTATTTTTCTTTGTATTCTTTTGCTACTTGCAACGACGCCTTTTTCGATGGATTCGATTTGAATCAAGAACCTCTCATTTTTATTTTGATCATACCACAAGCTCCCATTGTGGATTTGGATCAACGAACTCCCTTCCTTGATGTATGAGCAAGTTGACTTCTTCCTCCCAAAGAATCAAAACATTCTCCAAACAATTACAATATAAAGTGTAGGAATAATAATCCTTACAAAATAAACTCTCACATAAATGTTATAATAAGCACAATAGGCTGATAAAAGAGTGAGAGAGAGAAATGATAAAAAAAACTTGGTTAACTGAAGCTAAAAGCAAAAGCATTCAAATTATAGGCAAAGCTTGAAGCTTCAAAAGGAAACTTTGACAAAACACAATCTGCTAGATCACTAGGTGTTGTAACAGTGACAACAAGGCATGGATAGAATTTCCTTATGTAAGTCATCAAATAGAGATTTAAAATTTGAATACAAAATCATGCCATATACGTGAAGATCAAATAAGGTTGTCCAAATTTCTCATTCAAATTACAAAATATTTTCCTTATATTAATTCAAATCAATCAAGCTAAATTTTAAGATGATCAAACCAATCAATTATGACTTGTAAAAAGAATATTTATTCATAGACAAGATCTCCGTAAAATCAATTCAAATTTATCAAACTTTCAAATAAGTTTTTAACAAATTAAATATCAAAACAAAACTAATAAAAAGAAATTATTCCATTGAAAAATTTCCAACAAAAGTAATTCTTTCTATTCCTCTTAGTTTGACTAATAAGTTGGATAATCTTATTTGACATCTTGATCCTAGTAGTAGTTATTCAGTAAAGACAGTTTACGTTCTTGCTTGCTCCCCTAACTATCAAAACACCCCTCGAACAATCCTAATGCCACCTAGTAGAAAAAAACGTGGTCTCTTTAAATTGTGAATAAGATCAAGCACTTTATTTAGTAATCTTACCACATTATCTTGCCCACTTTCGATAATTTGTGTGCGAAAAAGATCATCCACAATCCATCTTACCCTTATTGAGCTGACAAATCAAAGATGACTATGCACTGACTTTGGACCTATAAGGTCTCAAAGAAGGTTTGGAGGCTAATCTCTTATGACAAAACTTTTAACGTTCATGATAATTACACGTGGAATGATATTCTTGTTAAGGGTTTTACTATGTTCAATACAAATTATTATAAACTTTTCTTGATTGCGACTTGCCCCGTGGACAAATAGAAATACCCTTGTACACAACTCTGTAAAAAAAGATTGCATGTTTTTATGCGAGTGGATTCAGAACTTTGATGCAAAGTATACCAATTGTTCACAAAAGCACTGAGGAAGATCTTAATTTGCCTGAGACCTTTCAAGTTGACTATAACATGTGCTCGAGTCGTAATCTTGTGATTGTTCGAACGGGTGCAGTTTGGAAGGAGGATTCCAGAGTTGCAGGGTTGGGTGTTTATGCTAATCATGATAATGGAAAGGGCATTACGGCTTTGGGCAAAACCAGTCCATTATGCATGGATGTTTTGACTGAGGTTCTTGCTATTCACGAAGGTGTTTTGTTGACCCATAGTATGGACTTGAAAGATATTATTATTTATTTTGATAATCTAAGTAATTGTAATTATTTTGATGTTGGCTTTTTCCTCAATTCTTCTGAGTTTAGAGCTATTTTTTACTTGAGATTAAGGAGTTGTCCTCGTTTTATTTTACTTTTAATTTTTCAGCTCATTCCTTAGCTCAGTAAGCTCCTCTCCTTGAGGACCTAGAGGCTAGACTATCAGACTATGATATATATCCATTTTTATTAAAAAAAATAAAAGAGAAAAAAAACCACAAGCATGAATGACGAAAACACCCTTACAATCTTACAATTCATGAGGGGCAAATACGTCTACATTCACAATCACATTTTTATTTCCCCCATCAACCATCTGCGGCGCCGGTGAGAAACTCTGTAGACGTCGTTACTAGGGTTTTCCCAGTCTCCAGTGTTCTCCGATTTCAGGTGAAGAACACTTTAATTCTTAATCATTTCCCATTTTTCTAAACTTCTGATTAACTCTTCATCATAACATTGAAACTGTTTTTTAATTTTCCGTATAGTTTTCGATTTCGCTAACTTACCATTAAGTTTTATTTACTTGAAGGAAAGTTTTTTTTTTGCTTTCTGTCGGTACTTTCATGATATTGCCACTTTGAAAACATAGTTTAATCTTCATTTTTAGCATTTCAGAGCTCATTATGACCAAGGTTATCAAAACGTAAATCGAATCGTGAATCTTTTTCTTAAAAAAGTAAATCGTGGATCGTATCGAATCGTGAATCGTAAGATTCAATTTTTATTTATTTATTTTTACTTAAATATTATATATTGAGAAAATATAGATGAAATATGGATAAATAACCTTAATATTCATATCTATACTACCTCTAAAAGGGGCTTAAGGGGAAAAACTTTTGAATTCTCCTTTTGCCCCCTTTTTATTTTATTTATGAATATTCAATTTTTATTTATTTATTATTAATTAAATATTATATACTGAGAAAATATAGATGAAATATAGATAAATAACCTTAATATTCAAATCTATACTACCTCTAAAATAGGCTTAAGGGGAAAAACTTTTGAATTCCCCCTTTTCCCCCCTTTTATTTTATTTATGAAGATACAATTTTTATTTATTTATTATTTATATATTGTGACGACCCGCCCCAAATTCCATAAATAAACATGCTAAAGCAATAGTACAGCAGCGGAAGATCTTTCAAAAGTTTCATCATTTAAATTCGTTTCAAAAGAATCCCAGGATTCATAAATTTGATAAACAATTCCATTCAAAATGTAAATAAAGATATCCAAAAGTTATAGATCTAAACAATAATCCTGAAATGAAAAGAAAGAGACACAAAGTCTAGAAATCCAAAATGACATGACAAGTAGTAATAGTCCATGAGCACCATCACCAATCATCGTCAAAGCTCGGCTCCCTGTCCAGTACCTGAAATGTTTTTGGTGTAGCACCATTAGAAACCCTTGGCTAGTGAGAAAGAATGTTAATTGAAAGAAAAACTTAAAGACGACGACAACTTTTACTTGGGTACAACAATAGGCTTTAAAATAAATATTCTTCCATTTTAACTTCTTCTTTGAGGTTGTGAACAAACATGTCACCTCACCATTGAGATAACTCCAAACAAACAAATCAAATAGAATGCGGTGTTGTATTCTTTCTTGCTTGGGTCCATCGAAATAGCAACACATCCTAGATCGTGGCCCAATAATAATAGAACAAGTTGTCGGCCTATCTAGCCTAAGAACTTGTTAGTGAACGGAACACATCCTAGCTTCGGAACACATCCTCAGCCTCACTTATATCCAGGGACCAGAAGCTACGCCCTTCGATCATAGCAACCAGAAAGAAATACAAACCCTATATTCCCAATCACATTCATATCTCGATTCATTCTTTGCAACACATGCCTGATTTCCCTTACAATTTCTCAATTCTTTAACTATTCTCATCTCGAGTTTATAACAACAATAAAACATACATTTCAATCAAAACACCCTAATATACTTACTAGCAGCCAACGTAGAGAAAGTGATTGTAATCATATGGGGAACGACAACCCTATTCTTTTTTGAAAAGTAGAGGCAAGCAAAATCGATGAGATGCTCTTCCCAGCAGATTGGAAGTACAATCTAACTAAAGTGAAGTTTTATGAGGTTTTAAATATCTATAACAAAGTAAAAAAGCAAGCATCATAAAAACAATATCACAATCAATTTAGCAATCAACCAATTACAAATTGGGTCGTTCCCAATCTTTCCTTTCAACTACCACTCTTTTCTCACCGTGGCTAGTCCGAAAGGAGGCTTGTCTCGGCTCTTCTTCCTCCTTTTGAAACTCCTAAGGTAGCAGTTTCTTTTTCCCAAATGGCTGAAATTGTAAATCCGAAGGCAATCCGAGCTCTCCCAAGCGAAACGAAGCACAGACGAAAAAAACCCCAAATTCAAGTAGCAGACCTGAGGAGTAAAACACCCATATCTCTCTATACTCAGCTCGGATCGATACGAAATTGACGACAGTAGAAAGCTCTCTGAAAAAAAAAGAGTTTAACTACTCGTTCACCTAAAACAGAGTTCGGACGAGAAAGTTATGGCCAAAATACAAAACTCTGAAATTTGTAAATCTAAGTTAAAAAGAATGGAGGTTTAAGTCATCCATGGCTTCCAACTTCAAGAAAACCTTTGAGATGAAATTCTTAGGGTTTGAAATTATAAATTGAAAGTGATTTTTCAGAAATTAAAAGTGAAGGATACTCAAAGAAAAGAGGCTTTACAACTTCAAACAAGCAATCCTCAAAACCCATGAAAACTTTAGATGAAAGCTTGAATTGCTTGAATGGATTCCTTACCTTGAAAGCTTTAAACTTGAAAGATCTTCCTCAAACCTTCCTATCTACTTGTTTCCTTCATGAATCAAGCAAAAACCCCTTGAATCCAAGCTAGGAGAAGGAAAATTGATGAAGAAAACCCAAGAACCCTTTCTTTTCCTTGAGGCCAGCGTGAAAGAAAAGAGAAGATGAGGTCTTGAAATTTGTCTTTTCTTTTCCAATTGTCTCAAATGAAGTGGTAAGGGAAAGATGAGTATTAGTTTTTCTAAATTGCTAAGAGGTCCCTCCACTCAACTAAATCCAACAATTTAACAAATTAATAAAAGTCCCCAAGCTAATTTTCCCAAATTCATTTTATCCAACCAAACTACATCTTTCTTTAAAGTAAAAGAAAATATTTCTAAATTCTGAAATCATATATGAATAAATAATTCAAATTTTTATTAAAAGATATTAATTTAAAATCTCACCATTTTCTCGAAAAGTCCGGGTCGTTACATATATTGAGAAAATATAGATGAAATATGGATAAATAACTTTAATATTTATATCTATACTACCTCTAAAAGGAGCAGAAGGGAAAAAAACTTTTTAATTCCTCTTTTGCCCTCTTTTTATTATATTTATGAAGATTCAATTTTTATTTATTTATTATTAATTAAATATTATATATTGAGAAAATATAGATAAATAACCTTAATATTCATATCTATACTACCTCTAAAAGGGACTTAAGGGGAAAAACTTTTGAATTCCCCTTTTGCCCCCTTTTTTTACTTTATTTATGAAGATTCAGTTTTTATTTATTTATTATTAATTAAATATTATATATTGAGAAAATATAGATGAAATATGGATAAATAACCTTAATATTCATATCTATACTACCTCTAAAAGGGGCTTAAGGGGAAAAACTTTTGAATTCCCTGTTTTCCCTCTTTTTTATTTTATTTATGATTTTTTTGAATGAAAATGAATTTTTAGTTTAAAAATTTCCATGAAGTAGGAATCCGTGTGTACACTCTACCTTCCCCTACAACTTCAATATATTACATGGGGATTTCTTAGGGGTGTTCATTTTCCCCGCGGGGACCCGCCCCGAAAGTGGCGGGGAATCCCCGTTCCCAACGGGGATGGGGATAAAAAAATCCCCGTTCGAGTTTCGGGGACGGGGACGGGGAATGGCATCCCCGACCCCGACCCCGACCCCGTCCCCGACCTCGTCCCCGTTCCCCGATTAAATCCCCGATAATTCACTTTTTTTTATGTTTTTTATTGTTTTTTCCTTACTGTTTTTACTGTTTTTTATAAACTGTTTTTTATTCACTGTTTTTTAAAAACTGTTTTTTATTCACTGTTTTTTAAAAACTGTTTTTATTCACTGTTTTTTAAAAACTGTTTTTATTCACTGTTTTTTAAAATCTGTTTTTATTCACTGTTTTTGCTGTTTTTTAAAACTGTTTTTTTCTTTAATGTTTTAAAACTGTTTTTTATAACTGTTATTTTAAAATCTGTTTTTCTTTACTGTTTTTCATACGTTTTGTTTGCTGTTTTTATTGTTGTTTTTACTGTTTTACTGTTTTTACTTGCTGTTTTTTTATTATAATTTGTTGTTTTTGGATTTGAGTTAGATAAATTAGTGAATTTTGATAATTGTATTGAAAAATTAACTCTATTAGGGATTTTATTTTTAAATTTAAGCGGGGAAAATTCCCCGCTAAATTCCCCGTTCCCCGTGATTCCCCCGCGGGGAATCCCTGTCCCCGTCCCCGTCCCTGATCCCTTTGAATGGGGAATTTTGCCGGGATGGGGACGGGGACGGGGAACCCCGCCCCGCCCCGTGAACACTCCTAGGATTTCTATACTAGGTCTAAGAGGAGAAACTTTTGAATTTCCCTTTTGCCCTTTTTTTTATTATATATATATATATATATATATATATATATATATATTTGAATTATTGATTTTTTTGAATAATAATGAATTTTTAGTTTGAAAATTTTCATGAAGTAGAAATCTGTGTGTACACTCTACCTTCTCTACAACTTCAATATATTAAATGAGAATTTAAATCCAACGATTCATTGTGCATAGGGGGCTTTAAAGGAGAAACTTTTGATTTCCCTCCTATTTAAGTTATTAAAATAAATTTTATAAATTTAAATTTTATTTTATAAACTAATTATAATAGGTTTTAAATAAAATTAAATGAACGTAATGCAATACCCATTTAAATATTTTAATTCATAAATGAATTAATGTTAAAAGCATTGAAAAATGCACATCCATGAACTAATTTCTTTAAAATTTCTCATTCATATTAAAATGGATTGATTCATAATGCATGTATCTTTCAAAATAAATGGTTCTGTTGTTTTCTATACTTGCAATTTCTATTATAAATTTGTGTCCTGGAGATGGACATTGAGGACAAGAGGATTAAGAGGCGATTTTCAAGTTAACGACCTCAAGTTTAGTGTATGAGTGAGGATTAACGAATTTCAAGGTGTTTATTAGTCATTCTCTTTCCTTTTGTGTTCCATTATTTTATGTTATGAATGTTACTATAAAGTGCATGTTGTTCTTATTGACGTCATTGTATTTCAACAAGTTCAAAATTCTAGCAGAAGATTGGTTTATTTTTAGACAATCTCTACATGGACAAAGTGAAGACAAACAATGAAAATAGAAAAATAGGTTTTCATTTGATCAAACCAAATATGAGAGAGAGGTTGCGTTCTCAGACAAGTTCAACCACAAACAAGGGTCTCAAAGGTTTGGAAGAGATGAAGATGGAAAGGCTAAAAAGATTATCAACCCCGAAATCAACATCATTTTGAATATTATTTTTAATTATAAATTGGGATTAATGATTGCCCTTTGCATAAAAGTAGTGAAATGAGTTGATATGCACGTGTAATTTTTTTTATTGCAATTTTAATTTTTTCTAAAAAAAAAACTAAATAACCTATTATGGTGAATAAACTTAAAGTGAAACAAAATTTGAGAAGTGTACAAGTCATTATCACAGTGCATCTCGATCTCTCTGGTTTGGTGATCTTTGGGTTTCTTATGAAGAGATTGATCAACTAAATTAGTATAATATCGTTTAGTAATCTAATTAACATTTAATTAAAGATCTATTAATATCATGCAATTTGTGATAAAACATGTAGATTCATGCTTGTTTTTTAAAATAAAAGGTTTTTCACTTTCATTGAGTAATAAATGGAGAATTTGTTGGAGGTTTCTTTACAGCATCAATCCTCAGCAACACCGGATCTTCTACGCTATTTCCAGATCATTCAAACGAAATCCGATTGTGGGATCAAACTTTAGAAGAAATTAGGAAGAAGAAAAAGAATTTTCTTCCCAATTTTAATAGCAAAATTGGCAAAGTGGGGGGGGGACTAGAGAATTTCAATTTATAAGGAACTGAGTTGTGTGATTTATGAATAATCCAAGCCTCCTATTTATAGGGTAATGGAAAATTTAATCTCATTAAAATATTCCATAGAGATAAATATAAAAATAAAAAGATATTCTCTTTCCATTATCTTGGTATATTCGAAAATATCATAGATAAATAAGAGGTTATTTTCTTTTCTTTTATTTGATTTATCTTGGGTAAATAAATCTATGTAATTATTTTAGGATATGATTCAAATAATTATTTTCCCAAAATTATACATATGGCCGAAATTTACAAGATAGATAATTAATAAATCAAATTTATTTAATTAACTATATTGGGCCAATTTCAATTGGGTTCATTAATCCAATTGGGCTTGAAACTCTCTCTTAAATTAATAAGTCCAACTAAATTAATTTATTTATTAATTACCATTTAAATAAAACATTTTATTTAAATAATTAATAATATTAATATTTTCTCTCGACTAAATATTATTAAATGATATTTTAATTATTAATTTCCATTAAATAAACTCATTATTTAATTAATTAACAATTTTAATTATTAATTTTCGTTCAAATAAAATTAATTATTTAAACAATTAATAATTATCAATTAATTTCAAATTATTAATTACCATTTAAATATACTCAATATTTAAATAATTAATAATATTTCATTATTTATTTCCTGTTTAAATAAACTCATTATTTAAACAATTAATAATGTTTATATATTAATTATCGATTAAATATACTCAATATTTAAATAATTAATATTGCCTATTTAAGTAATTCACCTTACTTAAAATTTTCATTTCTTTTACTTGTTTTCGCGACTACGATATTTGGGCTAGCATAAGGACCCGATGGACCTATAGATCATGGGCTTAATAATTAGTTTATTAAGTGATTAACTCATAATCAGTTAATTGGGCCCGTTTGGTAACCTTCCCAATTTCTGTTTCTTGTTTCTATTTCTTATTTTTAAGAAATTGAGTTGTTTGGTAACTCTTCTTGTTTCTTGTTTCTCATATTTTTAAAAACGCTTCCCAAAATTGTGTAGAAATTTTAGAAACAACAAATTCTTGTTTCTTATTTCTCTTTCTTGTTTCCTAAGTTTTCAACACATTAATAAATTATTACGTTGTCCCGTTTTGAGTTATAAATATATCATAAATATCCAAAAATTATATTAATATAATATTTTTAAATATATCATTAAAAATTGTAAAATTTTCAAAAAAAAATATTTTTTTAAAATGAGAAATAAAAACAAGAAATAGTTACCAAACACGTTTCTGTTTATTTTGTCTTCAAGAAATAAGAAATAAGAAACAGTTACCAAACATGTTTCTGTTTCTTTTTTAAAAAAAACTGGAATAAGAAATAAGAAATAGAAATAATAAACAAAAATGGAAACAAGGAAGGTTACCAAACAGGCCCTTATTATCTAACTATGAATAACTCCACTATATATTCATAGCTGAACTCCCCCTAACTATAGATGAGTTATGTCCATTTAGTTTATCTTTATTTATATCTATTATATATCCTTCATGTGGAACCCTTATAATTACAAGTGGATTAAATTTACCGTTCTGTCCCTGTAATTACCGTTTTATTCTTGTGTTCCCGTTGATTCTCCAATGAACATTATCTTTAGTCAAACTAGAGATATTATACTTCAGTGATTAATAGAAGTCGTGGCGCAACTTGTTCATGTTTCAAATTAGTACCTCAAGAAATTTTCTTAAAGTTCCTAAAATGTTTAGGTATCGCACTAATACCGATAATTTATAGGAAAGTTAGGAATTCCATCTCGTGAAAATGTGTTCTCATCTATTTATCTAGTTATGTTCCCAAAGTAGGAGTGTATTGAGCGTTCTTACAGATCGCTCTCAACCATGTGAATCATAGAACATAACTCCACAAATAGGAGTCCACATTTCACTCAGGATTAAGATCTGTCATGGTTGATAAACTTAGTTTGATATTCGATCATTTCTCGTAAACAGTAATAATGAGAAATTTGATCCAACACCGTGGTCTTGTCTTATACAATCAACATTGCATATGATACTTCCATTTCATGTCACCCACATGAATGATCAGGATTAGATCATTTGTCTATAAACAAAATGTGAAGCTATCAACAGTGTTACCAGGATAAGGTTCCCAAACGTTATCCATTTACTGTAGACACTTTTAAGTTACTCATCTCGACTTTAATCCTCTCCTCTCGTATGACTCGCATACTAAGTCGTGATTTCATAAGAGTGACTTAGGGTTTTACTATTTGAATGTTTGATATTTATATATTTCCATATATTCTTAATATCGTCAACTG
The DNA here is from genome assembly GCA_028015215.1 of Gynostemma pentaphyllum. NCBI lineage: Eukaryota > Viridiplantae > Streptophyta > Magnoliopsida > Cucurbitales > Cucurbitaceae > Gynostemma > Gynostemma pentaphyllum. Next base: position 4,801,230 of record CM051346.1, on the reverse strand, counting down.
AATCAATATAGATAATAGAAAGAACTTATGTTTATTTATTTAATTTATTCAAAATAAATTATCTTTATTAAATAATTACAAGTTATAGGACACATTTGTCCTAGATCTTTGGAGATTTGACTTGTAATTCCAGTCAAACTGGATGACTAACAACTATTTAGCCGTGATAGTCATTTTAATACTTATCAGTGACGTTTTCATCTGTTTACGCGTCAATAGAACATTATTTATATTTGTAAAGACCTGAAATTACATATATTTTAAATCAGAATTAAAAGCAGCGGAAGTCTAGAATTTTCAAAAAATCGGCATGGTGCCATTTGTATTTCGAACTAGCCAAAAACCTGTTTACAAAAATCCCAAGGCAGAAAAAGCAGTAAAAACTATGGAATGCGCATTCCCTAAATTCTAAGTCCCAAAATGGACCAAAACACATAATGAAAACATAAATGCTCTCATGAGCTCAAAATACATGTTCTAAGTGCAAATAACATAATCCAAAAAGGAAAGTAAAGTCTTTGCATTCCAATAATGCCAAAAATGCCTAGTCCATTGTCCTTCCATCATCATCTCACGATCACGCGGCACCACCACCTCTACCATGAGGCGTACCTAAAAAATATTAACTTGCTAAATTTTAATAAACTATTCGTATATTGAGATGGGTTGCAATAATTTATCATTAATTAACTTATTCAGTATTTTCTTATCTTATTATTAGTTTTCAAATGATATGCTACTTGAACAAAATATAGAAAAGTGATTAGTATTTAGTAACAACTATTAGATTTTCCTCCTAAAAAAACAAAGCTTACATGATGTAATTAATTAATTAGTAGTAATAGCTACTACTACTAGACATTAAAATATACTAATAACATTCTTAAGTAGTAGACTCTAACTGCTAAATTTTTCCATTTATATGTTTCTCAAAAGATGATTGTTTCAAGATATCTCATCTCATGAAAAAAATACTCCAAAAAATAAATCTATTTTATTCAAACTTTATTTTTGAATAATAAATTAACCTTATTTTCTTAAACAAGGATTACTATATTGCAATAACCTCCTCCATTATTAGTATTGATAATTGATAATTATTTATATTTAGTGTAAAATTTCCATTTTTTTTTTAAATTTATGATTCTCTAGATTCTATATTATTATTTTAAAATTAGAAGGGGGACTTGATCTTAAAATATGATTAATTATAAAAATTATATTAACCTTTCAAACAAAAAATTCTCCTACAATACAATATATAATTATGTAGGAATTGAATCGATTATAAATAATAAATAATTACTAAAATGTTGGAAAAAAAAAAAAAAAAACACTATACACATAAATTAAATTATTAAATTTTAAAATATTAAAAAGAAATATACGTGCAACGCATTTAGTATAAATTTAGTAACATTAGAAACTTCAAACATAACCCTTCTTTATATAAATAAAGGGGCGTTTGGTATGCAGGCATTGGCCATGTGAATGAGTTTTTAATACTCATTCCATTGTTTGGTTCAACCTATAATTATCATTGGCATTGGCATTCAATTCTCATCTTAATCCCCTTATAATTAGGAATGGGCTCGGGCCAGTTCGGTCCGGTTTTACTCAAAACTTTGGACCGAACCGGTCACTTCGGTTTAGGAAAATAGTGAACCGATCGGTTCGGTTTTCTTCGGTTCGTCGGTTCGTTTTTTCGGTTTGGACCTTTACCCCTTTTTTTAAATATGTTCCATATTATAAAAAAAACCATTTTTTACTAAAACTTCATGCATATATTATTAAATGAAATCCAATTTTACATCTATTATAGTTTATGCCTATATTATTAAATAAATTTAATTTCAATTAACACAAATTCACATCAAATTTAAATTACACCTAATAGTTTTCACAATAACATCCAATTACAATTTTCACACGTTATATAACTAAATTAATAATGAATTTCAATTTCCACACCTAATATGATTAAATTAATATAGAACAAAAGAAGGAAACCGAATTACGTTTTTTTTAAAATATATATTTGGTTCGGTTAAATAACCGAATCGAACCTCCCAAACCGAAGAAATTTGGTTTTCTTCAAAAGCAAACTGAGAAAACTAATTGAACAGGTAAAACCGGCCCGAATTGCTCGGATTGGGTTGGGTCGGGTCGGTTTGGCCGATTTTGTGCTCAACCCTACTTATAATTAGCATTGACATTGACACTAACATTGGTATTGACATTGACATTTAATTAAATCATATTTCTTCCTACAAAACACAACAATCATATTCCCATAAATCTAAATTTCAGTACACTCCAAACATAGGCGTCATATTCCCAGGCATTTGATTATCATTCCAGCACACTCCAAACAAAGGCATTAAATTCCCATCAATTTTATTCCCAGATATCTAATTTCTAGATATTTAATTCTGATTCCCGCATACCAGACGCCCCCTAAAAGTTGCGGGACATAACATATTGACAGCCCATAAACTGATTTTCTATTAAACTATCATTAAAAAAAAGCAGCTCAAAAGTTTGAGAGATTATTCAGAGAGGCCGCCTCCCAAATGCAGGACAGGTGTGATTTTGAATGTTTTTTTTTTTAATATTTGTTCAGCAGGATTTAACGGAAGGAAACAGAGTGAAATATTTATTTTAAAATATGTTTCATTTTTACTTTTTCCTCGGAACAGTCAAAATGTGGAAGTCTTTTTACGTAATATAACGTCCCGTTACTTTTGAAGTAAATTTTTTATTTATTTATTTTATTTTAATTTAAGCATTTAAATTCTATTTTAGAATCGGTAATTTAGAAATTGGTAGTTTATTTCGGTTTAAATCTTTTTAAATTACCTTTTTAGTTTAATTTCATTTTAATGGTATTAATAATTATTAACAGGCCAATTATTAATTATTAATCACCATTGGGATAGTTTAAGAACTTCGGGTTTCGGTTTATAAGTCAAAAGTCATAAAAGGACGCAACCGTCATTTCCAATTTCTTAAAAAATATCAAAACACTATTCACTTCTCCTTAAATTGACATCATTGACCAAAGTCGACCAAATTTTTCATTCTCTTCTTCCTCAAAACCGTGGGCTTCTTAGGGGATTTGGGGATTTTCGAGTTTCGTTCAATTCTTGACGGATCGACTCGATTTTGGTTGCATCGAAAAGCCATCAAGTCTAGGATTCATTTCCACCCAACCATCGTGCTTGCCACCTGTGATATACGGAGTTCTCGGTAAGTTCATCTTGAAACCCTAAGCTCCAAATAGTGTTTTAATGGAGTTTTCTCTTGATTCCTTCGATTTCTTGTAGTGAAACTCGGTGTTTGTAAATACGGGAGTTGTTTTAAGAGTTTTTGAAAACTTTCCCTTAACCCTAAAACCGAGTTTCAGTCAAAACCCTTCCCGTTTGAAATTTACTTTTCGGGGTTTGAATAAGGGTTATTTATTATTGATAAATTGTTATTGTAATTCAATTCAGGATTTGGCATATTGTTTAAAAACCCTAATTATCGATACCCATTGAAATCGGGAATATCAAAATTGCTTGAAACCAACTCGAAACACATCTAAATTACCTAAAAGCCGGAAAACCAAACTCGAGGCCTATTTTTCCCTATCATGGCCGAGAGCACCCTTTGGGATATTCGGGGTTTTTCGTCGTTTTATGCCTTTAGTTGTCAATCGATTGATGTATGTTTATTTATTAATTGTTAGATATAATTATTTGTAGGTTTTTTTGGACCTTTGATTTGATCACCTTACCGGAAGTTTGGAGCGAAATCTTCATTTACTAAGGTGAGAATAGTTAGGATTTAAAATAATTTGAGAAAGAAAATAAGTATAATGATTTGTAGAATTGGAAACTAAGACTAAGATTCGAATCTAAGATTAGAGGAAAACGAGCTAGTGTCCTTAGGATTAGGAGCTAGTTATTTAAGTGAGAACTTAGGAGTTCTCGAGGGAAACTTTGAACCTTAGAAGTTCTAAGTTAGATTCGTTTCGAAGCTTAGGATGGATCATTGGAAGTTAAAAGATCCAAACTTTTAGATAGAACGGTTAATAGAACCTCGAATTTTATTGGAAGTTTAGAATCCTTGAAGGAATAGATTAATCGTTTAAGATAGGATTTACTTTTATTATTGTGACGGAGTTCGATTTACATATCGTTCTTCATGAATTTCCTATCTATTTACTTTATGTCTTTTACTTTATGATTGTTTCGGCTACTTTAATATTCGTTCTTTACGTTTATTTACTTTTGCGAGCATACCATGACATATTGCACCATAACATCTCGCATCATTGAAAGAAAAGAAGGGAGAATGATGAATCCTACGGGAAGTTCACATTACCTTCAGAGAAAAAGAAAAGAAAGTAAGAAAGAAAAGAAGGGAGAATGTTGGACCCTACGGGGAATGTCCGCATCACCTTCAGAGAAAAAGAAAAGAAAGTGAGAAAGAAAAGAAGGTTGAATGGGATCCTATAGGATGTCTCATTACTTTCTTCATTCATAAGGTTGAATGGGTATTGATAACTCTATAAAATAGAGTTATTTGGTCCTATTTTAATGCCTATGTGATGATTATTTGATTGAACTTTGCTCATTTTTTGCATACTTTGAACTCATTTTGCATAATTCTTTAATTAAGCTTACTTTGAGAAAACTCGGGTTTTTAGCACTTTAAATAATATGTTTGAAGTGTTTTTGGCTTTGGGTATTTTAATCTTGTCATTTTGAATGAAAAAAATCCCTAAAAAGTTGCAAATTTGATGTAGAAGCAAAGGGAAAAAGTGCAGATTTTTACAAAGTGCTGTGGCAGTGCTGTAGCACACTGGAGCAGTCTGGACAGTAGTAGCAGATCACGATTTTCAGCCTAAAAAGTTTATTTTTTGGGCCCGTATCAGCTGATTTGCATGAGGAACAAATAGCCCATTATTGGGGTCCATCTTAGGAGCAATTTTGAGGAGACTAAAAGGAAGCCCAAGCCCATTGTTGTGTGAAATTGTGTAACGCAAGTGCACGTAGTCTAACAAGTAATAAATGATAAGTAAGATATCGTTCCCACGAGAATTAGTAGACTAAGTAGGTGTTTAACAAATAATTTAAGGAATAAAAGAACAAAGATGTTTTGAAGATGATGTGACTTATGAACTAAATAATTAAAACTATGAAATTATGCAAAACTAAATAAATAAATTCTAAATTAATTAAGGAAAATAAGTACGATGTCCTCATTATCTTCATTCATGCATAAAGGGCGAATGCGATTCTTGAAATTGTTTTTGGTAATGCATAGACATATGTGTTTACACCTTAAAGCCTAAACCGGAACATTAGAACATATTTCTTAATCTAATTTTACCTAGACATAGGATTTTAATTGGATTAGGAATTAGAATCATGTTAGGTTTGACAAAGTCACTTGAACAATTAGGTTTACTTGCATAAAAAGTGAATTTAATATTGCAGATTGCTGCAGCACAGCCACAGCCACAGCACTGCTGTAGTATTTTGAATTCTAAGGCTTTTTAGGGGGATTCTTGATTTTCCAACCGTTTGTCTCTACATAGTTTAATCACTTTAATATTCTTGCATATTTTAGGAGTAATCTGAGCCACTTTAGACCATCGTACTTATTTTCCTTAATTAATTTAGAATTTATTTATTTAGTTTTGCATAATTTCATAGTTTTAATTATTGAGTTCATAAGTCACATCATCTTCAAAACATCTTTGTTCTTTTATTCCTTAAATTATTTGTTAAACACCTACTTAGTCTACTAATCCTCGTGGGAACGATATCTTACTTATCATTTATTACTTGTTAGACTACGTGCACTTGCGTAACACAATTTCACACAACAATGGGCTTGGGCTTCCTTTTAGTCTCCTCAAAATGGCTCCTAAGTTGGACCCCAATAATGGGCTATTTGTTCCTCACGCAAATCGTCACACGTAACTTGTTTTCTTTTTAATTCAAAAAATAGAAAAATTCTAAAACTGTTACCAGAGAAAGAAAGAAATTTATGTAATGTATTTTAATATAAAAATTATTTCAACATTTTTAATAAATAAATAATAAAAATTTGAGATTATAATAATAATATGGTATGAGCGTATTTTTTTTTACATCTATAATATATATTTTATCTCATAAATATAGTATACAATTGAAATGATCAAGTATCTTTTTAAATTAAAAAATATATTTTATAATAAAACTGATGTAAACTTTAAAAAATTATACGTGAATCATTTTTATAAGTTATTTCATATTATTAAAAATATGATATTAGAAAGAACTTTATTTATCTGACTGAACAAGTAAAAAAGGGAGGGTTTCACAACTTCATCTACCCACGGGCTTTAAAAAAATCTCAGATCTCAAGACTCTCAAACATGGCGGATTTCAAGACTCTCAACCATGCCGCCGTCTTTTTCAGTTCGTGATTCCAAGCATCAAGTATCAGATCATTCGTTAGGGTTGTCATCTTCATTTCAACAATCAGGTTTTCAACTCATTCTCCCATCTTCTGAAACGAAAAAAAAAAAAAAAAAAGTCTTACGATTCAAGACATGAATCGACCGATTCATCCCATTTACGAGTCAAACAAGCGATCTGAATCGAAACCCTAGCGTTTCTTGATTATGACTTTCCTGAATCTAAAAGGGTGTCCAGAAAACAGAGAAAGATGTCGTTTTGTTGCGTAAAACAACTTTGGAAATTGAAAGGATTGAGAGAATCCTCTTCTTCTACTTGTCCATGGCTTTTTACAGCCTTTTCCCATTACTCAGATGATGCTCCCTTAAAGAAATCTAAGCTTGCCCCTTTACAGGTTTGTGATTGCCGTTTTTCATCGTAAATCACTGTTTGACATACTAAAAAATCTATTCTGTAATTGCGAATACTTTTTAATAGGACTGTAATTTCTCATTACTTATGTTTGGGATTATTGAGACCATTTGCAGGAGAGGAGAATGATAGACAGGTTTAAGGTGTATGCTAAAGGAGGTGATGGTGGCAGTGGTTGCCATAGCCTGCGCCGTAGTCGGCAGGATCGCCGTGGCCATCCTGATGGTATGCTTTATGTGATAATTTGTTGTTAGTTAGTCTATATTCGTCATTTGATCAGCACCATTATTTTTTTTTCTCCAGCTGAACTGCTTTATGTTACTTCAAAACGAGATATGATTGCTTTCCTTTTAAGGCATATATTATCCTTTGCCATCCCTTCCACCACAAAGCATGGGACAGAGACACGCACAATCTATGTGATAACATTTTAGGAAAAGAGAACAACAGAATTGATTAAACAAATGTTAGATATTGTGATCAATGAAATTGTTTCTTATTTAAAAAAAAAAAAAGATATTGTGATCTCCGTTTCCTCCTGCACTGATCATTCTATAGAATTTTCCCTGGCAAGTATAAACATGAATGTTTAATTATAACTGAGGGTGACCAATGTCTCGACATGAATGAAATAGGTGAGACTTGAGTTCTTTACTAATGCAAATACAATCGCAAGTGTTCTTTGTGTCTGTGTTTTTTTTTTTGTTTTTTTTTTGCGCCAACCTGAGCATAGCTCAACCGGTTAGGTATCGATACTTCCTTACCTAAGGTTGAACGTTCGAGTCCTCCTCCCCCAATTTGATGTAATAGCTAAAAAAGGTGGTGTTTTTTTTTCTTATTGCTTTACTTTTATTTACTCCACCTTTTAATTGATACAGGTGGAAATGGTGGAAGGGGGGGTGATGTGATCCTGGAATGTTCCCACTCTCTCTGGGACTTCAGCAGCTTAAGACATCATATTGTATGTCACTCTTTCTTTATGCTTCTGATAAAATCATAATGTAGATGATAAACTAGCTTTAAAGTTGCAGAATTATAATGTTAAGTATTCCTATAATCTATTGTAGAATGCAAGCAGAGGAGGACATGGATCTTCGAAAAATAAGATCGGAACCAGGGGTGCAGATAAGGTCATCTATCCCCTTCCCATCTGTATGTGTGTGACTTTGAACTGCCTTTTTTTTGCCTTTTAATTATTCATATTCATGATATGTTTTTGGCTGCTTACGAGTTAAGTTGGTGTTGATCTATTTGTTTGATAGATTGTTCAAGTACCTGTTGGCACTGTTATTCATCTTGTGAAGGGTGAATTTCCTAGTGTAGTCGATCATCATTCTTCAGCAGCTGCAGATCCCTGGAAGATTCCTGGCACACTAGTTAATGATCTTTCTGATTCATGCCAGGAGTCTCCTAACTATTTAAACATAGAACAGTAAGTTGAATCGATGTTTTAGACTGTTCTCTTACCGTGACAATCATGCTGACTATTCATTACAGGAAGGAAATCTCTGCAGTTGCACCGGTGGATGAGGTTTCTCAAATTTCTTCTGTTCCCAACACAACCAAAAGTTCCATTCAGGAAGAGATTTGGGAGAATGAAGAAATGAAATGGAACGTTGCAGAATTAACTGAAGAAGGACAACACATAACAATTGCTCGTGGAGGGGAAGGCGGTTTCGGTAATATGCATGCTGGCAAAGTTTCGAAGAAGCCTAAAGCCATAATGCTTTCTGGGCAAGGGGATGATTCTGTAAATCCTGATGTCTCTGATTTTAACGAGTCCAACCTGCGAATCGGTTTGCCTGGCAGTGAGGCTGTTCTTGTTCTGGAACTTAAAAGCATTGCCGATGTGGGCTTTGTGGGGATGCCAAATGCTGGTAAAAGTACTCTTCTAGGAGCTATTTCCAGGGCAAAGCCAACAGTTGGCCATTACGCGTTCACAACTCTTAGGCCGAATTTAGGAAATCTAAATTATGAAGACTTAAAAATCACAGTAGCTGATATTCCAGGACTTATAAAGGGTGCGCATGAAGATCGTGGACTTGGACATGCGTTCTTGCGACACATTGAACGTACAAGGGTTCTGGCCTATGTGCTAGACTTAGCTGCTGCATTAGACGGTAGAAAAGGGATACCTCCATGGGAACAGCTGAGAGTTTTAGTTTTAGAGCTCGAACACCATCAGGAGGGGTTATCAAATCGGCCATCCATAGTGGTGGCTAACAAGATTGATGAAGAAGGGGCCGGACAGGTATACGAGGAGTTAAAGTCAAGAGTGCAAGGAGTTCCCATCTTTCCTGTCTGTGCTGTATTAGAAGAGGGTGTTCAAGAGCTTAAAGATGGTCTTAAAAGCCTTGTTAATGGTGAAACGTCTTACAGGCTTAATGTAGATGAAATTATTGTTGATTAGGTGTTTGTAATCTGTGATTTGGTTCCATTTGAGACAGACTAAAGAAGAAGAATGAAATTTTGCTCTTGAGTTTCATGGACTTTGTCGTTAAATAAAAGATTAAAAATATGTTACTTTTTATTCACTCGAAATCACATGGCATTGGCATGTATTTTCTATCCGTTTCAATTGAGAACTAAATTCTTTGGAGGGAGAATTATGGGATATTTATAAGGGTTTATCTATTTTGTAATCCATATCTCTGTATTTTAGTGTTGTTTTTCCTTCTACCTTAATGGTTCACAAAATCCAAATTATATTATTTAATTAAATTTCAACATTAATTTTTACACAAATGGTGCAACAGTTATTACCATTTTCTTTGGCAAAAGAACTTGTTACTATTTTTATAAATCAGTGTTTAAAACCATTTTTATTAGAAAGATAAAAAGAAAGACAACAAGGGATAAAATAATTGTTTTTGGTAATCAATTAGGGAAATGTCAAAAATTTATATAAAACTGGTAATTTGTAATTTTGTTTTAGAGATATAGCCATTTTTATTAAAAAAAAATTCCTTAATAATAACAAACCATTATATTTTTGTCTCTAAGATTTGAATTAATTTCATCGAGATCCCTAAGTTTTAAAAAATTATAATTTAATTGAGGAATATGTTAAATATAATAGGGGCATTTGCAAATTTAGCAAATTTTTTAGCAATATTTGTAAAAATAAAAGCTCAAAAAAAATATTTGCAAATATAGCAAATTTTGATCAAGTTTATCAATGATAAATATTGAATTACATATTTTTACAATATGTTTATCACTGATAAATATATAAATCATTGTTAATCACTGATAAATATGATAAAAATTGCTATATTTGCAAATACTTTTTTGAGTTGATAATTTTACAAATATTGCATAAAAATCTGTCACCCAATGAAATTTCTCAATATAATATGAATATTACATATGTGATTTTATAATTCATTTTTTCTACTATTTTTCCATTACTTGAGTAAAAAAAAAAAGTAATAGTATTAAAAATTGTTAGTTTTATAGATTTCAATCTTACCAAATATTTTGATAATAACAAACCCATTTTATTTAGTGATGTTTCATTGTTTTAATGTATCTATATGTTGAATTCAAAACACAATTTTTATACATTTTGAACATTCAAATCCGAGTTTAAATGAAAAAAATTATGAGCAAAAGAAGTTTGAGGAGCAAAATAAGAGGTAGTTCCTCTAAACCAGACCAACAAAGATGCGACATGTGGCAGAATGACTAGACCGTTAAACGTGTTGTGGCTTGATGACATGGCATACATAACAGTTACCTTTTTGGATTATGGGACATGTGGCAAGCGAGAGTTGATGAAGTGCACCACTGGAATGATGACATGTGGCATACTTTGACCAGCTCTAATAGATATCTGACTTTGACTTGCCTGGAGGAACCTTGATACAACACGTGGTGAAGCATTTGAATGAAAAAATAAATAAATAAATCATATGCGTTGTGTGGTAGAAGGGTTCAATAGGATTGCTTTACATTTTCAATTTTTTTTTTTTACAATAACAAATAAATAAGCAATCAATTTGAAAATCCAAATAATGATTAAATATTCTATCAACAAATCAGAGCCGAAGATAAATTTAAAAAATATTCCAAACAATTGTAATATTTCTCTTATCCTTTTGTGACAAATATTGCAAATCTAATATTTATAAAAGGAGAAATTTCAAATGTTAATATAATTTGTAAATATAACAGTTTTTACGATGTTAATCAGTGATTAATGTGTGTATGAGTGATAAATTTAGTGTAAAAATATGTAATTCAATGTTTATCACTAATTAACTCATCAAAATTTTCTATATTTACAAATATTTTTTTAGAGTTTCTAATTTTATAAATATTACTTGAAAATTTACTAGATTTGCAATTGCCCCTTATAAAAATTTTGATCGGATGAATCAGTGATAAATATTGAATTGCATATTTTTACACTAAGTTTATCACTGATGCATGCATTAATCACTGTTAATCAGTAAAAATTGCTATATTTGCAAATAGTTTAAGTGATGATATATTTACAAATATTACATCAAAATCTGTTACCAAATGAAATTTCTCATATATTTTATTGTAGAGTGTGAGATTTTTTGTTATGAGCTAAACTCTTGCATATGTGTCTACGAGACTTTGTGAGAAATTTTATTTTTAATTGCATTTTTTGTTTTAAAGCGTGATAACATCGGGGTGAAAAGAGGTGGTTTAATTTGGAATTCGTAAAAAGGATTGGGAAGTAGTTTGATGTAAAGACCCGACTCTTTTATTTGAAAATATGATAATTATGAAGCAAGCAGAAAACTTTAATTGAACAAAACCTACAAATCAAATGGGTATCAACCCTTCATTAATTCAAAAGTATGGGAAAAAAGCCCAAAACATCAAAATAGTCTGGGATGTGCATCTCATTTTCATGAATAGGCAATTCTAAGATTCAAAGTTTAGGAAGATCCATAAATGCAAACAGAAGTATTCAATAAAGTTAAGTGCTCTCATGAGCTCAACAAACCAAACCATGTAAGAAAAGATGTAAATAAGTCCATGGACTACAAAAGAAGACTATAGTCCAACTCATTGTCATCCTTTCATGATCATGCACCACCAGCTCCATGGCATCGACCGCGACCACGTCCCATACCTGAAATGTAATATCATGAGCAAAAACCAGTGACGATAAACAGAAGATAGAGTAAATTTAGATCCTTAATCCGAATCCAGATTGGTGTCCAAAAGCCCTACTATCTCTTGACTACCCCAAAATATAGTTTCATACATCTCTTACAATTCCCAAAGGCATAAACTTCTAAAATCACAATTAGTCATATAACGATAACTCATAATCTCATAAACTAATGCTAACTCATATCAATTGCTCTCTCAATCTTAAATGCTCAGTCTCAACATGCTTCAAATTCAAATAATCATGCTAATAATGACAATAATGTAAGTACACGCAGTCTCAGCATTGTTCATTAACTCGCCTTAACCATGCAAAGTACACGTAATCTTTACATCACTTACATTCAGTGTCGGCCCTGGCACTGTTCCATCAGTGCGATGGAATAGGGCCCCCAAATATTGGGGGCCCAAAATGCCAGGGCATGTGTTCCCATATATATTTAAAAAAAAAAAATTGGTTGCCCCCAAAATTCCTGTCGCGCGAGCGTCCTTGTTCTCATTAAAAAAAATTAATTGTTTATGTGGCCCATTAGGCATTGGTAGGGTTTTAGTAAAGGCTGCTGCCAATTCTTTTTTTTTTTCTCTTTCTGATGCATTCTGCCGATTGCTCTTATTTTTGTTTTTTATTTAAGCTGCAGCCGATTTTAATAGCAAATTAAAAAAGAGAATATAGTAGCGCCAAACGAGAAAAAGACGTGCATCCCAGTGAGTCTACTTATTGTTTTGTGGTGGTACTCTACTGAATCATTGATATGTAAGTACCTTTTTCTTTCTTATATAATTAATATAGAATTTTTTTTAGTTAGCTATCTTTTTTTGTCAAATTTTGGTGCTTATTTAGTAATTGTATATAATTGGATGCATTTTTTTATTGTTTTTCATTCATGTTAAATATCAATTTAGTAATCGTATGAATTAAATTTTGTGACAGATTCTCCGATTATGTTTTCTAGAAAATATCAATCTGGTTCTGAGAAGCGTAGAAAAAAAAAGATGATCATTACAATAGGAACTCGTGTTTGTGAAAAAAAGATGATCCTGATCTTCATAAAGTAGATCAAAATAACTATGAGGATGATGAAAATTTAGATATTTATGACGTTCATACTGAAGATCATGATAACAATGTTGATATGTCTCAATATGCAAGTGAGAATAATGAGAGTGTTGATAGATGTTTTGATAATGGTGGTCACAATGATATTTCAAAAGAATCTGTTTTATTTGACATAAATGATCCAAGAAATTGGGATGCCCTTGATTCTAGATTGATAGAGCTTCTTGTGAAAAGTGGTCTGAAGAGAGATTTATCAATACTCAAAGGTCCTAAAAATAAATACTCTAGGAGATTTTCTTTAATATTGTACACAAGATATGTGCCAAATGGAAAGAAGTGTGATAGAGACTGGCTTGTATATTCAAACGAGCTTGACAGGGTGTTCTGTTTTTGTTGTAAGATTTTTAAAAAAAGCATTGGAAAAAGTGGTTTAAGCAATGAGGGTCTTAGTGATTGGATACATATTGGTCCTAGATTAAAAGACCATGAAACGAGTGTTGATCACATGACAAATATGACAAGTTGGATGGAATTGCGCCTTAGGTTACAAAAAAATGAGACAATTGATAAAATGGCTTAAGAACAACTTTTGAAAGAAAAAGAATATTGGAGAAAAGTACTATTCAGGGTGATTGCCGTGGTAAAATATCTTTCTAAGCATAACTTGGCATTTCGAGGAACAAATGAGAAGTTATATGAGAATAACAATGGAAACTTTTTAGGCCTAAGTGAGATGTTGGCTGAATTTGATCCTGTCATTCAAGAGCATGTTCAACATGTTAGTAACAATGATCTACATCATCATTATCTTGGTAATAGGATTCAAAATGAATTGATACAAATGCTAGCCTCAAGGATCAAAGAAAAGATAATTAAGAAAATCAAAGAGACAAAATATTTTTCAGTGATCTTGGATTGTACTCCTGATGTCAGTCACCAAGAACAAATGTCTTTGATTATAAGATGTGTAAATGTCACGACATATTCAATTAAAATTGAAGAATTTTTCTTAGAATTCTTGATTGTGAATGACACGATTGGTCAAGGTCTTTTTGAAGTATTGCAGAGTGTGTTGAAATCTCTTGACCTTGACATAGACAATGTGAAAGGACAGGGCTATGACAATGGATCAAACATGAAAGGAAGACATCAAGGTGTGCAGAAAAGACTCTTAGATGTAAATCCTAGAGCATTTTATACTCCTTGTGGTAGTCATAGTCTTAATTTGACTTTGTGTGACATTGCAAATAGTTGTGGTAAAGCAAGAGATTTTTTTGGGGTAGTCCAACGAATCTATACTTTATTTGCTAATTCTACAAAGAGGTGACATATTTTGAAAAATAATATAAAAGGGTTGACCCTTACATCATTGTCAAATACTCGGTGGGAAAGTCGTGTGGAAAGTGTTAAAGCGATAAGATTTCAAATTAGTGACATTCAACAAGCTTTACTTGAAGTGGCAGATAAGGACAACGATTCTAAAATTCAAAGCGAGGCTAAATCTTTGGCTACAAATGAACTTTGTAATTTTGAGTTTTTACTAGCTACAGTTATTTGGTATGAAATATTAGGTACGGTTAATCTGGTGAGCAAACATTTACAAGCAAAAGATATGCTTCTTGATGTTGCTATTGTAGAAGTAAAAGGGTTAATTTCTTTTTTCGAGAAATATAGAAAAGTTGGTTTTTCCAATGCTATGGATGTTGCCAAGAAAATTGCTTTCGAATTGAAAATTGATCCGGTGTTTCCTCAAAAGCGTGTGACTCGTAGAAAGAGACAATTTGACGAGAGTGTTGACGAGACTCCTTTATCACCAGAGGAATTCTTTAGAGTGCATTATTTTCTATATACAGTAGATCAATCTATTGTTTCATTGACCAAGAGGTTTGAGCAATATCAAGTATATGAAAGTATTTTCGGGTTTTTGTTTAGTTATAAGAAATTGCAATCTTTGGATGACAACGATTTGAAATCATGTTGCACTCGATTGAAAAAAATCTTATGAAAAATGAACAGTGTGGTGATGTTGATGGCAATGATTTGTATATGGAACTAAAATTACTTAAAGATATGTTGCCAAAAGAAATTATTGGAGCAACGAGTATATTGAATTTATTGAAAGAGATGAGTCGCTTCCAAAATGCTTCAATTGCATACAGAATATTATTGACTATTCCTATTACTGTTGCCTCTGTTGAAAGAAGTTTTTCAAAGTTGAAGTTGTTGAAATCTTACTTATGTTCAAGTATGTCACAAGAGAGACTCAATGGATTGGCTTTGATTTCAATCGAGAATGAAACTTTGGAAGACATTGATATCGAAAGTTTAATAGATGATTTTGCATCTAAATATTCAAGGAGAATGTCACTTTTTAAATGAAAGCTTGAATTGTATTATTTTATTGTTATTGCGTTTTAATATAAGTTTATAATTTTTCGTTTTCAATTTTTGTAATTTTTGCATATAAAAATTATTTGATGGAGGGCCCAAAAATACTTTTCGTACCAGGCCTTTATTTTCCTAGGAACGGCCCTGCTTACATTCAACATCATGTGAATAATGACAGATAGTGAAAGTGTTAGGAATGGTGTCCTAGAACTTGTAATTATTTAATTATAATAATTTATTTCGAATAAATTAAATAAATAAACATAAATTCTTTATATAATCTAGATTGATTCAATTGACGATATTAGGAATATATGGAAATATATAAATATCAAACATTCAAATAGTAAACCCTAAGTTACTCTTATGAAATCACGACTTAGTATGTGAGTCATACAAGAGGATTAAAGTCGAGATGAGTAACTTAAACGTGTCTCATGCAAACGGATAACGTTTGGGAACCTTATCCTGGTAACACTGTTGATAGCTTCGCATTTTGTTTATAGACAAATGATCGAATCCCGATCATTCATGTGGGAGACATGAAATGGAAGTATCATATGCAATGTTGATTGTATAAGACAGGACCACGATGTTCGATCAAATTTCTCATTAGTACCGTTTACGAGAAATAATCGAATATCAAACTAAGTTTATCAACCGGTGATAGATCTCAATCCTCGAGTGAAATGCGGACTCCTATTTGTGGAGTTATGTTCTTTGATTCACATAGTTGAGAAGCGATCCGTAAGAACGCTCAATACACTCCTGTTTTGGGAACATGACTAGATAAGTAGCTGGGAACTCATTTTCACGAGATGGAATTCATAACTTTCCTATAAATTAACGGTATCGGTCGATACCTAAACATTTTAGGAACTTTAGGAAACTCCTTGATGTACTTGATTCGAGACATGAACAAGTGACGTCACGACTTCTATTGATCACGAGTATCTTATCTCTAGTTCGACTAAAGATAAAGTTCATTGGAGAATCAGCGGGAACACAAGGATAAAGCGGTAATTACAGGGGCAAAACGGTAAATTTATCCTCTGTAATTATGAGGGTTCCACGTGAAGGATAATATCACAGATATAAATAATGATAAACTAAATGGACATAACTCATCTATAGTGAGGGGAGTTCACTATGAATCTATAGTGGAATTATTCATAGTTAGATAATAAGTAATTAACTGATTATGTGTTAATCACTTAATTGACTAATTATTAAGCCCATGATCTATAGGTCCATCGGGTCCCTATGCTAGCCCAAATATCGTAGTCGCGAAATCAAGTAGAAGAAATGGAAATTTTAAGTAAAGTGAATTACTTAAAATAGGCAATATTAATTGTTTAAATATTGAGTATATTTAAGCGGTAATTAATATAAACATTATTAATTGTTTAAATAATGAGTTTATTTAAACATGAAATTAATAATGAAATATTATTAATTAGATATTATTAATTATTTAAATATTGAGTATATTTAAATGGTAATTAATAATTTGAAATTAATTGACAATTATTAATTGTTTAAATAATTAATTTTATTTGAACGGAAATTAATAATTAAAATTAATTAATTAATAATAAAATATTGTCAATAAAATTATTAATTAAATAATGAGTTTATTTAATGGAAATTAATAATTATAATATTTATTATTAATTATTTAAATAATGAAAATTATTTAAATGGAAATTAATAATTAAATATAATTTGATAATATTTAAACGGGAGAAAATATTAATTATTTAAATAAAATATTTATTTAAATGGTAATTAATAAATAAATTAATTGAGTTGGACTTATTAATTTAAGAGAGAGTTTCAAGCCCAATCGGATTAATGAACCCAATTGGAATTGGCCCAAAATAATTAATTAAATAAATTAGAATTATTTATTAATTAATACATGAATTTTCGGCCATATGATGTATTTTGGGAAGAGATAATTGTTTGAATTATATCCTAAAATAACTACATAGATTTATTTACCCAAGATAAATAAAAATAAAGAAAATAAAATAATCTCCTATTTATCCTTGGCATTTTCGAAATTGCTAGATAAAGGAAAGAGATTATCTTTTTTCTTTTTGTGTTTATCTCTATAGATTAATCCTAATGTGATTAGGATTCCTATTTTTCTATAAATAGGAGGGTTGGGTCATTCATAAATCACACAATACAATTCCATAGAAAGTTGGAACTCTCTCTTCCCCTTCTCCCTCCCTTGGCCGATTTTCTCATAGTGTTGGGAAGAAAAATATTTTTTCTTCTTCCCAATTTCTTCTAAAGTTCGATCCCACAATCGAATTTCGTTTGATCGATTGGGATATAGCGTAGAAGATCTGGTGTTCTTGGAATTGAAGTCAGAAAGAAACCTCCAACCGATTCTCCATTATTCATCAATGTAAGTTCCGGTTTTTAATTTTCGAATATATAAGCATGAATCTACATGTTTTATCACAAATTGCATGATGTTAATAGATCCGTTATTAAATGTTAATAAGTTTACTAAACAAAATTCCGCTAATTTAGTAAATCATCCCTTCAATTGGTATCAGAGCTAATTTTAATTATCATGCAAATTTGTGTTTTTCGAAAATTTGGTGGGTTGCATAAAAAATTGTTTTATGTATGTTTATATAAATTGTGGAGGTTTGCTTATTGACTGTTTAGGTATTCTTGAGGCACTTAGGATTTTTGAATTTTAGTAGAAAATTTGTAAACCCTAAATTTTAGGGTATAGGAAAAATTTGTAATTTTCCCATACCCATTGATGGTAAAATCGGCTACACCAAGGGAGGAAGAGAAGAAAATTTTTCCCTATCATTCATGATGCCCACGCCCAAGGATGAGATAAGGTAAAGATATGGTAAGATATTTTAACATAATTATCTTGTTATCTCAATTTAAAAATTTAAATATTTAAGATAAGGATAAAATCTTTTTAAAGATTATATCTCTATCTTAAATTATAAATTTAGAAATTGAGATAAGATTACATGGAAAATATTTTCTTTATTTTTCCATATAATTAAAAGATAATTATTTTAAAACAAGTATTTATGGAAATATTAAGGAGATAATATTTGCCCCATAAATACCCATGCCCACGCCTACACCATGGAGGAGAGAGAAAGATGAAGCCTCAAGATCTACAATGGAAGATTTAATTAAGTTGTAATTTAATTTTCCGTTTTAGAAATAGTGCCAAGAATACCTGGTCAATTTAGCTATTTATTATTTAAATTGTTTATATGTATGATATAATTGTTTTTAAATAATATTCATGCATAAGAGTATGTCATGTAGAAAATCCCACCATAGGTTGTATGATTTTAATTAATTGTACATACATGCATCATGATATAATATGTGTTATTATATGCTAATGTATGTGAAGCATGCTATAATTTTATTTTATAAATGTTATTATCGAAAATTATATTCTAATTGTTTTAGAATTAAAAGCATGCTTATTTAGTTAAAATTCAAAAGTTAAATCTAGTTTAAAAGTTGAATAGAAACTAAATGAATTATTTGTAATATGGAATTATTGTTTAAACAATTGGGCCAAAATCCATATAAGATAAACAAATAGAAACTTTTAATTAAGGGTTAATTAAAAATTAATAATTGAGATTAATTAAATTGAACGGATCTCCGCGAGAAAGCTCGCCAGCGATGAGGTTTCATAAAGTTCCCCTAACACGGAGCGCCTCTAACCTGGGAGCGATCCGGGAGAAAAGTTCAAATTAATAAATCAAAATTATTAAGACGGCGCATAATGTGATTAGTTTTAATTAGGAAAACTTGAACAATCACTTTATAAAATTAATCTAACCAATTTAAGAGTTAAAGTTGATTAGGTTAATTAAAACTTAGATTAATGAGTTAGCCTGAATTAGTCTAAGTTATGAAACCCTAAACTCAAAATATTAAGTGGGAGAAGGAAACATGTCAATGTATCCTATGGTCTCCACTAATGGGCTCGAAATGTGAGATTTATACATGGCCTCTGTAACACTGCTGCAGGTGTTCATTCCCATAGGAAGGTTTATTGTATAAATCAATATCAAGTTGGGTCTCCCGAAAGGGATAAAAATTTTTAAATGAGATTGATTGAAGACTGAATCTACACTTCGTAGACACTCTTCAATTTTATTTAAAAGACTAAATTAGTGGGTCACACTTAAAAGAAATTTGATAAATTGTGTTATCAAAACTCTGGACCAAATACACGGTAAACAATGACATAGGAATATGAGTTATTCGGGGTTGTCAATTGTTCGAGTGGCATCTCGTTTTAATGATGGTAACTCGACCTATCATTCGACGGCACTTCACCTGGATCATTAAAATATCGTGACATAGTAACATGTTTTAGGGCTTTTCTGTTCATTAATATGTTCGCATTCATGCATCATATTTAATTATATGTCGAAACTTTGAGTATTTGAATGTTGAAAGCATGTTAGATTACTAAGATAAGGTTTATTTAAATTTTCAGGAAAATGGCATCTCGCTTTAGTCACAATCCTTGGAAAGAACAAACTAAATGGAGATAACTACACCTCCTGGAAAAATGAAATGAACACCATTCTCGTGGTAGAAGACTTGAAATTCGTTCTTAGTGAACTTAAACCTGATACACCTGCTACCAATGCTCCTAAAGTCATTAAGGATGCATATGAGCGCCTGGGTCCAGGCCAATGAAAAGGCCCGTGTTTATTTGATGGCCGGGATGAGTGACGTCTTAGCCAAGAAACATGAACCAATGGAAACGGCTTTGGAAATAGCTGATTCCGTGCGGGGCATGTTTGGCCAACCATCAAAACAAGCACGCCATGATGCTATAAAGTCAGTTTATAACACTCAAATGAAAGAAGGCACATCCGTTCGTGATCATGTTTTGACAATGATGAACTACTTTAACGTAGTCAGAACGAACGGGGCCATGATTGATGACGAGTCCCAGATAAGCTTTATATTGGAATCTCTCCCATCGAGTTTTTTCAGTTTTAAAAGCAATTTGGTCATGAACAAACTGAGCTACTCCCTTACCCAATTGCTAAACGAACTTCAAACCTTCGAAGCAATGAAAAAGGAAAACAAGAAGTCGGGAGAAGCAAATGTTGTCTTCAATGCTTCTAAGAAGAAAAAGAGCTCTACTGCTAAAAAGACCAAGCTCAATGCTAAGAAGAAAGCATTTAAGGCTGAGACCAAAGAGCCTAAGGGGAAATGTTTTCATTGCAACATAGATGGACATTGGAAGAGAAATTGCCCCAAATATCTCGAAGAAAAGAGAAAGGGGAAAGAAGGTAAATTAGATTTACTTAGTGAAAAATTTGAGAAATTTATTTTGAATGGTTGATTCAATAGTCACTAACACAAAGTTTTTTAAACTTTACAGGTGCAGCTTGATTCTTCAACACTGCTGGTTTGAAGATGACTCAAGATAGAAGTAGATTGGATTTACTGTTTTCAGTCTTTAATTTGTCATATTTCTAGTTTAGTTTAGTTTTAGATTTTGTTTTAAATTTTGAATTATGTAATAAAAATTGATTCTCACCCTATAAGAATCAAATTAGGAATATTTTAATAAAAGTCGTTTAGTTAAATATTCCTTTGCAATTTTATTACAACGTTCCAAAGTGTGATTGGATGGTTATTCAAAATACTTAGAATAAAACAAATAAATTCCAAATCCAAATTCTAAACTACTAAATATCTAAACAAGTTATGAAGGTTTAAAAAATGTTTAAATGTTTAAGTCTAAAATCACTTAAATAAGTTAAAGGATTAACCTCTTAAAGATGGTTCTCAAAGAATTTGAGATGATAACCATGTTGATCTACAAACTTAAAGAAATAAGTGAAATTGAGCATCTTTGATTTATCAAAGATAACTGGACTTAAAATCACTAAAGTACAACACTTAGATGTTAAACTTAAGTGAAAAATAAACAAAGAATCAATTTCTAGTATTCCAAACATTCAGCTTATTTAAAAGGATGTTTTAAAGGAGCACTTACTGATATGGAATAAACAATATAGAAATTGAAAGTAATAATTAGTGAATTATTGAATTCACAAATTATTAAGGAAAAGTTCATGAAATCGGTGATACTGAAAGTTTTAAACCTTAATTAAGATATAAAAAATTTACAATGATTTTATTTCACAATAAAAACAAGTAGTTATTTAAAAGTTTAAATTGTTAAACTACTTGTAGAACTTTATTTGAGTGGGAGCGTCATAATACGAACCAAAGGACTTTTGAAGTCCAAGTGAAACTCATTGACTTCAAAATCAATGAATAAAGTTCAAAATAAGTGAAATAAAAATGACACGAATTTTCAATAGTTGAGTTGAAAAGGGTCACTTATACTTATACATTATTTTTGGAAATAATAAGAAGTATAGAATTGTAATCATTAAACAAATGAAAGTAATGGAGAATTACTTTGTAGTGGGAGCTTAAGAATTTCGAGAATCCTAGAACAAATGTGACTGAAATAAAATTTACAAATAGTATGTTAGTGCACATAGATAAAATGTGAGATTTTATGAGTTGCACTGGCTCAAATTCGAACATGAATTTACTTCCATGTAAGAATTCGACAAAAGACCTTTGCGAATTAAACATCAAATGAGTTAAGTATAAGTAAAATGAGTTTTTACTAACTAAACTCTAGATTCGCGTGGTTACTAAGTTGTTAGTAAATGAAAAGGTGGTTGAGCATGATGGTTTCAAATCAATAGTTGATAGAGTTTATTTTATGGCGATAAAATATGGAATCTATTACACTTAATGAAACTAACATCGACAAAAGAAATACATACTAAACAGATGAAAACGTTATCGATAAAGTATTAAAATGACTACCATGGCTAAGTAGTTGATAGTCATCCAGTTGGACCGAATTACAAGTCAAATCTCCAAAGATCTAGGACAAGTGGGAGATTGTTAGGAATGGTGTCCTAGAACTTGTAATTATTTAATTATAATAATTTATTTCGAATAAATTAAATAAATAAACATAAATTCTTTATATAATCTAGATTGATTCAATTGACGATATTAGGAATATATGGAAATATATAAATATCAAACATTCAAATAGTAAACCCTAAGTTACTCTTATGAAATCACGACTTAGTATGTGAGTCATACAAGAGGATTAAAGTCGAGATGAGTAACTTAAACGTGTCTACAGTAAACGGATAACGTTTGGGAACCTTATCCTGGTAACACTGTTGATAGCTTCGCATTTTGTTTATAGACAAATGATCGAATCTTGATCATTCATGTGGGAGACATGAAATGGAAGTATCATATACAATGTTGATTGTATAAGACAGGACCATGATGTTCGATCAAATTTCTCATTAGTACCTTTTACGAGAAATAATCGAATATCAAACTAAGTTTATCAACCGTGATAGATCTCAATCCTGAGTGAAATGCGGACTCCTATTTGTGGAGTTATGTTCTTTGATTCACATAGTTGAGAGCGATCTGTAAGAACGCTCAATACACTCCTGTTTTGGGAACATGACTAGATAAGTAGCTGGGAACTCATTTTCACGAGATGGAATTCATAACTTTCCTATAAATTAACGGTATCAGTGCGATACCTAAACATTTTAGGAACTTTAGGAAACTCCCTTGATGTACTGATTCGAGACATGAACAAGTGACGTCACGACTTCTATTGATCACAGAAGTATCTTATCTCTAGTTCGACTAAAGATAAAGTTCATTGGAGAATCAGCGGGAACACAAGGATAAAGCGGTAATTACAGGGGCAAAACGGTAAATTTATCCGCCTGTAATTATGAGGGTTCCACGTGAAGGATAATATCACGGATATAAATAATGATAAACTAAATGGACATAACTCATCTATAGTGAGGGGAGTTCAGCTATGAATCTATAGTGGAATTATTCATAGTTAGATAATAAGTAATTAACTGATTATGTGTTAATCACTTAATTGACTAATTATTAAGCCCATGATCTATAGGTCCATCGGTCCCTATGCTAGCCCAAATATCGTAGTCGCGAAATCAAGTAGAAGAAATGGAAATTTTAAGTAAAGTGAATTACTTAAAATAGGCAATATTAATTGTTTAAATATTGAGTATATTTAAGCGGTAATTAATATAAACATTATTAATTGTTTAAATAATGAGTTTATTTAAACATGAAATTAATAATGAAATATTATTAATTAGATATTATTAATTATTTAAATATTGAGTATATTTAAATGGTAATTAATAATTTGAAATTAATTGACAATTATTAATTGTTTAAATAATTAATTTTATTTGAACGGAAATTAATAATTAAAATTAATTAATTAATAATAAAATATTGTCAATAAAATTATTAATTAAATAATGAGTTTATTTAATGGAAATTAATAATTATAATATTTATTATTAATTATTTAAATAATGAAAATTATTTAAATGGAAATTAATAATTAAATATAATTTGATAATATTTAAACGGGAGAAAATATTAATTATTTAAATAAAATATTTATTTAAATGGTAATTAATAAATAAATTAATTGAGTTGGACTTATTAATTTAAGAGAGAGTTTCAAGCCCAATCGGATTAATGAACCCAATTGGAATTGGCCCAAAATAATTAATTAAATAAATTAGAATTATTTATTAATTAATACATGAATTTTCGGCCATATGATGTATTTTGGGAAGAGATAATTGTTTGAATTATATCCTAAAATAACTACATAGATTTATTTACCCAAGATAAATAAAAATAAAGAAAATAAAATAATCTCCTATTTATCCTTGGCATTTTCGAAATTGCTAGATAAAGGAAAGAGATTATCTTTTTTCTTTTTGTGTTTATCTCTATAGATTAATCCTAATGTGATTAGGATTCCTATTTTTCTATAAATAGGAGGGTTGGGTCATTCATAAATCACACAATACAATTCCATAGAAAGTTGGAACTCTCTCTTCCCCTTCTCCCCTCCTGGCCGATTTTCTCATAGTGTTGGGAAGAAAAATATTTTTTCTTCTTCCCAATTTCTTCTAAAGTTCGATCCCACAATCGAATTTCGTTTGATCGATTGGGATATAGCGTAGAAGATCTGGTGTTGCTGAGGAATTGAAGCTGTAAAGAAACCTCCAACCGATTCTCCATTATTCAGTCAATGTAAGTTCCGGTTTTTAATTTTCGAATATATAAGCATGAATCTACATGTTTTATCACAAATTGCATGATGTTAATAGATCCGTTATTAAATGTTAATAAGTTTACTAAACAAAATTCCGCTAATTTAGTAAATCATCCCTTCAGAAAGTACACAGAGTCTAACAATATATCATTATCTCACCAAACAATGCAAAGTACACGCAGTCTTGACATTAATCTCATATATGTATCACGTCATTTATGAATAACACCAGATAATGTAAGCTCACTCAGTCAGACATTATTTCATTAACTCATCCCCAATCATGCAAAGTACACGCAGTCTTTAGCATTTCTCATGATACATATATGTAATCAAGCACAAGAACAACGATAATGCAAACATACAACGAATAGTCCAGATTCTCATAATCATAAATAAAAAGTCAAGTCATAAAGGCTCTCAAATGACCAGCATGCAATAGAAAGTAAACAAGAGTCCCAATTACTAATACTTAAACAAAATCTTAAATAAAACTAAAACAAAAACTCCATAATCATTATAAATAATGGTATAGACAATTTTTGAAATCTCATAGGTTAAATTATAACCTTTTGAAACTTAGAATTGAAATTTAATCCAGACATTAGGGATTAGAATGATATTTGATAACAATTAAATATGATCAAGTAAATTATTTAAAAAAATAATTTAGAATATATGCCAAACTATTAATGTATCAAATAAGTAACCCATCACATCATTTTAACAAGTAATCTAGTATGATTTCTTAAAGAAACGAGGTGCTTAGTTTTATGGTTTATTTTGTTATGATTTGATAATTTAATGTCAACGTCATTTGTATAATTGCTATATTAAATTATATCATTTATTATAATTTTTATTAATCATTTAAGTAATGTTATTGCAAACATACCCATAAGTCTCGTTGAGGCCAAAGGGGAGAAAACAAAAAACTAACTTAGAATTTTTCAAAAAGAATAAAAAATAAAATAAATGTTAAAAAAATCAATATGATGTAGACATTTATGCATGTGGGAGCGGCACATTTCATGCCATCTCCCATACTTTGAATAAATCATTAATCATAAATTATCAACTAGAGAGCCAAATTTGACTTTCATTTGAAGATAAATCCAAAACAAGAACAAATTTTTAATAATTTATTTAAATTTATCTAATCTAAAAATCAACTATGTAAATTATATAAATATTCCCCATTTTAATAAGAGAAATGACCCTTTCAAGATTATTGAGTGCTGAGGAGGATTATCTAAATATCAAATTAGGATGGACTTTCCTAAGAGATGATGAAATCATTAAATCCATGGTCCACGTGTACGGTAGAGATTAATCAATTTAGCCCTCAAAAACACTATAAATAGAAGTAAGAGACCTCCACCTCAAATCATAACTTCGCTTTTGAAAAACACTTTGATTTCAAAGTTTTCAAATATTTTCAAAAACTCAAAACTCAAACAAAAATGTCTTCTGGATGCAAATGTGGTAGCAACTGCTCCTGTGGAGACAACTGCAATTGTCAATCTGGGTCTTTCTCTTTCTCTTAGAAACCGTTTGATATAACTTTTGAAAATGTTTTAAAACGTTTTGAATTTTTTTTGTAGAAAAAGTGTTTTAGTGGTTTACAAAAGCACTTTTTTTTATTCAAAACCCACTTTTAAACAGTTTTAAAAACTATCTCAAATGAATTCTTAATATGTTGTATACATTTTTTTTGGTTTTCTATCGTAAATATATATTCATTCTTAAGAATATTAAAAGATTAAATTTATCTTAGTCCGATAATTTTTTTGATTCAGTAATGATTTAAGAGGATTGCGAATATTAAAAAGCCAAATTTATCATATTTTAATAACTTTAATTTTTTTTTTATAATAAAAAAAAAACTTTAATTTTTTGATCTATTGATAATTTAATATACATAGAGAGATCATTTTATAATATATTATTATTGTTACGTAGTTGAATTGATCAGGTCGATTTCATGTCAAATTTATTTTATTAAAAAATGTTTTTATTTAGTTATTATTATTTCTAATTGGATTTTTGAGGTAGAGAAAAGGGGTTTATAATTGAGATGTTTTTTTTACAGGACCATCGCAGAGAAGATGACCACTCAGGCCGTTATTCTTGGGGTTGCTCCAATGAAGATGTAAGTAAAATTTAAATTGGTCACTAAGTCCTATTTGGAACTTTCTTAGTTTATATTTTTATTTCTTATTCCTATTTTTTAAAGATAAAGAGAAACATGTTTAGTAATTTTTTTTATTTCTGGTTTACTTTTAAAAGAGAAAAGAAACATATTTTATAACTTTTTCTTGTTTCATATTTTTGGGAAGAAAAAAAAACGAGAAACCTGTTTGGGAACTGTTTCTCATTTATTAAAAAAAATACAATTTTATGTTAAATTGAAAATAAAAATAAATTATTTTATTTATTTCATTTTTCAAATATTTATACTATATTTTAAAGTCAAAACGGGACTAAATAATAATATATTAATCTATTGAAAAAATTAGAAACAAAAAACTAGTATTTGTTGTTTCTAAAATTTTCTACATAATTTTAGACATGTTTCTAAAATATCTTAAACAAAAAATTAGAAAGAATTACCAAAAACCTTTGCTTCTCTAATAATAAGAAATAGAAACTGAGAATGTTATCAAACAGGACCCTAAATTTTTATGATTAATCTTCAATATTTTTAATTATTATGTTTAAATTTCTAAAAAAAAATATAAAAATTCACCTAACTTATAAAAATCTGTGTTTAAAAATAGAGAAATTTCTATTCATATAGTAATTTTTTTTTGTCTTAATTCTAAAAATAGTCATTTTTTTCATTAAATTAATAAATTAGTTTCATTAAAAAAATATCAGTATTATTGAATGACCAGTAGTATTATTGTTTTTAATATTTCTATTCAAGATGTTTTAAATTAAAATACGATAATTTTCAAGTTTTTTTAGTTTTTATGATTTTCAAACTTTCATTATTAATGAAAATACTATTTCTCAAAATTCTAAATTTTTTTATTATTTTTCGCAATTTACATTTAAAAAAAGCAGTTTTTAAAAAACATCCCTTAAAATAAATGTAGCAAATTGGTTATCAAGTTTGAGAATGTGTAGTTTACGAGTTTAGGATTTTTATTATATCTATATGTAATTCTAATTTTCTTCAAAATGACTAAAATAAGATTTATAATAAGACTGTCACAATATAACTTCTCACTCATCAGGTACTTGATCTATTTTTAATAAGAGAGACAAAAATAGTTCCATAGATTCAATGACCTATAAATCGTGATAGTCATATTATGGCTCTCATAATCAATTTCTCCCTTAAAATAGATGTTTATAAAAGTTCAGAGATTGTAATATAACATTTTTAAAGTACAAGACGAGAACAAAAAAAATTCACTGAGTGGCAGATTTGATGCAATATTTATGAATAATATATCATCGCTTATTACTATTAGCAAATATAGAAATTTTTACTACATTAATTAGTTATTAACATTGATTAATTTGTAAAACTCTACTTCACTTATTGCAAAAAAATGTAATTCAATGCTAATTACTGATTGTCCAACTCAAAATTTTCTATATTTACAAACATTTTTATAAATATTATAGACTAATTTGCTAGATTTACGATCTTACCGATTACGGAATTTTAATTACAGGGATTATGAGGGATCTGAGATGGGATTTGGAGAAGAGAGTGGCTGCAAATGTGGTAGCAACTGCTCATGTGACGATTGCAGCTGCAAATGAGCAATTGGAATGCTAAGATGAAACCCAAACAAAGCTTCTAAACTATAATAATTGATGAATGATACTAAAATTTCAGTTTTTTTTTTTTTTTTTTTTTGGGTGGTGAATATATAATATTGTTAATAAGGCTGCCAATGAATGTGTGTAAGTCCATTTCAAATGGACTTTTTTCATGGGTACTTGGATTGGAATCTTGTGTGAATTGTGTACTGCTTGCTTTGTCGTGGATAGGGTTTTCATCAAAAAGCCTAAATAGTGTGTAATGAAAATTTGCTTTTGGTGTATTCAATCTTTCATACACAATAATATATTATTAACCATCTCTTATTAAAAATACAGATTCAATGTTTTTTTTTACGAAGGTAGTTAAAATAAAGCAAATAAAAAGATAAGGATCTCACAACCTGAGACCAATGCACAAAAGTAAGAATTTTCCACCTAAAACAAGTGGAAAAAACCAACAAAACACGACAAAAAGTCAACAATAGATAAAACAACCGCAAATAAAAAAAAACTAAATAAATAGATCCCACGCAGAGCAATCCATAGGGTCGGAAATACTATGGTTACTACCCCACCAAGTAACAGCTCGGAAGAAAATATCATGTTGAACCAGCTGAAGAACCACGTGAGAAGAAGAAACTAACCGATCATGAAAACGATTATTTCTTTCCTTCCAAATGTGGTAAATTATAGCGCACCAAGAGATCTGCCAAAATCTACGAATAGGAGATTTATTCTTGAAAATAGTATAAACCCAAGGCAAATCCGTCATCCAAGAACCAATCCTATGCGTATAATGAGCCCAAGCAAAATCTCACTAAAGATGAAAGAATTAAAGGGGCACTCAAAGAAAAGATGGTCCCTACTCTCAATACCACCAGGACAAAGCAAACAACCACAAATTACATCACGATTCCAAACACGGACACGATCAAAAGTAGTCAAGTGATCATGAATGGCAAGCCAACGGATAAAAGAATGGCGAGGGATGTTATCACCAAACCAAAGGAGACGAAACTACGGAACACTGGAGCGATGAACTCAAATAGAATCCCAAACACTAGAAATAGAAATCTCTTATTAAAAATACAGATTCAATATTTTATGAGTAGAGAACCACATTATTACAACCCCATTTAATAATACACAATCGCTCCCTAATCAATATCTTACCCACCCTTTGTATCTTTGAATATTACAAACCAAGGTTGTAGAACGTTACATAGGGTTATTGTCAGTGAAGGCTGCATAAATGAAAATAATTAATTCGAATCCAATGATAAAGCTGTTTTCTTAAAGACGATTTATTCTATTTATGACTTAACCATATAAACATAAACAAATGGGGCAGCCATGAAATAACTGGAAAAAATAGGAAAATATTTGGTCCATCCCATACATGAACCAAACCAATAATTTCTCATACGAGGAAAGGATGCTTGGGATGAGTCTTTGTTCAAAAAGCAAAATCACTGCTTCTTTTCCTTATCAGCTTGTTCTCTTTCACATGCTGGCTTAGCAGGGGCAGTAGGGCAGCAAGCATGTGACTCCCTCCATCATCATATTTGATTGGTGAAAGCCGACGGCCACGACCAACCGTGGAATCTACAGT
Organism: Gynostemma pentaphyllum; assembly: GCA_028015215.1. NCBI lineage: Eukaryota > Viridiplantae > Streptophyta > Magnoliopsida > Cucurbitales > Cucurbitaceae > Gynostemma > Gynostemma pentaphyllum. The sequence continues at coordinate 4,771,132 of CM051346.1, read as the reverse complement.
GACGTCTCGAGAGCTGGCTTTTCTTGATTCCCAATACAAATGTGCTTCTCTTATAACCGAACTCAAACTAGGTAGTTCGCATCTGTCACTACAGCATGTTGCAGCTACTAAACAACTTTCCCACAAACTAGATAGTATGCAGAGTCAAATCTGATTAACATTTTTCTCATTCCATTTTGCCGTGGAAGCTTCCTTGGGTTGTCATTCTCTGATAATCGCTCCAATACCCCGCTCTATCCAAGTTAGTGTTAATAGCATCATCACAATTCAGCTTAATACACAAAGGAGGAGGTTTCTTCCATGGCACGACTTCGAAAATTATTAATGGAGATCTCCAGAATAGATAGCTGAATCTTATCAAACTCGGCAAGATAGCATTCAGCCCATTCCAAAGGACATGAATGTAAGATCACATTGGCTATGCAATAGCAAATTCCTCCTGTTCCAAAGAGCCCAAGCAACCAAAAACACAATACACATATCCCTGATGTTGAGCCTAGAAAGGAGAAAGAAAAGCTAATCAGCAACATTAGCATATTTTATCTTTAAAAACATACCCACCAAAGGCCACATAGTCCACTCCTTTACCGCAACCTTGCACTCTCACAAGATATGGAGCTCAGTTTCGCTCGAGTTATAATAGCCCGGGCAGCCACAACAATCAACAATCTTCCTTTTCCACAGATCAACTCTAGTAGATAGAATGTTAGAACAAGCTCTCCAAGTAAAAAGTTTAAATTTAGCAGGCAAGGGAGAGTTCCAACGAAACTTCCACTGCACACCAGATAATTCAAAGCTTGATGGAGAAAACATTTCATTGAAATAGGAAGATTGTTATATAAGAATGTCTCATCCGTGTGAATCAAGAACCATAATACAATTAAAAATAAAGTAGGCATTTTAACCCAGCAAAAAGTTTGGTTGAAAAGAAAACAAACTCTTAAAAAATCACTTTGACCATAATTGGAGACTCAACAATATAAGATACAACATTTTGATCCAGAAAAATAATCAATACATTCTTGAGGCAGATAAAAAAATTGAGAATAAATAATCATCTGTTGAATACCAATTTGAGCACAATCCAGTTAACTTGCATGCTGCTTGTTTTATAAAGGACCCGGTCGCCATTGGTTGTTATTTGGACTTCATTGCTCAGAACAGCTCAAAATTCTTTTAGCCCCAGAAGAAACAAGTGAAGATTTTTATAGCTTTTCAGACAAAGATATGCAGCTAAGAGGGAGATGGGGACCTCTCTTTTCTTTTGCGTGTTACGGCTGCAACTTCTGTCTCAGAAACTCGAAATGAATCCGAGCAATCACGCTGTTGATTACAAATGGCTACACTTTTCCACTTGCATGACTTCAGTATGTTCCCATTTTCAGAAGTTTCAGCGTTCACTAGTTTCCCAGAGGCCTCCGAAACAAACGGCCTGGTAACCGTAACACACAGCCAAGTTCGGTCTGATTCAGAGTTGTCACCTGCTATTGGAACATGCCAAGATCCTCTTTCAGATTCCTGAAATAAAACTGAGATCATTAATAAACTAACCCATTGTTAGGCCAACAATTTTCAGCTGAAACCAAAAAATACTAAATAACAAGTATGCGAATAGGTAAATTAATAATACTCGATAAAAATCATGGAACAAGACAGGGGAAGCAGAAAGTACCTGGATTACTGAAGAATAAAGAGGCGGATTCTGAAGTTTCAGATTTCCTTTAACAAAAGTATAATGAACCTGCAAAAAAAACGCATTTAATTTGCAAATATCAAGTCACGCACAACTGATTTCAGGCAAAGAGAGGCGTTAACACCTTTTTCATCTATATCACATTCAATAGCTTAATACTTCACAAAAACATGATGATACATAGATACATGGATAAATACAATGTATAAATTATCTGCATTATGTTATTATGAAAAACAAAATCTGCATTATGTTATTATAAAAAAAAATATCTGCATTATGGGGCTTTAAGATACACATACTTGATGTGTCTCCTTCCACCTAAGAAATAAGCTGCTTCCCAAAAGCTCAAAAATATGATCTCGCATTTCATCGTTAGTGACGAGTGAGCACTTCAATTTTACAGCAGCATAGAGCCAATACCTATATTGAAGATGGTGAAAGAATGTGAGAATGAACAGTTTGGCGTCAAGAAAGTTCAAGCAAAGTCCAAGTTTCCGCAATTCGCATATTAAACGAGAGGAAAAAATAATAATGTTCTAAAATAATTTATCAAGCACAGACCAATCATCGTTTGAACCATTAGGCGTCGTATAAAGGACGCCTTTATCCATCCATTCTTCAATCAGCTTTCTCTGAGAAGGATTATCCAAAAGAGCCTGGAAGCGTTTATTATGCAAGACAATCAATGGCCATTTTCCTCCACTCCCACTGTACAATTCTTTGACAACAGCATCAAGCTGCTCTATTGAAATTGAGAGGACAGAACATAATTAGTAATTTTTTTCCCAGGGAAAAAAATAGGCTAGAAAAGCAATATGATGGTGATTCAAGGATTGCCTAAATCAAAATAAACAAAGAACCAAAATATACTTTACAACCTGAGATAGACTAAATCCACCATCTGCAAAATTTTGTTGGTAGAGGCCAATATTTGCTCCATCCACAATAGCATCATAATCATTATGTACTTCCAACCAGTCCTTTAATAAGACAGATAAATATGTGAAGGGAAAAACAAAAAGCATCAAAGAACATGCATGTATATATAAGACATTTTTCGATAAAATAAAACAGTTGATAAATCTTCAAATAAAGAACAAAGATGACAAACTCCAAAGAAACAAGCTTTGACATTCAATAAACAAATACAAAGAATAGTACCTAAAAACTTATCACAAATTAAATACCAAAGTAGAAAATGAAATTGACTCAAATTTTGCCGGGGTTACAAATCAAATTTGTTCCTAACAGACCAATACTTGGTGATCACTACACATTTTGGTCTCTCACAAACATAGTAGTAGACAAACAACATTAATTGAAAGTTAGCTAACCTGAAAGTCACTGAAACTCGACTTAACCTCCCTTTCCATGGCCAATGCAGCCACAGACTGTGCAAACTTCTCAGTCTCAACACAATCGATATCGACAGAGACCAATTGCTCATCACAAGAGCAACACTTACCACTCGAATCAACATTCGTTCTTTTTACCACCCAATTTCCCTTCCCAATCCACCCCTTTCCATGCCAACCCCCACCATTACTAAAAATCACATCTTTAATTTTACCCACATCCGAATTCAATTCACCGACATCAGAAGCATTCTCACTACAAAACCAATCCTCAATAATCTTAGCAGTTGACTCAGAAACACACCTCACAGAACATCTCAACTTATGCAAAAACTTATAAACCATATCCGCTTTTCCCGTCTCGGCACTCACTTTCAAGAGTGCAGAAAACTGTGGTTCCTCTAAAACCACCCCAGCCAAACCCATATGCTCTTCTACCTCATAAGCTTTATCCACTTCCAAATTCTCACAAAAACAAAACAATGCCGGATCATAAGTGCGTAACCGGGGGGTAAGATTATACTTTCCAATGAATTTAACCAATTCAAAAGCATAATCAGCATCCCCTTTTGCAGCAGCAAGTCTAGAAACAGCTGTGATTGTAGCTTCATTGGGAGTAATACCAATTGACTTCAAATGATCGAATATACGAAACCCGAAAGCAATTGCTGATTCTTTCAATGATGGGTCAGTAATAGAAGTAGAACAAAGGTAAAGGAGAGTATTGAAATGATGTTGATTAAATTTTAAGTTTTGAGAAACAGCAGTTTCATAGAGAGATATTGCGGAAAGTAAATTTTTGTTCTTTGAGCAAAAAGTAAGGTCTAAATGGAACCTGATTTCTGGGGATTGATTCTTTTTCTTCTTCTTCTTTGCGGATTGAGAGTTAATCGAATCCATGGAAGGGAGCTACCAATAGAATTTCAATTTCATTTTTTCCTATATTTTGCCCAAAAATACAGACAGGTGATCCAAAGCTTCTTTCTTCTTTTCCCTGTTTCAAACCCTAACAGAAAACTCCCCAGAATTTGATTCTCAAGGTTTCTAACTGAGATATTCTTTGCAGGACCATAAGAGAAGATGACCTCAGTCAATAAGAAAAGTTTAAATTTGATTTTAATCTTTAAATTTTGATATGGTTTAATTATACCAATCGATCAAATTCTTCTTTTCATCCCATTCTTTTTAAAAGTGTCATAAACGTTCGTATCATTTAGTATTTGAAATTGAAATCGTCTCTACCTTGAAAAAAACAAGTTAAACGTAACATAATCTTCTACGTTGATGACAATTTTTCGTTTTGTATTTAGCACGAACATAAAAAAATCATATTATGATGCAGAGTTGGAAGATAAACATAGAAAATAAGCGAAAATTAGTTGGTATATAAATAGCGTTTGAGAAATGTGATGTTTTTATCTATGTGGCAAATACAAAACAAAAGTGGAATATAAGTGGACAATTCCGTTATGTTTAATGTATTTCATTCACGGCATGATGATTTAATAATATCAAACAATAGAGACATTTGTGACACTTTTGAAAGCTTAGGGACGAAATTGATACAAACCCGAAATGATAAGTACGACGGGTATAATTTAGTAATTTTGTTTAGATCCTATATTTTTAAATGTTCTGTTTTGATCTCTAAAATTTGCATAAAAATCATTTATTCTTATTAAATTTGGGATAAAGTATCTTTTTTATCCCTGAATTTTGAGACTTGTGTTTATTTGATGCCTGAGTTTTCAACCGGTATCTATTTTCCATTCATTAACGTAAAGAAATTCGTTTACTAATGCTACGAAATAAACACAAATGGAAAACTCATAAAACCTAATAGACACAAAGCTCCAAAAAGGACAAAAAGATAATTTGCCCGAAGTTTTTGTATAGAAACTTGATGTGGCACCATGAGAGTTAGTGTTCTAAAAGACATGTATCAATTGATGTCAAGTTTAAGAATGTGAAAATTCCCAAAAGACCAAAACAGATTATGAAAGTTTAGAGACTGCAACAAAGCATTAAATACAAGTTCAAAAATCAAAATAAGATTGTAATCTTTTTAAGTGAGTTCCTCTCAACCTTCTCTGATTATGGGATTTTTTAAAATGGTGAACTGGGATTATGAGGGATCTGGGATTGTGTTTTAATGAATATATGTTTTTGTGTATTGAATCTTTCATCCCCATAATCAACATCCTGCAATTTGCAAACCTCTCTCTCAATCTTGACAACTACAAACCATGTTTGGAGAACAGTTACTTAATTTAAACGTAATCGAGTATTCTGCAATTTTGAAATATGCAAGCATGTAGAAAACGGAACACTGATTGCAGCTGCAACTGAATATGTAACTGATTGATGGAAGGAAGAAGAAATTCTGAAAGAGTTTGAATGGAATTGATACTTCAACATTTTGATGTTATTTCTTATACAAGACAAGATTCATAGCTGAGAAAGGCTAGGGTCATTGTCAGGGTCACCATACTTCCTTTAGGTTTGCAGGGATTATGAACACTAACTCGGATGCAATGGTTCAGGTGAGATAGTTAAGGAACTCTGCAGCAGTAGCAACGGCCCCTCCTGTAATTGCATCAATAACAATTTTGTCCCGGTTGTTTTTGCATGTGGCAGATACCAGAGCCCCAGTCAAGGCACCTCCAATCATAGCATTTTTCTGGAACAAGCTCAAAAACAAGGATCCCCGATCAATTTCTCTGAGTTAAAATTGACAAATGACTCTATTGGCAATGATGGTAGAATTGAAAGCATTAAGCAACTATAGATGCCTAAACTGATTTGATGATTTTATGCTCTGAAAAAGACTTTAGCTCTTGAAAACATTTATATAGGCTGTGACAAAAGATTTTGTATCATGGTAGCCTGAAATCGAATGGTAACAGGCAAGAGTAATCTTCCAATCTAGGATGAGTATGTTCTACAATAGCGAGTAACCTTCTTGTACAATGATGAGTGATAAAAGATGAGAAGAACTTCAAAAATATTTCTACGCAAATTTAGAGAGAGTTTGATGAGTTGATTTTCCAAAGCCGAGGTGAAAATAATAGCTCAAACTCGATTTCAACAATGACTTCAAATTTACAAACGTACCCAATCTCTTGTGCCACGAACCCTTTCTACCCCATACTCCATGCCCACATAAACTCCTGCTACTGTTCCTGTGTTTTTGCAAAAAAAAAAAAAAAAAACGCAAAAACAGTTCCTCATTCATGCAAATAAACTGAAATTGAAGGTTTACAGAAATTCAGAAACTCCATCCAATAAGTACTTCATTCGTTACGAAGTAATGTGATCCAGGCTTACCCCAATATGCACCTTCTTTACACATCTTCTTCAACTGCAACAAAAATTAAACTAATTAACCCGCTATTTGGAGGTAGTAAAGTGCAGGAAATGATTTGAAATAATATGAATTAAAAAATTGGAAATGATATAAGATACATAACTATGTTTGGAACGAGATAGAATTTAATCCATATTTTTTTTAATGGAAATGAGATGAATGTGGTTGTTTTACTATTATGTTCTTTTAATCGATGTTGACTTAAAATATCATAAGGACAAAATTGTAATTTCCCACTTTTAGAATGAAATCTTGCAAAATCCGACCATTTTACGCTCTCCTCTTATTTTTTATGGTAGCAAACACGGGAATTCATTTCAAATCACTCTTTACGATTTGAAATTCTTTAAAATCCAAAGGAAACAAAATAAGAAAGAAACATGAGAGACAATTTCAAACTTCTTAAACATGATGTAATTTTCTTTATCCCCAAACAGCACCATCCTTTAGCAACTTTTCAAGATTATGCACAAATGAGAGTTCCAATTCCAAACTTTAGTTCAAAGATGCATACAAGAAATTTTCAACAACAAAAAAAGCAATCAAAAGCAACAAAATTATATAACCGTGCAACTTGAGATATAGTATCTATGAACCAATACTAACCGTATCTTCAAAATTGTGATTCGTAATTTTCCCTATTAAATGCAAAAACGATATCAAGTTAGTGAAGAACAAATGAATTTCCAACATCAACATGCAAGCCTCAGTAAGAACATCTAAAAAAAAAACTAATTTTTTTTCATTGGGTCTTTTTATCAAACACATGGGGTAGAAGAAAAAACGATTTTCGCCAATTTTCTCAGAAACCCAAAAAAGAATGCTAAAAAAAACCTTTGATGGCAACATGATAAGCATCCTCAGCAGCCGCTCGAGTAGCTGCAACCTAAAGAAAAGAAGAAGAAGAAGAATTAAGAAAGGGAAAAGAAAGAAATGGAAAGGAAAAATTGGGAAAATAAAGGAAAAAAGTACGGATCCGATCTTCAAGAAGCCATCGACGGTGAGGTTAAGAAAAGGGTTGCCCATATCTACAATTACGTCAACCTTTGGTGTCGCTAAGGACCCTGAAAACCCGGTCCGAGGCATCTTCTTCTTCTTCTTCTTCTTCCACGGTCTCTTTCTCTGGCTCAGAGTTTTGAAATTCGAAATGTGGTAAAGAAGATGATTGCTTATATTATATTTGATTGTTCTCCACCACTCTACTTGTTTTTTTATTTGGATTTTACTCTTTTTCTTACTCACCGTTGATTTCATCCAAAAGTAAGATATTTTAATATTTAAAAAAAAAAAACAACTTATAAACACAATCATAATTTATTATATTTGCAAATGATTTTAAATAAAAGAAATTTCAATAGATGTATTTTATTAGGAGTAATTTTAAAAATAATAAATATTTTAAAAGCAATATTTCTCAGACTAAAATTTCATAAAGTCTTAGATTACACCAATTTCGATCTAAAATATGTGGATTATGGTCCCTTATAAAATTTTGCTCACCATTGAAATTTCTAATATATGATGAATTTTTATTTAATTATAAAATTTTGCTTCCCATTGAGATTTCTACTATATTATGAATTTTTATTTAATAATAAGAATTAAATTCATCTTGATTTTCAATTATAGAAATTAAATTGAAAAAATTCAAATTACAGGGATTAAATTCAAAACATATTTCAAATTATGGGAATAAATATGTAATTAAAGCAAATAAAGAAATAGTTTTTGTAGATGAGATGGCGATTTTCGATGGATCCGATAAGAGTCACGAGACAATTACCATGTGATGTTGAGCCGATCAGTGAAATTGCGCCAGCTCTCATCCTTCATTCTCAACCGTCAATTAGGTTTTTGTTTTTTCTTTCTTTCTTTCTTACATCAATTATTATTATATTTTTTTTCAAAGATAAACTTTTATAAAGATAAAAAAGAAATACAAGAGTCAAAGACTCTCTTTAAGGGAATGAGCAACAACATTAAACTCCATTCTAATAAAAGAAAAACAATATCAAAGAAATAATAAAAGAACAGCCTTGAAACACCATTAATGAAGTCAATAACTGATTTTGCATCTAAATGAAGCTTCACCTTCTTAAACCACAATCAAAAGCTTGCTTAATAGCAGCTAATAAACATTGTCTTTCAATGTAAAAAGCATTAAGACAATTATGGTCTCGAATATTGAAAGAAGAAGACAGAGGCAGAATCTTGTTTGAAAATCTAACCAAAACCTGAATGTTGATTGATAGAAAGCCAAATAGCATCACAATAGATAGATAACCCATCAAAAACTTGCTCAAAAGAGAAATCAAATTTCTTATAGTATTAAAATTTGAGATGGAGCAATATTCCTGGAAATCTTCATTAGTCTTAGAAAGGTCATTGAGTATATGAAAATTGCAACCCTGAAAAGTCCTTGCATTTCTCATTTTCCATTATATGAGATAATGTAAATAATAGTCACTTTTGGATGATCTAAACCATTAAATAAATATCTCCCTCATTTTTTTAATTACTAGTCATATTTCAGATTTCAAGACATTTTTCATATCAAAAATACCCTTAAAAGTAAATGTAGCAACATAGTCTGACATGTACAGTAGTTACAATGACTGCTTTTTTACTTTCTGAAAATATTTCGTTTGTTCATTGTGTATTAAATTCATGATCCATGAGATTTTATTTTACATTTTAGATATTGAGACTTTTTATTTAGTTCCCTCTCATTTTCCTTTTTCGAGCGCATTTTGTACATTTATACTTTTTTTTTATTTATATGTACGAAATATACGGAATATAGTCTGTGTGTTAGTGACATTATATAGTACGTATAATACATATTTGTTTTATCCATTTACATGTTTTTATTTATTTATATGTACGTACTATACTTATAATACAACGCGTACAATACATATTTGTGGGAGAGAAGAAAAAAGAAAAAGAGACATGGAGACCTTTTTTAAAAAGATGGCTGGTGTGATGGGGTGTATGGGAAATAGTGGGAGAGGTTTGTAGTAAAATTGTCTTCTTCTCTCTTCTTCGTGTGGTTATTTAGTTTTTTTTTTTGAAAATGTGGTTAGAAAGTGTTAAACCTTATACTTAAGTGGCTATTCTCATAGTTAACCCTATTTTTATTTTATGGGAACTAAATTTTTATGTCAATTTTTTTTAATAAATTTATCATCTTCAATAAATAATTTATTTTTAAAAGATTTGCTATTAATTGATGTAGAATAATCATTTTACGCCAGAATTATTGACATTGGGATATATGATCTATCATTCATTGACATGTTCAATAAAAATGATATATTTATAAATATTTTTAAAAAAATTATCAAATTTGTAATTATTTTTTATCAAAAATATTATCTGTATATATATTATTATTTTTTTATTAAATTTGTAATCACCTCAATTTTCTAATTTCAAAAAGTGATAATTATATATCACACCCTTGTAATTTTCTTTATTTAAAAATCACACCCATATAATTTAAAAATAATTTTAAACATTCATGTATTTGTAGTTTGTGAAATTATAAATCACATCCTTATGCCAGTTTTATTTTTCCATAGAAAGACTGAATATTAAGAGGGGTTAAAAAGAGGCAATAGCAATTAACAAATAATGTTTGGCCAAAATTTTATAGGGTTTTATTTTTCCATACAAATTTACCTGCCATTGTTAAAATTTTCTTATTAGTTTAATGGATCTGTAATACATTATTATTATAGAAGTAGAATAATTATAAATTAAAAATTTGTTTACAATTTTACAATTATATTACAGTGTAGGTGTAGAATCAGTATGATTCATGGTTTTAAATGCCTTCAACATTATCGATATGTCCATCGATGTAGAATCAGTATGATTCATGACCAAAATTTCAATCTTGAATCGAGAATGCATAATCTCATATTCGAGATTGATAAAAAAATTTCATCTCGTACTAAAATTCCAATCTCAAATAAAAAATAGGCGATCTCAAACCGAGATCTTAAACTAAAATTCCAATCTCGAATCGAAAATACATAATCTCGGATTCGAGATTGGTAAAATATTCTCATCTCATACTAATATTCCAATCTTAGTCCAAAAACCCAGACGAATTTGTACATGCTGCAACGTTAAAATATCATATTTATTTGTAAAAGTTTTGTGAGAGAAAACTTGATAGAAAATGTCGAGGATAAAGTAAAAAAAAAAGATAATAATAAAATAATACAAGTTGCTTGGAAGTATAAAAAGTTTAAAATTAGGGTAGATATGTACTTTTACTTAAAAAAAAAGTCAATAAAGTAAAATAAACTAGGGTAGTATCAACAAACTTCATAGGGGCCGTTCATTTCATTGTAATCTAAGATTACGGAGGGATGGGTATCCCGATTACAGTGTTCATTTTACAGTAATTTAAGATACTCGGGTATCTAAGATTACATGTAATCTAAGATTACATGTAATCTAAAAATACATGGTATCTGGTGTTTTTAGAATGCGTCCTCCACCGGTAGGTTTTTAAGAATACATAACGACTGTATTCCGTTTTTTACGTTTTTTGCCCTTTAATAATATAAAAATCCCTTATCTTTTAAAAAAAATCTTAATCTTTTTATTCACGTTAATTTTTTTTTTCCTGATAGAGCTTATCATGATCTCTTCATATCTCTAACTATCTTTCATCCTTAATATAAACTAATTTTTCAATTCTCTTTTCATTAGAAATTTGTTGCTTTGCATTCCCTTGAACTCCATACATCTGCTTTTCTTTGCAAGACCAGCTCTAAGGTAGATTTTTTTTCTTCATGATATTAAATCATATTTGTTTTTGTCTTCTCATTTGAAACATGAATTAAGTAGATTTGGAAGTCAAAATTAAATGCCCATATCGTTTAATACTCCACAGCATGAAGAACTGAAGGGGAAAAAAACAGATTTTATTATCCACATCACAAATAGTTGTATCAGATTAATTTTTAATAGTTGAATCATTTGTATCTCTTCATATTTCTAAGAATTTTTAGTTTTATATCATATTTGTATTTTTTCTATTGAACTCCAACAACCCACTTGTCATCATGATTACTTTCCCAATTATTATTTACCTTAATGTCTTTATTTGCATCAAGGAACTGATTGAATGCATAATTGGGCACAAGTTTATTTAATAACATCTTTCCTTGGTCCAATGACCTCGTGTCTCCATCAAATGATTTTGATATGCCTTTAGCATGTTTTAACATTGAACTACTTGAGTTTAAGGATCTAAACTGGTGTCATATTAGATAAAAATCCATTGGATGTTAATTTAGAGATGTTGTCAACTCCACCCAGAGATTGCCTACGAGAGGTTCCATTGCTCACTTCTTCCCTCTGCCCAAATCGTTTTTTAAAATTCATCTTTTTCATTATTCAATTTTCACCTTCAAACTGTTTGTAAAAATACTCCATAGAACCAAGCTTTTGTTCTTTAAAGTTTTTAGGCCAATCTTTTTTAACTATGAGTTTATCACGTATTACTGCAGACACTATGTTCAATTTACGATCTAAAGCCAATTTTTTATTCATCAATGTGTGCAACTAATTAATATTGTATCCATTGTTTGATACCTAAAGAATTTTATCTTATTATTCATTATGTGATTTTAATCTTACTTTCAATCTAGTGGATTCTTTTACATTTTATTTAGAAATGTGGAGCAAATATTGGATCCATCATTTTAAGTTGACTGGGTCATCAACTTCTTGTCTCAATATATAGTGATAATGTGTATCATACAAACTAAAAAGAGAACTAAGTAGTCGATACTTGTACTTTGTTTTTTTCCCTTATTTCTTCCATTCATTTTTCCTAAAAAGTTTTACCTTACCTCTATTCCCTTCATGAAAGATTTTACATTAACTGAGAAAATGGCATCTTCCAGGCATCAAACCCAAGAGAGGAAAGGAAAAAGAAGAATACAAAAAAAAATCTCAAATAAACCTTGAATACCTTAATTTTTGTTTTTGGTTGTGAGGATGTGAAGAGATTTATAGATTATGAATTGTGAAAGTTCATGAAATGTTAAGTTTAAATAAGTTTTCAATATCTTGTTTATTTTTTATGCAGATATGGCTCGTCTTTCAATGACTACCAAAAAACGTATTGTCATGATTTTAGTTTGTTACTTGGAGCAATTGAATCAGATTACCATACTGTGTTTGTTTTTGTGTTTTATTATTCTGCACGAGTTTAATGCACTTGGTCGTATTAGAAGTAGTCATACATTTAATACCTTCACTACAAGAAAAATCCGTATTAGCGACGGACGATTAGCGACGAAGTGAGGCAGTAGTTCGTCGTTACAAGGAATTAACGACGTAATTAACGACGGAATGGCTTGACGTTATTTTTGTCATCGTTAGACAAAACTAACGACGAACTTCCTCGTTCTATAACGAGGCAAAAGTATTCCATCGTTGTGATTCGTTGACTAGAATAGAGCGATGGTTTCCGTCGTTATAGTTCGTTGACTAGAATGTTGACAATAACGACGAAATATGTCGTTGCCTAAGTCAAAGTCTTGTTTGACTATAACGACTCATTTAGTCGTTCTGTAATCAAAGTCATGTTTCACTAGAACGATAGAACACGTCGTTAGTTTTATTTTTATTTTTTTAAAATTTAATTAGGGTTTAGGGTTTTAATTACAAATTTTTGTGATTTGAAAATTAAATTTAATTACAAAAAAGAAATGAAAGTAAATTTAAGAAAAAATAATATTAGATAAATAATATTAAAAATCCCAAAATAATACAAAATAATGTTTTTTTCCTAAAGCCTAATCCCTAATCAACACGAGGATCAGATGGAGGATCGGGAGGAGGGAAACCAAAACCGGAAGTCGAAGAACCCTCGCCGCGCATCTGCGCCATGAAGATGTCCATCGTTCATCGACCTCTCGAACTCTTGCCTGGACCGCTCGGACTCTTGCCTGGACCGATCGGCCTCATCGAGACGAGCCGTAATCCCTGCCACCTCTGCCTAGAGCCGTTCGTTGCTCTCTCGAAGCTCCGCAGTCTCAGCCCTCAAAGTAGTGTTGCTCGCGCGAAGCTCGGCAGCCTCGGTCGAACGAGCTGCCTGGGAAGACCGAGGTTGATCGGCGTAAATGACAGGGCCGAGGTTGCCGAGTCCAGGAAACGATGCCTCTGGACGTCTCCCTCCTCGTTGCCTCGAGAAAAGCCGGCTCGATACCCTCCTGTGTCGGCGGGGTGTCGGAGCTCGATGTAAGCGATCGACGAGAATCGCCGTAACTAGGCTCGAAAAAAAACAAATCATTTCATTAACTAATATACTAATAATGAATAAATTTGAAAAAGAATAAACAATAATTAACACTTATCTTTCTCTCTCGCCCTATCGTCTACAAAAGTCTCGTGTATCTCCACCTTTGGTGTGGAGACGGACAAACGGCTTCAACGACGATGAACCTGGACGACCTAATTTTTGCTCTTGTGAATGTTAAAAATAATTAACGAATAATGAATAACTTACGAAAATAAAGTAAAAGTTAATTAATACAGAAAATAACTTACGAGTTGTTTCTTGTGCTCGTATGTGGAGCATGACCCTCCAGTGTGCTTCGACGGGTTGGCATTACGGTTGGCGCTATTGATCGCCGAAATGCGCTGGGCATCCGGCGTCTGAGTACGCGCCAAGATATCTGCCAAGTCCTCCGCAGAAATGTGGGCCAGCCGTTTATCGGCAGGGGCTCGGCGAATATTGTAGCCAGTGTCCCTGTATCAAATGCCGCCCTGATGATGCCAGGGAGCGTATATGACCTCGTCGGTCAGCTCCTCTGGAATATCAAAATATTGCTGAAAAAAATTAACTGTCAGTTTTTGAAATATTATATATATATATATTTAAATATAATATTTTGAATATGTGTTTACCTTCCATGCCTCAAACATCCGCACCTTGTGCGCAGCAGAGACGCTCTGCCAACGAGGGTGTCCCCGTACAGGAAACATCTTCAATACCTCCGTAAATCTCCTCGAAACCTCACGGGATGGATGTAACCTATTGAAATGAAAAGAAAACATTGAAAAGTTAGAATTTGTAAACAATAAATGAAATAAGAATACAATAAACTAAACAAAACTTACAGCCGCCCTCCAACGACAACGAACCCTCCCAGGAAATAGACATCCGGACCGGCTCCTGCGCCGGGTCGATAGCCTCATCATGAACGATCGTGTCAGGGGTATCCCCAAGACGGACATCATCCTCCTCATCGGGGGCCGACTCACCTGGCTGGCACCAGGTGTGCCAGGAAGGTCTTGGGGGCGTCTACGGGAAGGCATGACCTACAATACAATAATGAAGTAATTAAAATTCTAACCTATAAAATATATTAATTTCAAAACTAAATTAACATATAATTAAATGAAAATATACATACGCATTTCAAACTAAATTAACTAATTAACACATATACTTAAGTAAAACTAACTAAATACATATAATTAAATGAAAACGTACATAATAATTTCAAACTAAATTAACTAATTTAACATATAATTAAAAGGAAACATACTAATTTCAAACTAAAATAACTAATTAACATATAATTAAATGAAAACATACATACTTATTTCAAACTAAAGTAACTAATTAACATATAATTAATTAAAACAAAAATTAATTAGGGAAAACTAAATACATATTACATACATTATCTAAATTACACAAAATTAAATTAAAGTTAACTAATTTTAAACTAAATTAACAAATAACATGCTAATTACAAATTTAAACTAATTATATGAAAACAAATATTAAAGTTGAAGAAACTTACTCGGATTCGTTCCAAGGACTGGGGTTTTTAAGAAAGGGAAAGGATTTTTAGAGAAATGGGAAGCAATTGGCTGAGGGAATCGAAGGAGGAAGAAATTTGGTTGAGAGGAAAAGAAGAAAAATGAGAGGAAGATGGTGAAAATGGAAGAAACGGTTCTTTTTTTATAAGGGATTTAACGACGTCTTCCGTAGTTAATCACTTAAAAACTCGTCGTGCGTGTTTTCATAACGACGGAATACCTCGTTCTAGCTATGCAGTTCGTCGTCTACGTTATAGTACACGACGCACTACGTCGTTCAATCCAATTTTCAAACAAAGTCAATGTGACTGTTCGTATTCATGGGCGACGAAATGCATCGCCCATTCGCGCCACGATTTTCGTGAAATTTTTGATTTTCGCGCCGTATTTATTACATTTAACGACGCAATCGGTCGGCTTGGAATTTGAACAGTTTCCCAAAAACTATCCGTTTGAGTTGGTAACGATGCCTTCCGTCGTTAATTCAATGCATATCTTAATATAACGACACATGGCATCGTTATATTCAATGTATATCTTAACGAAACGATGCCTGTCGTCGTTAAGTTCATTCCCACACTTAGAAAAAATCATCCCATCATTGTGTTCTGTGAAGATTAACGACCCATGACATCGTTATATTCAATGTATATCTTAATGGAACGATGCCTTTCGTCGTTAAGATCATTCCCACACTTAGAAAAAATCATCCCATCATTGTGTTCTGTGAAGATTAACGACGCATGACATCGTTATATTCAATGTATATCTTAATATAACGATGCCTTTCGTCGTTAGTAGCATTCCCACACTTAGAAAAAATCATCCCATCATTGTGTTCTGTGAAGATTAACGACCCATGGCATCGTTATATTCAATGTATACCTTAATATAACGATGCCTTTCGTCGTTAGTAGCATGTTTTTTTTTTTTGAATTATTTCCCCTGTTACACATAAATACTTCAATCATCGTAATCAGAATCATTCATGTTTTTTGAATCAATGTTGTCTTCTTCAGTGTCTTCTTCGTTTGTTTCATCTGGAGAAGAATCTTTGTTATTTTCAGGTGGAACATAGACATTCCCTTCATCAAAAAGTGTCTCTGATGCGTCATTCAACGGACGCGCGGTGTCAGAATTAATACCTTCATCGATATCACGATTTTGCACTTCATCCTCCTGGAATGCAACGTAGTTCTCACTATTTTTATCAGGGAGGCTGTCATCTATTATCATCGGTCTTACTTTACAGACAATTAACCAATCAGATAAATCTCGACGCTGAGCGGGATAATTTAAGTAGTAAACCTGAATTGCTTGTTGTGCCAAAACAAAACGATCTTGGGTGTGCATGTGTTTTCTCCGGTTCACCTCAACAATTTTAAGATTCATATTATTGCGAACTCCACCTCGTCGCGCTGTTTCAAACCATGTGCAGTTAAAAACGATTGTACGTTTAAGACTCGGACCTGCAAATTGAAGCTCAATAATCTCATCAATGATTCCATAGAAATCTTCTGCATTGTTCCCGAACACTTGACCCTTTATACATACGCCACTGTTGTTTGTTGCCCGGTTCACCGAATGAGCTTTTGTTTGAAATCAGTAACCTTGCACCAGATAACGTGTAAGCTCTTGCAATCTGGATGGACCTTTTGCGATCCATATTATACGTTGATCGGATCGGAATTGTGGGATTGTCAACGTAATTGTAAAACCAGGAACGAAAATGTTTATCGATGATGTTCCCTTCTTCGATTGATAATCCAGGGATGCGATGGTCGTACACGTGAATTCACAAATAATCTACATAAAATTTATTAATTAATGACAATTTAAACAAAATTATTCATGTTAAATAAAACAAAACTCCATGAATTAGAAAAACTTACTCAATATATGGCTCTACTTCCGCACGATTGCATAATAAGTAAGTCCGGGCGACATGGTACTCCTCATCACTTAAGTTTCTCCGCATAGATTTGCCTAAACCTTTGCCTGGTACGATAAACATATCCAAGTCGTTCAAGTCTACACCTTCCGAAGCAGTGTCAACCACGTTACGGTTCACTTGGGCGAAAGTGGTCGGAGATATGTTGGTCGAAGTAATACGAACGAACGTAGTTGTCTCGTGTACCAGGTACGCATTACAAATCGATCCTTCCACTCGTGCTTTATTTCCAACAGTTTTCTTCAATCTATGCAAATATCTAGAATTCGTGCAATAAAATAAATCTAAAATTTAGCATCATGTGTATTTAAATATACTAAAAAAGGCAATTAACATAATAATATTTTACCTTTCAAACGGGTACATCCATCTGTATTGAACAGGGCCCCCAAGTAGTGCCTCATACGATAGATGAACCGGAAGATGCTCCATAGAATCGAAAAATCCGGGTGGAAACATTCGCTCCAGTTTGCATATTATAACTGGAATCTCTCGGTTTAATGATTCGATTGTCTCTCTTGTTAAATCTGCGCATGTCAAATCTCTGAAGAACACACTTAACTGCGCCAATGGTTCCCAATGTTTCTGTTCGAGGAACGGTCTGAACGCAACAGGCATCAATCATTGCATAAAAACGTGACAATCGTGACTTTTCATTCCGAAACAGATTGATTGACTCGCGCGTCAATGCATCTCGAGAGATTATAAACATAACCATCGGGGAACTTAATCGATCGCATCCATTCAAACAAGAATTTCTTCTCTTCCGTACTTAACATGTATTTGGCCTTGGCGTAGTGCCCATCTTCATTCGGCTCTAACTCCAGGGCGACGACATATTTCTTGGATGTCATACCTGGTGCCTTCAGGTTGTCTTTCGTCTTATTTGGCACATTTAAAACTGTATTGAAGACATTGTCGAACACGTTCTTTTCGATGTGCATTACGTCCAAGTTGTGCCTGATTAGTACATCTCCCCAATACGGTAAATCCCAAAATATACTTCGTTTCTTCCATCCACTGTTCTTACCAGCGGCCTTGTTTGCAACCTCAACACCTATTTCAGTAATTTTTTTCATGCCAATAGAATCTAATCCATGTAATATTTCGATTCTGCTATAAACTCGGGGCGGCCCTTGGTTGCGTGCATTACGACCCTTATACCAATCTGTCTTGTTTAATCGAAACAAATGGTCGCTCGGTAAAAATCTTCTATGACAATCAAACCAACACGTTTTCCGTCCATGTTTTAAAGAGAAAGCTCCAGTGTCAATCATGCAATGAGGACAAGCAAACTTTCCGGATGTGCTCCAACCTACGATAAGTTTAAATTAATTATACATAGTATTATGCAATGAAAATAATTTATAATTAATAAGCTATCGTGCTTACCAGGATAACATTGAATATGCCTGGGAAGTCACTTATCGTCCAAATTACGCGGCTTTCATACGAAAATTTTGTTTTCTCGATACATCGTAAGTCAACGCTCCATTATTCCACAAATTAGTCACTCAACAATAAGAGGTTGGAGGTAGATATCTAACCTTTGTTTTGGACTCTTTGGACCCTGCGATAAACCGTTAAGAATATCACAGGATCTTTCATACACATCGATGGAGGGAGATTATAAGGTGTCAACATAACAGGCCATACAGAGTATTGTGCACCGGAAGCGCCGTGCGGGTTAAAACCGTCGATCACATAACCCCAATCTCACATTTCTAATCTCACTTGCAAATTCTGGATGACAACGATCCAAATGCTTCCACGCGTCACGATCGGATGGATGTTTCATATGACCATCCTCTTCCGAATGCTCGTAATGCCATCTCATATGAGATGCCGGTGACTTCCGATGCATACGATCGTTGAAGTCGAGGAGTGATCGGTAAATAAAACATACGAGTATGTGGAATGAGAGTGTGTTTACCTTGTTTATATCTCGGATGGAAACAGAATTTACAATTATGGAGACTCGAATCTCCATCACCCCAGAATATCATGCATCCGTTCGGGCAACAATCAATCTTCTCAACAGGCAACCCGAGACCCTCCACTAATTTTTTTGTGTCGTATAAACTTTCTGGCAGCGTGTTGTTCGCAGGAGCGCAACGATGAAACCATTGTGCAATCGAATTAAAACCTCTCTCTGGAATATGATATGCCGATTTTATATTTAGAAGCTCGTCGTCAGCAGACCCGGTTGGCCGACATCACAACCCGATTATAACGGCATACTTGAGATTCGAGCATATGGTACATTCGTTGCGCTTCCGGATTCATTTCCTCCTCCTCCTCTAGAATAGTTTGATTATCGTCTTGAGTATGATTAAACGTACCTTCGTATATCATATGATGCATTTGTCCATACTCTTGCTGTCTTTCATCACAATCTTCTTCCAAATTCGGTATAGCATCTAAGCTGCTTCTTTGGTACAACACGGCTCGCTCCAACGCCGCATTATATTGATCGTCAGATTCCCCTTGATAAACCCACTTGAAATAATTCTCCACAAACCTACGACTATACAGGTGTTTCTTCACATCAAATGAAGAATATAACTTCTTATTTTTACATTTTCTGCACGAACATCGTATCATTTTTCCATTACGATCAAAGTCCTCTGTACTTTCACAAAACTCAATGAATTCTTCTACCCCTGCTACGAACTCATCGTTCAAATAGCCTTCTAAGAGACGAAAATACATCCATTCACGCATTTTTTTTTTGCAGTAGAAAAAAAAAACGAAAAGAAAAAAAAATGTTTCTGATGATGAGTTCTTTCCATTCCTGATGCATAAATATATACTGTGATATACCGACGCAATCCGTCACTAATATCTATATAACGATCGATTCCGTCGTTGATATGGCGGGAAACATTCCATCCATAACGTTGGGCGACGCAATCGGTCGTCCATTAGCGCGGGAATGTTTCGCGCCATCGTATACGACGCACTGCATCGTTGCTTTTTAACGAGGGAAATTTTGGCGTCATTATTACCGACGCTAATCATCGTTAATACCAAATTATTTTTTCCATTAAATATATTTGATTAACTAGGCGACGGAATGGATCGCTAAAGTCAAACTTTTCACCTGGGCGATGAATTCCGTCGTTAAGGTGGGACGTATTTACTTTTCGTCGCTATCGGTGCGTCGCTATTACGGCAGTTTCTTGTAGTGCTTACAACTTAGATATCTTAACATTTATAGATTAATTCACGAAAGTGATTTGGCTTGTCATGAAAACACACGTATGGATAGAAAAACATTCGTTATACTTTGTCATCTCTTAAAGACTGTTGGCAAATTGGAAGGAAGTAATTATATTGAAGTTGAAGAAATGGTAGCATTTTTTTTATACATCATAGCACATTATGTAAAAAATAGAGTCGTGTGACGAGAATTTCTTAGATCAGGTGCAACAGTGAATAAATATTTTAACAAAGTTCTCAATTCGGTTATATGATTACATGAAATATTGCTAAAAAACCAGAGCCAGTTACTGCTAATTCATTGGATGGAAGATGGAAATGGTTCAAGGTATTAAACATTAGAACCAAACACCCTCCTTCTTTAGCTAATCTTTTATCTATCAAGATTATTCAACTCTTTACTTTTTCTTTATTGTTTCAGGATTGTTTAGGAGCACTAGATGGGACTTACATTAGAGTGAATGTGAGCGCTATTGACAGAACTAGATATAGAACTAGGAAAGGTGAAATAGCAACAAATGTGCTAGGAGTTTGTAATCAAAATATGGAGTTCATTTATGTGTTACCTGGATGGGAAGGATCAGCCTCTGATTCTAGAGTTCTTAGAGATGCCATATCTAGACAACACGGATTACAAGTCCCAAAAGGTTAGAATATATACAAATAATCTATTTACACTCTTCATTCGACCTTCTTAACCAAAATAAGTTTTTTTTCTTTATAGGCTACTATTACCTCTGTGATGCCGGTTATACAAATGGGGAGGGTTTTTTTAGCACCCTTTAGAGGACAACGATACCATCTTACTGAGTGGAGATCTGGCCACATACCTTCAACTCCTGAAGAGTTTTATAACATGAAACACTCTTCTACTAGGAATGTAATTGAAAGGGCGTTTGGAGTTCTCAAAGGGAGGTGGGCCATACTTAG
Source organism: Gynostemma pentaphyllum (assembly GCA_028015215.1). Lineage (NCBI taxonomy): Eukaryota > Viridiplantae > Streptophyta > Magnoliopsida > Cucurbitales > Cucurbitaceae > Gynostemma > Gynostemma pentaphyllum. The sequence goes on along the minus strand of CM051346.1, from coordinate 4,749,746 downwards.
AGGAAAATCTTTTTATCCTGTGAACATCCAATGTCGAATCATAACGGCTTGTTGCCTTTTACATAACCTAATAAGGCGAGAAATGCCAGATGATCTAATGGAAGATGGCTTAGGCATGAATGGTTTGTCTGCAGATGTAGAAGTGGAAAATATTACATATGTTGAATCCTCTAACGAGTGGTCAACTTGGCGAGATTCATTAGCTAAATGGATGTTTGATGAGTGGAAATCTAATTCTATGCATTAGATATAGTTAATTATGATTTGTAACATGTTGTTTCTTTATGACTCATTTCATCATTTTTTTCAGATGTTATGTTTATTTAGAAAATTATTCTTGATTATTATGTCCAATGCACAACTTTTTACTTGATTAAATTTGTAGTTGATCTTATTATATGTGTTAATCTTATTTTTCACCAATTGAGTTATATTTTATATGTCATTGATAATTAGATATGGGTGAAAATGATCATTCTAGAGGAGTACTTTCCAAGAATTATGTTTGGTGTAAAGAACAGGATGAGGTTCTCATACAATCTCTATTGGAGTTGGCAACTAATGGGACTTGGACGTGTGATAATGGAACCTTCAAACCGGGATATCTCTTACAGTTGGAGAAACTTATGAGAACGAAGATACCTGGATGTTTGGTAAAGGCTAAACACATAGATTCTCGAATAAGACTATTAAAAAAGCAATATAATGCAATATCCGAGATGTTATGACCCAATTGTAGTGGGTTTGGTTGGAATGATTCAGAAAAATGCATTGACTGTCCTAAAGATGTCTTTGATGAGTGGGTGAAGGTACGCAATTCTTTGTTATTAAATTTATTAATAATTTGAATTATTGACTGATTTTACATATTTCTCATATTCTTACAGAGTCATCCCACAGCAAAAGGACTAAGAAATAAGTCTTTTCCATACTTGGATGAGTTGACTATCATCTTTGGGAAAGACAGGGCGACTGGCCTTGGTGCTCAATCTCCAGAAGATCTGGCTAAAGATGTGGAGTTTGAAAGAGAACAGGTATGGATGGACTTTCAAGATTGTTATATCCCAGAACCACCAGAGGAGGCAAATTTATCATACATGAGAACCAATGTTGATATGGATGGTTTTAACACAACCAAGCACACACAAAATGAGACTTTAACTCTTGATGAATCTTCAAGTAGAAGGGGGAAGAAGAGGATGAGAAATAAAGAAGATACGGTTGATGTTGTGACTACAACAATGGACAAGTTAGGCACGATGTATGAGAAGACTACTGAAAATATTTCTGAAATAGCAGCATATTTTAAACAAGAAGCATTGGAGGTAGAAAGGAGGACCTTGATATTCAATGAGTTGCTTATGGTGGAAGAGTTAACTAATGTCGAACAGGTTCGGGCAACAAGAATTTTGGTCAAAGACTGAATTTGTGCGTCAGATGTTGAGTGAACATTTTGGTAGTTAGGAATATTGAATTAAAACTATTAGTCATTCTATCCTATTTTTTGATGAAGAGTAACAACTCTAGTTGCTATTTATAATTTTTGAACATGCAGGTAGGTAGGGCATGTTGACTAGGTAGATATAGTCATTTGCACATTAATTGTTTTTCTATGTTTTGTCTTTTTTTAGGAGAATATTATTCATATTTTAGGAGAAGATTATTTATATTTCACTATTTATTACCTTATTTGCAAGCGAGTCAATTTATATTTTAACACGCCTTTGGATCATGTTGAGATGTTTGTTAATAAGCTGCAAGTGTATGTTTTACATAAATATATACTTAAAGTTATAAATTTAATTATGTTTAACATTCTATCAGCTTTGGAACATGTTGGAAAAAGAAGTTTTTCATTTCTTGGGATTTCCATGGCTTGAACATGAAAGGAATCTAAAGGCTATCATATTTTTATTTAAGAATTGGTACCTAATAACATTTGGTTCCTTGGTGAGATTTTCTAGGATAACTTAATTCCATTTCACCTCCATTTTTTTTTTCAATTCAAAAAATTGAGCAGTAATACCCTATGTGAAGAACTGAAGACGCAGAAGACATTATTGATGTCAATATATTTTTCTGTATGTATACTACTCGAGCAATCTTGAACAGATACCTCTGCACTAAAACAATAAAATGGAATGCAAAATTAATTCGTAAAAGCAAATTGCAATTCATAATGGTAGCATCAGATGATATGTTCCAGCCAATTCAACATAAGATTATAACATCATGAATGTTACTTTACAAATGAGACAAAAGGAAAAAATGAAAAGACACCAAGTCTCCTGTTGTTTTGGGAAGCAGGGAAGGCTTCACAAATCTAAGCCCCTAGTTATATTATAGTTATGCTATGTTTCTAAATACATTGGATTTTTTGTGATTCAATAAAACGAGATATCTGGGTTGATAATAAAAAATAATAATGATAATAACAAATGTCAACTTTAAATAATTTTGAGTTGCATATTACATAATCATAAACACAATTTTCTTATTTATATAGATAGAATAAAATGGATCACATGTTTTGTTTTTGTTCTATAAAATTTTTCTGGGATACTAAAGGCTAGAGGAAGCAGACGAAAAATAATGTAAAAAATAAATTGAACAAGTAGTCTATTTTTTTATCACTTTGTGGGAAGAAAAAAAAGTTGTGAAGTAGGAATAAAAAAACAATTATCTCCTGTTTAATATGAAATTTATACAATAATTTTATACGATTGATGAGACATAAACAATTAGTAATAAATTAATTGAATTGCAAAAATAATCTTAGCACATCGATTTATAAAAAAATAAGTATTAATTAAATCAATATTTAGAATTTATTAATAATAAATATTTAACAAGGGTATTAATGGAAGAGTTGTTAATTTCACTAAAATCCATAGTTAAATACTGCAAAACAAACATTGTAATCTTTTATACCCATAGAATTGTCATTTCTAATTTCAACGAAATAAACATTGTAATCTTACATTCCCTGCAATCCAGATATCATGTATTCTAGATATCCAGTAATCTTAGATTACATAGTATCTGAGATAACAGGAAATCAACGGCCATAATGAATTTTTGGAAATCAATTTTTCCAATTTCCGGATATATTTGATATTCTTTGATGAGAATAGTTCATCTGTTATCCATATAGACCGATACGGTGAGGAACCGAACAGCTCAACTAGACTAAACGATGTCGTTTGTGTTGTCGCTGTACCCATTCAGGGTTTCGAATCGACCTATAGAAAGACCCAAATCCTGTGGTTAATTCATTCTTCTTCAAAGTCTTGGCTGAAACTGAAACAGAGAAACCCTAGAAATTGAATCGGAAATTCATTTCCAATATGGATAAGGGCATGTTAGGAGATCTTGATTCTCTTCCTGAGGAAGATAAGCTCAGAATGTCCTCCATGATCGATCAGCTTCAAGTTCGTGATAGGTTCATCTCTCTCTCTCTCTCTCTCTCTCAAAATTTTTCATTTTTGCTGTTTTTCCTTTGAATCGATCTCATTATCTCTCTATGATTTGAAACCTTCGTGCTTAAAAAAACTGCATTTTGGTTCTGAATGTTCTGCATGCCATGTTCGTTCTGTGATTGATTGCTCTTTTTCTCATTCTTTGTTTCTTACTTTGATTTGAGTTTTGTTGTTTTTAATATAGCATTATGTGAATAGTTTTGTAATTAGGTGATTATCATTCATTACCGTTAAAAAATCTGCTATATTTATAAATACTGTTGAGATAGTGCTCCAGACTAGAATGTACTGTTTGAGATCTGAAATTTTGTACCTTTCCAATGTTTCATATGACTGTAGATTATTTTATGGCTTCTCACATTTTTGGATGAAATGAGTCACATGCTGTTTTTAATTCTTGTGACTTTCATTTTGGGAAGCTAGAAGAATGTTCTCCTTAAAACCAGTGTAGCTAATGCTATTGTGTTGCATCTGGACGTTTTGGGAACTACATTTTTTTTTAAATTAGTTTCACTTCAATCAGAAAACAAAACCTTTTTTCGATTGTCTGTTACCGTTTATATATTCTGTCTCGAGTGTCTTGTTCCCTCCTGCACCAATCTACAAGTAGTTAGGCCCGTTTGAGATAGCTTTTGGAATCCCAAACGGGCACTTAGTCTGATGTAGAGCTCATGTCCAAAATCAAATGTATTGAAGTACCCTGCATCTTTATTACCCAGTTAGTTTTTAATCATGTTGCAAGTTGTATACTGAAAGACCTTTGTAAAATCAATGATATTTGAGTGAATTTTTTTCATGCATGAATATTTGGATAAGTTTATTTTGCTAGATCGGTTTCTGCTTGTTATGACTTGGCAATTTTGTGTGATAATCATGCAGAGTGGTTTACTGATTACAAAAAAAATTATTCAATTATTTACCATCAAAATACTTTTGTATGTCTTTGTTAATACCCCTAAACGAAACCAACCTTTTGAATGTATTTATCTGATTACAGTTTGAGGATGTACAATTCTCTTGTTGAGAGATGCTTCAATGACTGTGTCGACACATTTAAACACAAATCTTTGCAAAAGCAAGAGGAAACCTGTGTTCGGAGATGTGCCGAGAAGTTTCTCAAGCATTCAATGCGTGTTGGTATGAGGTTTGCAGAGCTTAACCAAGGAGCAGCAACTCAAGATTAAACTTTTAAGTTGAATTGAGCAAAGAGAATTTTCAATTTCACGCTCTTTTTTCCGGAATAATGAAGATTCTTCCAATTCATGTATGTTCTACATTTCCTAAACAATTAAAACAATGTAGATAGTGTATTAATGATTTGTTTGCCAGAGCTTTTTAAGAAAAGATGGCTTTAGTTTTGAGCCCTAGAGTTCTGTTATGCAATCTTCATAAACCATTTATATTATGCCAAATGTTTGCAACTGTCTATGTTCATTCTTCTAAATAAGATGTTAAGGTAAGTTTGCACCATAAAATAGAAGTTATCTGAGAGTAAAAAGGAGTCATTGTATAATCGACTAGAGTTATTCTATTCGAGTTTTTCTCTTCCTGATTAACCTCTAATGTTCTTCATAAAGTGATACGCCTCTTGTTTGCAATTTTTTTTTGAATAATCTGAGTTGCCGGTGTACAAATCAGAAGTTGATTCTTTTCTTCTGTTTCGATTAGAATCAACACTCATTTTTTTTTTCTTACTACGTCTGCTGTATCGCTCTGAGTTGTAGTCACCTCTCATTCTCTGTTTTCTTTAATTGAATTTCTCATTACACCTAATTGTTTCAAGTTTCTGCTTCCATACATTACCTTTTCTTTCAATTATCAGAACCATTCCGATTCCTCTTTAGTTTCCCTTATCACAATGCCCATTCACGCTCTTCTCGTGAACCTCACCGGCTTTTCCCTTCAACACGCCAAACTTAAAAGGAATGAGTGTCTGAAATTACCAAACAGTAATGTCAAGTGAGAAGTTCCTGCGCTGAAAACTTGAAACAAGGACTGGATCAGCTCTGAAAACACAACAATCTTTGAAATATAACTATCATACATGGTTGTTTTTTTGCTTTGAATCCAGGGTGGTTTCAATTTTCAATACAAGCCAAAATGTTCTCATAAAGCCTTCCAAGTCACTATTATAGTGGAGATAACATCCAGAGTAGAAATGCTGAAAGAATGGAATCCCAAATCTTTCAACTCTTTGAAAAACTCTTTATCATTTTCAAACTTGAAATGACGTACCACACATCTTGGAAAGGCCATCCATTACTATAGGATAAGCTACTAAATAACAAGCCTGGTAAAATGTATTTAGCTCGGGTTCGAATCTCCTACCTCTCAATTACCTATACGGAAGTTAACTAATAAGTGGATAACATTTTCTTCACTACCCTTACAAAGCGTGCACAAATCAATCTAGAGAGGTATCTCAAGCAGTTTATGTTGCTAGAATTAGCCGTAATCAACAGAGCCAAGAAATTTCACAACTTAAAAGGTCAGCAAATTGAATGTCAAGTTTCATTTTTAAAAATTTAACCAAGAAATTTGCATTGACTCCATGAAGTTATCAAATATACTTTTTATTTTATTTAGATATCAAATATACAGATAAAAAACTTTCATAGTCACTGCAAATTGAACCCGAAAAAAATATACATCAGAATACTTACATCTTTGACTTCAAAATGGCAAGCTTATGATTTCATTAGTTTTTGGGAAAAATTTAAATCAATATAAGGAGAAATTATTTAATGTAATAGACTTTGAGGATATTCTATGGAATTTTTTTTAATAATTTAAATATGTAAATAGATTTAGTTAAATTTTTCTGTTACAACATCCATATCAATAAATCATCCAAGATACATTTTAATCAAAATGTAACTCCAGAATCAATATTTCTTCTTCTGTGATTAAATTTCCATCATTACATTAAATGTATAAAAATCATTGTAAAAATTTAAAAATTAACTTAATAACCCATTTGATAATTGACAGTTTAACATCTGCTTTTAAGTTAAATTATCTAAATTTCATGTTTATTAATTATTTAGTGATTCCTTTTAGTGTTAGTCCAAATATCATTACAATTCTTAAATTATGTATCAACTATATATAATCAAAGAATTTCTAATTAGTTAATTAATACCCAGAAGCTCAATTGTTGATAACAAAATATATCAAAGCTGAAATTGACATTGGTATTATTCACCTAACTTGAAAATGGTAAAAACTATGTGCTTAACCATCTTCTCTCAAAATATTCTAAAAAAAAAAAACCCTATAATCTTCTACTTGAAAAAAAACAAGAAATGAAGAAAAAAAAAAAATTCTAAGAACCCTAATTATTTTTAAAGCTAAGCTCAAGAGGAAATGAAACATCACCATCTCCAACAGTTATGGTGTGTCCACCAGATGGAAGAAGATGATAACCCGTAAAATCGACAAGCCCTAAACTGCTACAAGCGTTGAGCTCAAACTTCACTGTCTGGCTCTCTCCTGCCTTCACAAACACCCTTTGGAATCCAACCACTTGCTTAATATGTGTTGAAGAGATCCCCGCTGGCGGTGTTGAGTAGACAATAAGAACTTGGCTGCCATCTTTGTCACCGGTGTTTTTAACTTCGATCTCGAAGTCGAAGTTATCAGCACATGTCAAGTCGTCAATGAGCACAGCAGCACATTCTGGCTTGAAGACGCCATCGTCATATGTTATTTCTCGGCATTGTATTGTGTTATCGAGTTTCACGGCAACAGATTGCGTGGCGGAGCCGAGTTTTTGGGTGAAGTTGGTGTAACTTAAGCCATAGCCAAATGGATAAACTGTAGGGCCATTGTAGAATTTGTATGTTCTTCCTGGGTAGCCAAGACTGTCAATTGGCCTTAATGGCATGGATGTCATTGGCAGCTTATCGACGTAATCGGCTTGATACCATGTCACCGGCAATCTTCCACCTAAAACAAGAAGATGAAATTTGAATTTTGATAACGATAAAATCACATTATGACAGTCACATTAAATAATTTTTTTAAGTATAATTTTGAACTTTCACCTGGATTGTATTTTCCGAAAACAACATCAGCAATGGCACGGCCACCTTCTTCTCCGGGATAACCAGCCCACAAGATAGCTTTGATATTAGGATCATTCTTTGCAAAAGTGATATCAATGCCCCCAGCCGACATAATAACGAGAACGACGGGACCCTTCGACACCGAAGCAACTCTTTGAATGAGTTGAGTTTGGAAACCAGGGAGGAGAAGATCTACACGGTCACGACTCTCGGCCTCAACCGACAAATCGATACCAGCTACGATAACAGTTGCATCAGCGTTCTTGGCGGCTTGCATGGAATCCCAAATGTAGTTGTCACCACTGCAAGCGACGCTATCACAACCCCATTGGTAGTTCACTTTTCCATAAACTGAGAAGCCATCAATAGGGGCAGTGATACGGCATGGAATACCGGCATAGTTTCCGAGCATGACGGCGGTAGCGTTAGCATGTGGACCGACAACGGCTAGGTTTTTGAAAGTGGAGCTATCTAAAGGCAAAGTATTGGCATCATTCTTGAGCAAAACCATTCCTTCTCTTGCAGCTTCCGTGGCTAATTCAATGTGTTCATCAGTACATACATCAGCTTGTCCAAGTGATTGGTAATTAGGGTTTCCATCAAAAAACCCTAATCTTAATAATACAATATAAAGATAGTTTAGAGATTTGTCAATGTCTTTAATCCTTGTTTTCCCTAATTTCACTGAATTCTCTGTGAAATCTGGATAGTATGTTCCACAATCCAAATCCAAACCTGAAATTGATTTAGAAAAATAAAATAAAATTAGTTGATTTTGAAGGAAAATGAAAAAAAAATCCAAGAAAATATAATTAAAGAAAATTACCTGCTTTGAGAGTTTGAGCAACAGCATCTTCATGAGAATCTTGAAGAAATTGGGCATTATCAACCAAAACTTGAAGTGAATCACAATCTGAGACTATGTATCTGACAAAAAAAAAAAAAAAAAAAATCAAATCAAATCAAATTAAAAATAAAATAAAATAAAAATGAATATATTATTTAATTTAATTTAATTTATACCCATGAAGACCCCAATTTCCTCTAATGGTATCCTTCAAAAGCACTGAATCAGCACAAGTTGGAATTCCATTAACTCTATTGTAAGAACACATAACACTGCTGACATCTCCTTCCTTAACACACATCTCAAATGGTTTAAGGAATGTTTCCAACATGTCTTGTTCTGTCACCCTTGCATCGAAATGATATCGATCGACACCGAGCCAAGCATCGACGTCGTAGGCAGCATAATGCTTGCAACAAGCGGAAACCTTGAGAGGTCTTGAGTTCAAATCGGTTGCGTTCTCGGTCCCTTCAACGTCTTGAAGACCTCTTACGTAGTTAGAAGCATATTTCCCTACAACAAAAGGATCTTCTCCTGGAGTCTCTAAGGTCCTTCCCCATCTTGGATCTCTAACCACATTTATATTTGGACTCCAATATGTCAATCCTGCCCTTCCCAAATTGTACATGGCTCTTGCTTCTGTTGATACGGCCTATATTCAAATGAATACATTAAATACCGAGTTGAAAATTGTCGAGGTGCGTGCAAACTGACTCGAACACTCAAATTAAAAAAAAATCAAAATCAAGACAATATATAAATGACTTCATCACCTGGCCAATTGTCTTCCACAATGACTCATTGAAAGATGCTGCTGTGGTGATTACATTGGGGAAACTTGTAGCAGCTGGGATAACGTCGTCGAATCTGGTGCCGGGACCGACGTTTGATACACCGTGAAGCGCCTCAGACCACCAGCCGTACCCCGGAAGCCCCAAACGAGCAACACCGACCGCCCGATTTCCAAGTTGAGCAACTTTCTCAGCCAATGTCATTCTGTCTACTAAATCTTTAGCTCTCTCAGCAAATGACAGAGATGAGTCACAAAACCGATACTCCGAGACGTCCAAGCCGAGATCGGTATATCTCGATGGATCGCAAACGAAAGTGAAGGAGTTGGCAGAACTTGAGACATCATCAAGGCTTCTCCTCTGGAGATCTCTTGCATTGGCAGAAATGGCAAAGAAGAAAACAAGAAGGGAAACAAGAGCTAGAGATTTAGCCATGGCTGTAAACCGAGAAATGAGAATTAATGCTTAAAAATAGAAAGTCTCCATATTTATAATGGTGGCTGTGAAAGGATTATGAGTTTGTTAAATCAATCAATTGAGATTTGGTTGAAATAAATGAGAAACTATAAAATCAAAGGTTTAAGATTACGATTTATAGTATAAGTGTTTAAATTTCAAAAACATAGAATAAAATCTTATTTTGATACGTAGAAATTATTAATATTTACTATGAAAAAAATTCAAATTATTAAAGGAAAAATGGTTTATTATATTATTGTATAGGTTTTCACCTAAGGACCAGGGGGCACATGCCCACCACTTGAATTTTATTTTATTTTCATTATATATATAATTATTTAAAAATATTATATTAATATAAAATACCTAAATTTATTATTTTTTAACCAATTTTATACATTTTTTTAATAGTACTAGATTTTAATTTTATTTTGTTATTTATTTATTATAATTATTTAATTAAATGGTTTTCATAATTTTTTTTTTAATAATTGAGTATTTTAAAAGGTAAAATTGAATTATTTTCATTTGAAGTTTTATGATGGGATTTTGAATGTAATAGTAGGTTAGTTTCATATTTTTAAAATAAAAGTAGATCAACTATTAGTTATATCTATTGATATGCATGATATTGTTTTATAATTTGTTATTTACACTGATATTTTGTATAAAGAAAAAGCGAATAAAATTGATACACCCTAGAGATTGATTTTTTTAAAATGTGTAATTCTATATTTTTTTAGTATAAAATTATCCATATTTGAAAAAAAAAAAAACTCATGATAAGCATACAAATGTTAATATTTGACTGTATTAAATTGTATACTATATCATTCATATTGTTCCCCTCCTAAGGTAAATTATCATTGTTTTAAATAAAATAAAATAGAAACTTAATGCTAGTTTTTGAATTTGTTTAAAAATTTTAATTAACAATATTATTTTCTGACATACTTAATGCTAAAAATCATTTTATAAATAAATTTCAAATTTAAAGATGTCACATATCACAATTGAGAATTTTTATAATTTATATATTATTTCTAACTTCAGATTATCTAATTTTTCATTGTATGAATTATTGAATTTTTTTTAAAGAAAAAATTAGAAAAACTAAATAAATTTGAAAATTAAAATAGATGGTTTTCAGTTTATATAATCTCTTCTAAAATAAATTATACCATATATTCTTTGGATACTTCTATTTTTGCATGGTGTGGGAGGGAAAAACAAACTTTGAAATTTATCAATTTATTGAATAAAAATGATGCAAAATTTATCATAAGATCCTATTTGATATATGCAATCAGTCATTTAAATAAAAACCAATTATTTCATAAATGGTTGATTAGGAATTAAACTTTAAATTTTTATTTATTTATATAAAAAAACTTGGTTTCATTGGATTTAAAAAAAGAGAAAAATTATTTAGATCCCGTTTGCATTGCAATCCATTTTACTTCCATGTTTTTAAAAACAATTAATAAATACTATGTGAGACAAATTTTTGTTATTCAAATGGTTGGTTGAGGATTGAACCACCCTCTTAAGATAGAACTACATGAATTAATGGGTTATGCAGACAATTTATTTATTTATTTATTTAATTTCATTTTTAAAACATTATTATAAAAATGGTCTCAATTGCAAATTTAGTTAATACAATTTAGGTTTGTTTTAGTTTAGTCTCCATAGAAACTCACAAAATGTTCTTACGGTTATCACATTTACAAGTCAAAATAACTCGTATTATATGTTACTTATACATTGTAATTCCATTAAAAAAAACACTACATTGTAATCTTTTTTCAGGAGATTGTCTCACGTTCCTAGATAAAAACACGTAAGAAATATGTTAAGTTTTTACTAATGATATATAGAGACGTAATTTCTTGAGTTTTTATCAAAACTATAGAGATTTATTTGATATTGGGAGATTTTTTAAATCAGTTTGATTCAGTCTGAGAGATTTTTAATTTAAACCAATTGGTTTGATTTATGTAAATTTTTGAACTATTGAATCAACCAAAAAAAGCCAAATATAACTAGTTTAATTTATGCAAAGCTTTATTTTATTGGAAAAAAATTTGTTAGGTAGAAAACATGACCGGTTTGGTTTGATTTTTTTTTATACATATTATTTCACTTATTATTAAATATTTTTTTTGTTAAATTATACAAAATACTCCTATAGTATGGAGTTGGTTTCAATCTTGGCCCTAACTTTTTAAAAGTTTCAATTATATCCCAATCTTTTAATTTACTTCAAAAATACCATTTTTTAGAAAAATTAATCTTTCAAAATATCATTTCTTCGGGAAATTATCATTTTGTTACAAAAGTACTCTAAATCTTTAAAATTTCGCTAAACTTAATAAAAATGCACATAAATGATATTTTTTAAAGGGCAATTTTCTAAATAATAGGTATTTTTTAAACAAATTAAAAAAATAAGGTAGAATTGAGTTTTTTAAAATGATTAGTAGCAAAATTGAAACTAAAATTATAGGTTAGAGGCATTTTGTAATTTAACTGTATACTAGTTGTAAGTGTTTTTGAAAAAAAAAAGTTATGAAAGTCTTATTTTTTGCTTGAATATTTTTGTGTGTGGATGAAACTTATCATTAGAAATATACTATGTATATTTATCGAAGCAATAGAATTAAAAATATAATAGATAAAGATGAATGGACTATAACAAGACTAGCCATAAAAAGGATGGTTGCAAATATAGCCAAATTTTATATAATATTTATAAAAATAATATGTTGTAAAACATTTGTAAATGTAGTAAATTTTGATATATGTTAATCAGTGATTAAAATTAAAGTATATATTGAAGTACACAATAATCAATGCTAATTATTAATTAAAATAGTAAAAATTGTTATATTTACAAAATAGTTTTAAAGAATAATATATTTATAAATACTATTTAAAATTGTGATACTTAGTGAAACTTCCCCATACTATAATAATATTTAGCCTTCTTCTTGGAAACCAAAACGGTCATTTAGGGACTTAAAAAGACTAAATGATCATCTTAACTGATTCCCTTCAATTTCAGAATAAACAAAATCGTACTTTAGAGATCAAATTTAAAAAAACTATACATCTGTAACAACCCGAAAATTTTCCAAAAACATGGAAAATATATTAACAACAGCGAAAGCAAACTAAAATCAAATAACCATTTATTTCGAAAAATCAAAACTAAACATTTAGTTCAGACCGGTCGTTTCAAACAAAATCCTTAAAATTCAATTGAATTAAACGATGAATTAGAATCAATAACTTCATCTCAAAATAAAAACTCAACAAAATAAATAATCCAAAAGCAATATAGTTTTGACAACCCAATTAAGAAAAGAACAAACGTCGCCGGCGTGTAAAATCAATCAATCAACCCCCACCACGAATCCATCATTTACCAGCTTTCTTCTTTCCTTTACCTGAAAAAAAAACAATGTAGCATCATGAGGCTACGCCCAGTGAATAGAAAATTGTTAAAGAAAGAATTATGCCATTGAGAGGATTCCTATGACCTTAAGTCCATAAATGTCCTTTCCGACTTCCAACAAGCCACTCACTCCCAAGAATTATTAAGCTTACTCCAAAACTTATAAGTCATCTCTAATCGAATTAGTTTTAAACATAATTTTTCTACAATTTAAAACTAATCGAAAACCCTTCTCGTTAATACCTTTAATCTCCTTTTTATTCATAAACAAAGAGAGACTACGCCCATAAGGAATTTAAACATAATTTTTCTACAATTTAAATCCTTTAGGAATATTCTTTTCCATTGCACAGATGGAATGAACCTGCCCCGTTAGGTGTTATTTAAGTTGTGCACACTAAATAAACTCCCCTAACAGCTATTCTTCATTAGACAAGGTCTTGCCTAATGTGAACCTACAACCATATTACCCAAGGTATTTTAAGATAATATGATTTCCCACAAAACAACCACAACGCTTTACAAGCCAAAAGATCCAACTAACCCTTTGGTTCGAGCTTAGTCACTCCCAATATCTTTACAAATCTAGAGGTGAAACTAGCCTACGCCTATGCCATTTCACCCCTTAAGCAAAAACTTAGAATCTAATAAAAATTCTAAAGAGAAATTGGCGGCATAACGGCTATATTTTCTTAACTCCCAAAAGAAAAACGAAACCTACACATCCAAATAAAATATCACATCTCCAGATAATACATCCAGCAACAGTATCTAACTAGCCGCCTAAGCCTAAACTTTCTTAATTGGCACTAACATGCAAACGACATCTATGTTGCATAATAAAGATCATTAATAACTTCTCACATGAGATTAAACATTCAAGAAAGAAGGATATATAAATTCTATAAAACATCCAAACTTCTCAAATAACCTTTTCTTCTAGCATGCTTTACTTAAATTCTTCCAAGTTTTTAAATCAATCTGAACAACCTTTTTAATTACTTCTAAACACCCAAGATAATTACCAAACTCTAAAAATTAAACTTTTAAAGAAACAGGAATTCAAACATGGAACACTTCTAACTTTAACAAAATTCTACTCACCGTAATTGCAAAACAAAATTACTCCTTAAGTATTTTTCCAACGATTCCGAGCACCTGAAAACACCACCTAACGAATTTAAAAAAAAAATACATCCTAAATTTACCCAAATACAAGAATGAAAAACGGGGACCCACGGCGAAACGGCGCACAAAAGAAGCAAAGGCAGTCCCCTAAGGGGCTACTCCTGCTGGCGGCGGCAGCAGCTGCTGCTGCTGCTGCTGCTGCTGCTGCCGCTTCCCCCTTTTCGTCTTCTCCGGTGTGTCGGTTTGTGGCGATCTCAACAATTGGTAGGGTTTTACTATTAAATTTGTTGAATTAGAAATTCTAGGGTTTGAAATAAATTGATAAATTTGGAGAATTAAAAGGCTTTTTAAGAATGGAATTTTTAAAGAAAACCAAGAATAGGAACATTACCTCACTTCAATCTTGAATAGGCTCTTCTCCAAATCCTTCCCAACTCCACCAAAAGAACCCTAAGAATAAATTAACACCTTGAGACCAAGGGTTTACGAATCGATTGATCGTCGGAATCGATTGATTTCACAATCAAACGATCAAAGAAAGAGATGAAGAAGAAGAAGAAAAAAATACCTATCTTTCCTATCTAGGTTTTTACGTGCACAGAGGATGAGCAGTGAGAGACTTGTTCTTTTTTTTTTTCTTTTTCCCCTTCTCTTGTACGCCTCCCCCTCCCTTTTTTTTTTAAAAAAAAAAAATTCATTTATAAATAATTAAATATCTCCCTAAATATCTAAGTCTAAAGATATTTTAAATTAATTCTTAATAATAAGAATTAATCTTAAACACTTTATTCTTAAACAATTTAAGAGATTAAAAAGAGAAAATTTATTATTTTTTTATCAAAAACTTACCGAAAACCCGAGGCGTTACAACATCACGGGCCAAAAGTTAAATTTAGGTTTAACTTCATCAAGTTCTATTGAAAAAAAAAATGTAGAATTTTAAGTATTTGTTCCAGACAATATGTAATGATCCGAATTTTCTCATAAACATAAATCAGAAATAAACTGCGGAAGATTTGATTTTACGAAAATTCGGCAGGGTGCTGTTTATATTTTGAACGAGCCAAAAAAAAAAAACAAAATACACTATTCTCAAGCAGAATAAGAGATAAGACAGAGAAATCATGGAAATGAGCATTTCTGACAGTTTTAACTTAATGACAACGACCTAAAAGTCATAAATTAGTCAAGTGCTCTTTCGAGCTCCAAAATAACACAATAAAACAATGAAAACGATAAAATGTTCAGAGAGCATCTAAAGTTCATGCATTCCCAGAATGCACATATCGATCCGGTCCAAGCCCAAATCATCATCCCGTGATCACGCGACACTACCACCTCTACCACGACCTTTATCTCGAGGCGTACCTGGAAAAATTAAAGTATAGTAATATTAACATAAAAATGCTAGTGAGAGTAAAATGGAGGCATGTAAATCCTATGGACGAATTTCACATCGGAAATTATGTCTAAAGTCCTAACATGCTCTTTACTATCCATTCTATGCTCCAAAAACAACTTATACCCATTTTCAATTCCACATATCACCGAGAAATACCATCAATCATCAATCACAATTAATTCACATTTCATTTACCAGAATCATCAGAGAAAGATATAATCATAGTCGAATTTTATAATTTAACATTGCAATAACACTTACTCTAATCACCCTTGTGCTCCATCTAAAGAATCCGAGCACAATCATAATTTCTCAATCAAGTAAAATACATATACTCCATCTAAAGAATCTGAGTATAACTCGTTATTTTACATTTACGTAACACGCATACTCCATCAAAAGAATCCGAGTGCAGTGGGTAGTTGTTTGATGAAGTTTGAGAAAGTTTTGTTCAACTTTCAAGAGAGGTTGTAGGAGTTCTTGAAAAAGAAGAGTTTGAATTTTTGAAAAAATTCAAGAACCTAAGGTGAGTAGAAGTGTTAAGGGTTAAGTTGTATTATGTGTCATTTTTCTTTTTCATTAAAAAGGAATAAATTAAATTCTGATTTTTGGGGTCTTAAGAGATGTTTTTATGGATGTTTTAAGATGTTTGGGCTGAATATGAAGTTGCAGAAATTATGGGATTAGAAGTTGTTAAGTTGGAAGGAAACATGCATGTTAAAGACTAGTTTTGTCCAATAATTGTTAAAACTAAACGTGACCTCTTATGGACTTTTGTATGATATTATAATGCGATTTTTGGATGATTTAAAGTCTTATAATGGTGCTGGAATTATTATACCCTTTGAAAGATTAGTGCCCAATAGAAGGAAAATTAGCCTAGGTGGTTTATCAATTTTGTGATTTGGGTTGTGAATTGTTAACGAATATTTTCTGAATGTATAAAAATGATTTTGGAAGAGATATTTTAGATAATATGTTGCTAGAAATGTATTTGGATATTTGTAAAACTTTGAGGTCTGGAAAAGGAGCAAAACTATAGGCTAGTTTTGGATTTTGGAGTAGGTACTTGTTGGGTGACCAGTTTGTGAGTTACTATTGTGTTTATGAGTGTTTTAGGATCATTTTAATGTGGAGAAAGTGATTTATTTTCAGAAACTGGAAAATTTATGTTTAGCCTCTTAAGAGTCATTTTTAGGTGGAAACAGGGATTCTAGGCTATAAACTGGACTTAAGCTTGATAAAGCATTCTGATAGTGATGCTTTTAGATAAATCACATTATTTTGGTGTCTTGAATAACGTGGTTGGAGGTTCGCATTAAGTAGGGCCATACTTAATGAAGAATATGTCGTTAAGGGGAAAATTATAGTTGTGCACGACATAATTTCACTTAGCGGTGTAGGTTCATTCCATTTGATGAATGGGAAAGAATATCAAAGTAGGTTTGCTTGTGTTCCTCTATTTTCGCCTATGAAAACAAGAAAAATTTCCATTGCCATGACTGTTTCGCCACTCTCTTCCCACTATTTCTTCCATTTTACATTGTCGTGGGTTAGTAGATTTATAAAATTATTGTCGTATGTCGTGGGTCTTTTTACGCTGCCACAAGTAGTTCATTTTCTGTCAATAGTTGTTGTAAAATAGACCTTGTCGTATGTCGTGGGTAATTTTTTTCCTTTCTATAATCTATATTTTAGTTAAAAAAAAATTCACATGTGAACATAAATTTTAAAATGAAAAATAAAGTAAAATATGTTATGTGCTGATTATAACGGATAGAGCAAAACCGTAGCTAAAATAGAGTGAGAAACACAAAAATAATAAAGAAAGATGAAGAGAAGTATGAATACATAGATTTACGTGGAAAAAACCCCAAACGAATTCGGGTAAACAACCACCTGCATGAATAAAAGAATTCACTATAAAAGCAGGATTTACAATCTTCTCTCTTACAAAAAAAGAACAAGAACTCTCTTATAAGAAGAAACTCTCTATTTTCATCTCACAAGCCTCAAACTTTCTTTGTCTCATTCAAGCTAATTCACTTGATGAATTTGGGGTAATTTGCCACAAAGAAAAATATCTCTATTTATAAAGTACAAGTCTTGGCCTCTAAGCTCAATCCAATGGTGTAGATTTCATCACCTTGATCACCAAGTAAAAGATCAAATGTTACAAATACTAGTTTTGTCACCAAGTATGATCAAGTGGATGCACACATGTATCTTCCTCCATCAAGTGAGATTGACTTAGGCTTGGTGAGATCTTTTGTATGGTCTTAATGGGTTTAGTCCAACAAAATATTATCTCATATATCATGTTGTGATCTATTTAAATTCTTGTATTATATTTGTAACAACCCGAAAAAGTTCCCAAATACATTGAAATACATAAACACAGCGGAAGCAAATAAATTTCAACATTTAGTTCTCTTTATTGAAATCAAAATCATAAACAGTTTTCAACCGATCGGTTTGTTCAAAACAAATAACAATTCAATGAAAGGCAAACTTAACCATTGCCTAAGAATTCTCAAACAAAAGTTTAACTATTATTTTTTTTTATTCAAAACAAAACAAAACATGAATCAAAAATTTTTTTCCCAACATAATAACAAAAGAAAAGACAGATTCGTTAGCGTGCAAATCCGTGCCAACCGGTCACCACATCGGACCGCATCAGCCACCGAGCTTCTTCTTCCCTTTACCTGAAAAAAAATTAAATGTAGCATCATGAGGCTACGCCCAATGAGTAGAAAAATGTTAAATTAAAAATCACGCCATGAGAGATTTTTCTAAGACTTTAAGTCCTTTAACGGTATCACAACTTCTGAAAACACTCATTCACCCAAAGCTCTCTTAACTAAAACATTCCTCCACAATATCTTTTGATCCTCAAATCAAAAGAATTTAAACTTTCGAAACAGTTCTAAACTCCCATTCTCATTTAAAACTTTTCAATCATTAACCTTCTAATACCTCTAATCTCCTTTTGTCCGCAAACAAAAAGAGACTATACTCAGCAAGGCATTTAAAAACTGTTTTCACATATTTAAATCCTTTTGAGTTTTAAAATATTCTTTTCCATTGTACATATATATGGAATGAACCTACCCCGTTAAGTGCTATATAGTTGTGCACAACCGTATAATCTCCCTTAACGGCAAATATTCTTCTTTAAGCAAGGCCTTTGCTTAAAGCGAACCTACTATCATATTACTCGAGGTATTTAAGTAATATGATCCTATACATCACTACTATGATGTTCATACGAGTCTAAACTCACATTTTTCGAAAATCACTCATTCTAGGCCAGAAATTCCTTGAAATTAAATTCTGGAAAATCCCCCTTTAAACCACTCTAAAACGTCCCAAAATCACCCAATAAAACATCCTTGGGTCACTTCCAACAACTCCCAACACTTTACAAGTCTAGAAGCGAAACTAGCCTAAACTAGTGTAGTTTCGCTCCTTTTTCGGACAATTTAGAATTTCTAGAAATCTAACTAAATTTCGGCAGCATAACACCTATAATAAGCGTCCCAAAAAAATACCAAAACATAGAGAAAAAAATTCCAAAAGTCCAGAGCAGAGGAATAATAATTATCTAGCCACCTAGGCTTAATTGTTCGCTTAGTGGGCACTAATTCATCAATAAGGCATTCATGGACAGCAGCTTAGAACATCTTAAAACATCCAAAAATATGCATAAGAGTTTAGTTTCAAGTCAAAGATTATAATGAAACGTCTTATATAGATACCGATACCAAAAGTCACCTTAAGCATACTTTAAAATCCAATTTTTGTCATATTAAACCCCCAACACAACAATACATTAAAACAGCCCCTAAACATCCTTAATATACTTTTAATCACCCAACATCATGCTTAAATTCAGAGATTACTTGTAAAGAAACAGAAAAATGCAAACATGCATAATTTAAAACTTAACAAATTTCTACTCACCTTTCAAGCTTAGTTTTCTTCCAAAACTTGAACTCTTTTCCAACTTAATTGAAGCACCTGAAAAGGCACTTGAACCACTTAAAACCTATCCTAAAATACCTAAAATTACAAAGGAAAAATACCACGAAACGACACGCGAAGCAACGGGCCAAAACCACGCAAAGCAGCCCCTTAATGGGGCTGCCTTGCCTCTGCAGCAGCAGCATTTTGCTGCTGCTGCTGTAGCAGCGGCACGGCGCCCCCTTCGTGGTGTCCTGGCACGTCGTTTGGCGGTAAAGGTGCGATGTAAAGGGCCCTTTTCAAAAGATCTAGGTTAGGTTTTTCTAGGGTTTGAAAAGAATGGAAATTTTTTGAAGGAAAGAATGGTAAATTTGAGGACTTTGATGGGTTAAGACCAATATAGAGCAAAATTCCAGAATTTTAAAAGAAGAGAAAATTCCTTACCTTGAATTTTTCTTGGTAGAAAACCCTAGCTTCTCTTCTAAACTCCACCACCTCATAATCCTATCACCAAGACAAAGAGGAATTAAAAGGTGATTAGGAATTTAATCCCGAGGTCCCCATTAACGATAATGAGAAGGGGAAGAAGAAGAAGAAGAAAAATTTTCCCTACCTTGTCTCTGCCTTTGATTTCACATGAAAGAAGAGAATGACCAACCCTATTTTTTTTTTCTTTTCTCCCCTTCCCCACGCCTCAGCCACGATTTGTGTTTTTTTTTTTATTTAATCAATTAACTCCAAGAATTGATATTTGGTAATTAAAGAGAATTTTAATTATAATTACCAAAACTTATCCAATAACTCAAATAAATATTAAAAAGGGAAAAATTAATATTTATTTAATTACTTACCAAAAATTCGGGACGTTACAATATTTAATTTTAGAGGTTTTTCAAAAATGACATTTGAGGAATGATATTTTTTAAAATAGCAAAAATTTTGAATTTTTTTAGGATGTCATTTTCTCCCCTTACCCAAAACAAGGACCACACATGTTTATAAGAAAAATACTATTTATGAAAAATGTTAAGTATATTAATGGTGATATAAGTACTATTAATAAGATAATATAACAACTATTCATAAAATTTGGGTAAATAGCCATTTGGAGGTAACAAAAATACAAAAATACCCCTACACATTTTTAAATGATTTTGTTGTAAAAAAATGTATAATAATTTCAAATATTTCATTTAAAAAAATTAACTAAAAAAATATATATTATTTTTATTGAAAAATTTAGAGAACAATTAATAAGAATTGGTTATCAAATGCATTTTTAATTCTTTTTTTAACAAAACATGTTTAGGTTTTTCTTTAAAAAAAAGAAAAAGGAAACGAGATAATTATCAAATGGGGTCCTAATATTCCCTATATTCTTAGGACTTCCAAGCCATAAGATGTGATATTTTCATCTGTGTCATAAAATACTACTTTTTACATGTATAGTAATCTAATTAAAAATAATAATATTAGTTAAAATGTTCATGCCTTAGATAAGTGAACAGCTAAAAATATCTAATATATAAAAAGAAAAAAATATATATATTATATAAAAAGGAAAAAAAATCTATTAAAAAAGAATAATAATTAAAAATATTTAAATACTAGGAAAAAATAATCATATCTGAAATGAATGTCAAAACTTCTTTTTGAAAAGGATCTCTTAAAATGTTGATTAAGATAATTATTTCCTATAAGATAGGCTCATTATTTTCAAGAGCCGAATTCAAATCCGGTCAAGATTAAGAATCCCTATTCTTTTCATTTCACAACTCTCCTACTCTTCTCAACAATTTTTCCTACTTTGAAAAACATTCAAAAACTCAAAACTCAAATCCTTCTTGCTTTCAAAGAATCAGAGCCAATCTCCTTAGATTGGCACATGCCCTATCCGCCCATCGTCCTTCATCGACACCGACACCAACATCGACACCGTATTTTCAATCATGTATTTCGATCTTTTAATTTTTGCTTCTATGATTGGCATGGTAGTAGCAATTTTTTATTCAATTAATACTTGTATCAAGTGCCGCGAAAGAATAATCCAACGACGCGTCGCAGCTGCAGCTGCCGCTGCGGCAGCAGCAGCGGCAGCCGGGGTGGGGGCGCAGGCTTCGTCTACGGTGGCAGATACTAGTCTTTTCCAATATGATCGTGGAAATAATACAAGAGTAAGAAACAAGGAATGCTCGATTTGCTTAGAAGAGTATGTGGTAGGACAGGTTTGTCGAATTCTACCAAAATGCAAACATGTTTATCATAGAAATTGCATTGATCATTGGCTATTAAAAGAACGACATTGTCCTCTTTGTCGTTCTTCCGTTCATGTTCGTGTTGTTAATTCGCAAACGCAACAGTCTTAGATTAATTTATATTCCTCGGTAATCATAGAGAATTCGAACCTCGATCTTATGAAAGAGAGTATTGATTATATATTATATCAATTAATTATCCTTATGTTAGTTTTTTTGTTGTTATAATTGTGTATAGTTTTTCTTTTTAATTATTTGAATTGTAACAAATATCTCGTAATCTGGATTGATTTGATTGGATTTGATTAGATGAGATTGATTTGGATTCTCCTATCTATTTGAAAAAAAAATTAAATATAATGATTTATTTTTATACAATAATGCTTTAATTTGATTTTCATAATAATTATTTTATCTAATTTATTGATAAACTAATTTAATATAATTTATTGGGTTGTCACGATTTTGTTTTCGGTTTTTATGTTTATTATAAAAACAATATGTTAAGTTATTAAATCAGTTGCATGAAATCTTTAGTTATATCTATAGTTGCATGTTATGTGTCCATTTTTTATTTAATTTTTGAAAAAACAGGAATTATTAAAATATGAAATGGTTTATTTGTTTTAAATTTTAAATTTTAAAAACTATATATTATTATGCTGATTTTTTTTTCTAAACCAAATATGGAAAAATTTATCAAACAATTTTATTTTCAAAAATTAAAAACAAAAACCAGTTACATAAAGGGCCTTGTTTGATTAAAAATCTTTAAAAATATAATTTAATTTAATGATTTATACCGGTTTTAGTTTTTAGATTTTATTATTGAGAACGTAAACCTTTTAACAATCTAGTATCTAAAAACCTTTTGGTGGAGCAAAAATTTGTTTCAAAGGGAAAAAATTCTTTAAAAACTATTTTTTATATATACTAGGCGGTGTATAAAATAATAAAAATATTATGTTAATTTTTTTTTCCATTTTATATAAAAAAAAATCATTTATTAAAAATAATCGGGCAACTGCCCCTCATTTTTTCAAAACCTAGTTTTTTTTATTTTAATCAGATAATATTCTTATGGTTCTTTAAAATAAATTTCGATATCTTGTTTTTTTGTTTAAATTAATGCTTCGGTTTGATTTCATGATTGTTTCTATCTTCATAACTAATTCAATATAATTTATTGTTAAGATATGGAGTGAGTTGCATGAATTCTTTAATTATAATAAATTATTATTTTAAAAACTATCTAAATCTTTTTTTTTTTCATTGACCAGATACAATTTAATTTTGAGCAATTGTCATGGCCATTCACTTTGCATTTTACAACCCCTGATTTTAAAAATAGTTTTTTTTTCTTTTGTTTTTTTAAACAGCCAATCTGCTTTAAATTTTTAAAATACTCAAATCTAGATTTATGTTGCCAATTTACATATATTGTAGAATTTTACGCTTTTTTTTTTAATTATATTTTAAAAAATAAATAATATTCTTACTAATGACCCATTAATTGTATATCTATTCATTCTCCAACAATCCCAATTAAAATGCCTGTCTTTTTCTGGAGATTGATAGTGGTATTTTAAGTTAGTATATTTTTAAAACAATTCTTTTAGGGTTAAATGTATGATTCAATCCCTGTATTTTGAGCGTTTTTAAAATTACACCCTTACACATCAAATTTGAAAATTTGACTCTACACTTTCACAAGCTGCTGATCCAAATTTTTTGTTAGACCCTAAACTCTTTTATTTTAATAAATTAAATTTGTATGTTTATCTTGAGATAAATTAATCAAGATTAATTCTAAGTAAGGAAGAAACTTAAGATACGATTGTATGTGTTACAACAGTGAATGCTAGACATAGACGTAAATAGCAGAATGTAAATTATGTAAAATTCTGAATTATGATGAAACTTAATCTTAGCTATGGATCTTGCAACATTGTAAGTCAAAATGAAAAGGAGAGGGGCAAGGTTGACACCGTTAGAAATTCAATACAAGAATTTAAAGCATAAGACACAAATGAAAAAACTCTCTTTCTTTTTTTTTTGTCTTCTTTTGCTACTTGCACGACGACTTTTCGGTGGATTCGATCACAAGCTCCCCTTGTGATGAAACTTATTCAAGAATGTTCAATACAAGATCCCCTTGTAAAGAACTTCTACGAGAAACTCCCTTCCTCGTTCATTGCGTTGTTAGACTTCTTTCCCAAGAATGCTCCTATTTTTAGTTTGATAAACGTTGATGATGATGATTGAGTGCCTAAAAAGTACCCACTTGTACACAATATTTTCCATCATAATCTTATACAAACAGAAGCAAAAATCTCAATAAAAATGCTTGAAGAAAGAACAAGAGGCAGCTTTTGTTCTATAGCTACCAAACGAAATTGTTGCTTCTCAAGGAATCGAAAATACACTACTCGAAGAGAAGGTTGAAGGAGCCCATTGGAAAAAAGCTTACAATACCATAAATAAATCAATTTGACCTCAGCTGATTGTGGGAGAAAAAGAAGGCAAGAAGAATTCCTTTTTACAAGCAAATTAGTGACAAAGGCTGAAAAAGAACTTTCCAAATAAGATATGAAATAAATGTTCAAGGTATTAAAGAAAACAAAAGGAGCACACATTAAAAGGAAAAATGATTTGAAAGATTTTATGACTCATCCGAATAATATAAAAAGTAAATAAGTCAATTAATTTTTTTTAGAATTAATTACAGCAGTACCCACTTTAATTCACCCAATTACAATGATGCTGGTGATTATGATTTTATTTCATTTTTACCCAAAAAAACACCATTTATTATGGTGATCTGGTGGTTTCCGATTTCTTTTTTTACCATCTTACCCTTTTATCTCTTTTCATAATCATATGTTATTAATTGCAAATCATTTAAATTTTCATAATCATATCTTAAAATTGCAAATCATTTAAATTTATAATTTATTTAATTATTTATTTTGAATTTAAATCAATTGAATTCTTATTTAATGAAAAAGATCTTTAACCTAAATATCTCCCATCATCTTCTTCTTCCTCCTCCTTATTCGACCACAACCATCAATGGAGATTTTTTTTCACCGTCTCTATACTTCAGATCCTTGTTTATAAAAAAAAAACAATGGTGAGGTTATGGTCGTCACAATCAAATAAAGTTTCAATTGTGATTTCCTTCTTGAGTATAGGAAGATCCTCTTAATCTCGTCCTTGTTCGTCGTCACAATCAAAGAAATATACTCGAAATCAATGGAGTTGTGATTGTGATTTGCTGGATTCTTCACAATCTCCTTATCTGTTCAGATCCTCGTTTTCCTTCTTCGATTTTGTCGACTCCGAAACGAAATCGGCGTTATCTGTATCCAAGAAATCAATGAAGGAGATCGTTGTTGGGGCTCGTGTTTCTATTCAATCGATGAAGAAAGCAGCAGCAGAAGGTACTTTTAAGTAAATGTTTATTTTTGTTCAACGTTTATTTTCGATCTTGTTAGTGATTTTTCTTGCGGATGAGTCTGATCTAGGGTTGTGGTGATATATCTATCGTTTATTCGCTTATATATTTGATGATTTTTTTTAATTTTTTTTATCCAGATTTGAAAGATTTTATTAAAATGTTTATTTTTGTTCAATATTTATTTTAATTTTCTATTTACATATATTTAAAAACTCAATTATCCGGCGAACTCGCTTTCTCTGTATTTTTGTAGAATAAGTTACTTTTAATTAAATGTTTACTTTTTATCTCTGTATTTTGTAGGAGGATGAACAAGAAAGACATTCGAAGTTTCCTAGAAGAAGAAGTCAGAAGTTTGAAGATTTTTCTTTTATTTTTTGTTATAGTTTAATTTTTGTTTAGATTTGTATTTTCCATTAATTTTGTAAAATTTAAGGGATTTTTATAAATTCCTTAAATTTTGCACAAATTAAGGAGAAATTAAATCAGGGGTATGTTTGTCCTTTCACAATGTAATTTAATTTTGTCGGGTGACGGTTTTGGGTACTATTGATATTTTATAAAAACATCCTGTATATTTGATATATCCATATTTTTTTCTATTATTAGTGAAATTAACTCTAGATAATAAGTTATATTTTGATTTCATATGAATAAACTAGTTAAATATATTTAATATATCTAATTTCAATATAATATAATTAAATATATTTTTTATTTTTTTATATTATAAATATTATTTCTAATAAATTTATTTATTTTTGATCATCCATCTATCTAAATAATTATTGATAATGGAATGATTTTGAACATAAAAATAAAAAAGATTAAAATTTTATTAATATTTACTCGATTTAATTTAAAAAAATTAAATTCCACTAATGAATATATATTTTAATTTCATAGTTATTAATATTATAATCATTAATTATATAAATACGTTCAAGAGTTGTTTTTAGTTCAGTTTATGTCAGTTTTGGTTAAAATCGACACTAACTCGATTAAAAATTAAAAAATAAATAAATTACAAATCTAAAATGAACCGTTTATGTGTCAAAATTGATATTGACAACCAGTTCTGACACATAAGTAGTTTAAATTACAAATTTTAATAGGTTTTTGTCGGTTTCAATTCAATTTATATTGGTTTAGAATTTTTAAGTTAGAGCTCAACTACGTGCCCCCCTCAACTCAAGTCCTGAATCCGTCACTGTACAAAGGTAAGTTTTTTTCATTGGGTTAATTCTAAGTTAGAAAAACATCAATAAAAAAAATAAAAAAATGCTAGCTTGGATGGAAAAGATAATTTTTGATGGCTTATGAAAGTATGTGGGTAAAAATTTTCAAATTAAAAATATATAGGTGAAAATTTTCAAATTAAAAGTATATGAATGTAAATTGAAAAAGCTTCAAATTACAGGGTCATTCATGAATATGGTAAGATTTTGGTATGATGGAATATCTAGCAAATTTTTTAGGTTATTTTTTTAAAATAATTGTAAATATAATAAATTATTGGAAAATCAATTGGTGATTTATGAAAATACCTCCATAAGGCAAGAATATATATATATACACGGTGTAGGATACGCAAAACTTGTAGCAAAAGTAAACATTAAACATTCCTAATCCTTAAAAGATTGAATCCACAAAAAGTTGGTTCTTGCTTTTTATTCAATTTTCAACCATGTTTTCCACATCTCCTCCGCCGGAATCTTCATCGGATCTTCATATCAGATTAACGGTTGTGATCATCATTTTCTTTCTTTTACTTGTGTTCACGATCATTTTCATTTATTTCTACGTACGATTTAATCGATCGAGGGTTTCCGATATCGAAGCAAGATTCCCAGATAACAAAGAGAAATCTTCCGCCACTTCGATTATTGTTTTCAAAGAGATTAAGAGAGATGAACTTGATTTAGATGATTGTGCTATTTGCTTGGATGGATATGAAGAAGAAGAGATTTGTAGAGTTATTGAAAATTGCAGACATGTTTTTCATAAAGTATGTATTGATCGATGGTTGAAGATTGAGAGTCGTTGTCCATTGTGTCGATGTTTTTTTTCATGTTGATTCATCTTAAGATTAAAACCCTAATTGGAAATGAAGTTTGAAAGAACGTTCTCATTTTTCAAATGCAAACAAAATAATTTGTATGATTCTTTCCCCTATTATTTTGGTCCAATTATGTAAATTTAATATCATTAAGAATAAATTTTCATTTTCATTTATGTGTTTTAGTTATATATTCTCATAATTTTACATAATGTAATAAATAATACTAATTTTAACATAATCGAACCCACACCTTAATTTTTTTGCGGTGGTTTGTTTAGGGTGATTATAAATCAAGGAGTATAATACGTGGGTAATAAAATATAGAGAAATTTCAAGACACTTTTTAAAAAAAAAAAAAAAAATTAGTCTCGGAGAAATGTCATTTTAAAAAAAATTCAAAACTTTTACTATTATGGAAGATATCATTTTTTATTAATACAATTAAATTTTAGATAATAATTAACTAAAATAAAATTTAAAAAAATAAACCAAGCTCCTATTTCTAGGCATTCAAATCCGATGTGGATAGACCAAAAGTTTTATAAGGATATTTTATCTAATGAACCAAAATGGTAAATATATTTTGTGAATTTTTTTAATAGTTATTCACATGTATATATATTAAAATTAAAATGAATAAGGTAATGTAATATTATACTAATAGTAATAATATATTCCAAGTCCATGAAAATAATATATTTTATGAAGGGGTAATTTCATCTATAATCAAATCACTATGTCTAATCACATCAGTGATTGGTAAACAAAATAAATTACAAATATAGTCTAAGAAAATGAAAGAATGAAAGATATTCAAGATTAATGAAGAAAAAACATTTGAGAGAGGATGAAGCTCGAAGAAAATGAAAGAATGGAAGATATTCAAGATTAATGAAGAACGGATTGGCGAATCAAAATCCTTAGAAAAGGTATGTTCTTGTTATACCCAATATATATGTTCTTGTTTTGTTCTTGTTATTTTTTTTTTGTATAAATATTAAATCTTTACATCAGTGTTGATGTTAAATTATCAATTTCATCACTTTTATTTTTATAAACGAAAAAATATTTCTTTTTTCGAAAAGGGGAAAACATCCATCGGTAAAGTGAAAAATCTGAATACTTTGTAAATTCGAGCGGCGAGGAAAAACATGAAGGATGAAGACAACGTTGAAGAAGAACATTCATATGAAGAAGAAGACCCAGAAATATTTATATTTGTTAAACATTGCTAAATTATCATGTACATTGTAAACTGTCGTGAATAATTTAAATACACATTTATTTTTGTTAAACATGAATGAATATTTAACTACATATTTCTATGCTCATCATGAATATTTATTAATTTTAGTAATTTGAAGAAGAAAAAAGTAGTGACAGAGAAGACCCCAGAAAGAAAAAAAAGGATAAACGATGTACAAACCATATATTTATTTTTTAATAAACATTTAAATCCAATTGGTAATGAAAATCTTGTTGAATTTATAAAAGGAAAATATTTAATATCATTTATTTTTAATAAACACGTAAATAATTAAATTTTGTTCACAGATTTAAAATTCATAGATATTGTCTCTAAAAATGATCAAAGAGGAAGAAAACAAATCTGAAAAATAATACAAAGAGAAAAAATATTCTACAAAATTCTGAAAATTTGAAATTAAAAAATAAAATAAAAAAAGTAACTGAAACGTGAGATAAGGGCTGATTTTGTGGGATTTAAACACAATAATTAGAAGATAATTTACAATTAATTTAGAATTTATAAACAAACATGGAAATACATGAAAGTGTGATTTAAGGGGAATGAAATCAGAAATTAATGATTTGATTTCAATTTTGAAACCTTTAAATTTTAAAATTAAATTTTAAAAACTAAAAGATAAGGTAAGTAACGAATTCTATGGGATTTCAAACCATTTAAAACTTGATATGGAATTTAAAAATTATTAACAGATGTAAAAAGGGTGAAATCGTTTGAAAAATATTGAAAACCACATTTATCAAATGGATTTAAATGTTTATTAAAAATAAATATATGGTTCGGACGTCGTTTTTCCATTTTTTTTCCTTCTGGATTCTTCTTTGTCACTACTTTTTCCTTCTTCAAATTACTAAAATTAATAAATATCCATATGAGCACAGAAAAATGTAGTTAAATATTTATCCATGTTTAACAAAAGTAAATGTGTATTTAAATTATTCACGACAGTTTACAATGTACATGATAATTTAGCAATGTTTAACAAATATAAATATTTTAGGTCTTCTTCCTCATATGAGTATTCTTCTTCAACAATTTCTTCATCCTCCATGTTTTCCTCCTCGCTTGAATTTGTAAAGTAAATCAAATTCTTCCCAAATTTCTTTTCCTTTTAAAACCCGTATTCCCTAGACAACTTCTTATGCAAATTTTCCAAAGTTACGTTATTTACACATCTAAAAACTTCGGATTTGTAATCGACATAAACGGAATTATAATCAAACCGGCCACTGTGGTAAATGAGTGTTTCAACATAACGGCCCATCCTAAAGACGAGAAAGAAAAGGGTCAACATAGAATTGAAAAGATGAAAAAAAAAAAACTGATATAGTAAAAAACGAAAACGGGCATAAATGGAAAAACCTGAATAAGCTTGAAAATTTCAAATGATACGCTCTGATGAATAAATTACAAAACAGAGATGAACGTTCTTCGTGTGATGTATGGAATGAGAACAATGTTTTCTCAGAGAATGAAAAACGTAATCACAAATGGAAACACCCGTGAAAAAAAAATTACAAAAAATAAAATAAATATAATAAACCGCAATGAAGGTGTGAATTAAGGGAAATAAGATCAAAAAATTAAAAATAGAATGATTTGATTACAAAATTTGAATTTTTTAAAATTAATTCCGTAATATAAGGCAAATAACGGTTAATATGGGATTTTAAAACATTTAAAAAACGGATATGAAAAGAAAATATTGTATATGCAGGGTAAATTCGTCTAAAAATTGGTGAAAACCACCATCCACGGCCTACAAAGTCTATATTTGTAATTAAATATGAAATCCAAATACGGTTGTAATTAAGGCCTGCAATCTGATTTAATATGTAAAAATTTCTTTTATGAAACGAAAGGTTTGATAATATTTTTTCTCAAAGTTATCATTTTAAAGAAAGAGAGATACTTTGATTTTACACATTTTTAAAGATTTTTTAATTAAAAAAAAAGGAATAACACACTTTTGGTCCGTGAGTTTTAATTTTGTTTTTTTCTATTTGGTCACTGAGTTTTAAAACGCGATTTTTTTTACCAGAGTTTCGATTTAATTTTCTATTTGGTCCTCGCTGTTAAGTTTCTATCAAATAATAAACAGAACATGATGTGCATTATTTATTATTTTTTATAGTTGATGTGGCATTGAAATATTAATTTTATATTTATTAAGTTAATTAAGTGTTATATTTTAAATGGTGTGAAAAAATTATCACATTTTATATCATTATTTTATTTATGTAGTATTTTTTCTCTCCCTCCCTCCCTCTCTCCTCCCTCTCCCTCTCTTTCTCTTTCTTTTTTCACTCTTTTTTCTCCATCTCTGATGCTACAAAGTGAGCCTAGAACTTCTCACCATCTTCTTCTCCTTCGTTCATGCTTTTTTCCTTACCGGAAAACTCGTCCCCCTATTGTGTTAAAAATGGAAAAAACAAAATCTAAGTCTAC
Source organism: Gynostemma pentaphyllum (assembly GCA_028015215.1). Taxonomy (NCBI): domain Eukaryota; kingdom Viridiplantae; phylum Streptophyta; class Magnoliopsida; order Cucurbitales; family Cucurbitaceae; genus Gynostemma; species Gynostemma pentaphyllum. The sequence continues at coordinate 4,718,655 of CM051346.1, read as the reverse complement.
TAAGGAGTACAAAGCTGTCACAAGTCGTATAAGATGAAAGATTTTTTTTTAAAATTTATTAGGAAGTGAAGGACTCTCACAAGCCACATCTGGTGGAATAATTTAATAAGTGAATTTTTTTTCGGAGGACAATTAGTTTCAAACTTCGCGTTAATAGGGATAACTACTAAGCAGCAGAGTTCCAAATTTACTCAAATAGCATATTTTAACCGAAATATATTTGTAGTCGCAAATTCATAAACACAAATGACCCAAGGCTTCCATGTATTTACAAAACAAACCAACTGATTGAGAAAACCACTTTCCTTTCGTTATTTTATCACTTTCTTGAGAAAACAATCACTCCATGTGATCTCACACATCCATTATTTACCTCTCAGATCCATCATACATCCTTCAATTGAAATTAGATCTGAATTTCGAATTCATGATTCATTAAACCCTAATTTCAAACAAACAAAACTCTCAATCTTCCACTTTCATGGCTACAATGCCCCTCAAAGAATATTGAAACTCTCTTTCGTGAGTTCTATTGAGGGAGGAAAAATATTAAAACATTGGAGAAAAGGAGAAATGACAATTTGGAGAGAAAGAGAATAAGAAAGAAAATATATGAAAGTCAAGATTTTAGAAGAAGAGATATAGCTAAAACACATAAATTAAAATACAAATTTATGATTAATGATATCAATTTATAAGATTGGGAGCTCCAGGGCCAGTCCTAATAAAATAGGGGTTCGGTGTCAAAATATAATTTTAGGCCATCTATCATATAACTCTAAAGATTAAAAAAATTACATAAATATGAACTTTTATTAAACATCAGAACAATAAAATAACAAATACAATAAAAAGAATTTTAGAAAATTGGATTTTAGAAATATCTCCCTAATTCACATAAATAAAGTAAATTTTATAATAGTATATTTCTAATAATAACATAATTCTATAAAAATTATAGAATGATATTTTTTTTAACATTCACTAATTGAAGGAAAGAATACATTAAATTAATAAATTTATAAAAACGGTTGAAACTAAAAACTTGAAAAAAAAAAATGATGAATTTAAATTTAAACATCTCAATATTCATTTTTAAAAAATCAATGGGATACGTAGATTTGCAATATAAGAAATAATTGTTTTTAAAAATAAATCAAATTATGTTATAAATTAATATTAAAAATACCATTGGGCGTAATTTTTCATTATAATAACTAAAAAATTTATTTTATTTAATTTAACATCATATACTATTCATATTAATTATAATAATTTATCAAAACTAACAAAAAATATTAATTATAATATATAACTAATATAATAAAAGAAAAATTGTGAAAAAAAAAACAAAATTTGTATATGATAAATTTTAAATATGTAAAGTGAGGTAAAATGTTTAATCATATTTAGATTTTTTTTTGGTCAAAAAACATAGTGAAAAATATATTTCAGCTAAATCGATCTTGTGCGCTCTCTCCAAAGTATATCAAAATCACATATAGCATAATCTTGTCTAATATTTATAAAAACAACAGCGTAAAAACTTATTTGTAAATATACATAAAATAATCTATGGCTATTTTTATTAATAATCAAAAGGAGGAGGTTAATTACAAAAATATTGGCGGTACCACTTTTATTACGGATGTGACCAAATACCGCCACCGGAAAACGTGAATGACGAAAAACTAACCCCGAACCCCCGATTTAATTTAATTTATTAAATCCCTTATATTGTGCAAGATTTAAGAAAAAATAAAAACTAAATAATTATATAAAAGAAATTTCTAATTCTATTCTATCTAATAACTAAAATAAATCTTCTTTCCAAACTCCTCTCATCTTCAATCTTCATCTAACTTCCATAAAACCACCATTGATGCTTCTTCAAGCTACAAAATTTTAAAAATGAAAAAACAATGGTTAATTTAAGAGGTTTATTTTTTTTAAACCAATAAAATTCACAAAATTAACAAAAATCACTTCTCGTTTACACATATTTATATTTGTTATATACCAATAAAAATACATAGTTTAACATTGTTAAACATAATATGGTTAGAATAAAAGATTTATATTTGTTAAACAAAGATATAAAAAAAATGTAGAAATAAACCAAACCTCCGATGATTTTAGTCTTAAACTAAAAAATGCAAAAAAAAAAAAAAAAGATTAAAAAGCCGGTTAGTTTAACATGTTTATATTTGTTAAAAACTAATAAAATCTATAATTTAACATTATTAAACACAATCTAACCTGAACATCTTGATTCGAAAAATTATTAAAAAGTCGGTTAGTTTAACATGTTTATATTTGTTAACAACTAATAAAATCTCATTTGTCGCTACGTAAATGCGACGCGGAAAAATAAAAGGGAGTCGCCACTAATCATTGGTTTTCTAAATTGGGTGTGATTAGTCACCTATTCATTAACTAAGGATGGTCTACTAACTTTCGATAATGGGTTCGGGAGTTTATTCACACATAGGGAAGGTATTAGCACCCTATTATGTTCGTTTTAAAACGATTGTTGTTTTTTATTTTATTTGGTGTATTATTGAAGAAAGCTTTTATCTATAAAACAAAAATTATTTTTTTGGTTATTTTTAAATGTCTCATGTTTTATTAATCAATACTTTAATAATAAAGCATGATTAAATAAGTATGAGTGGCGTAAAGCCATTAGAAAAAAATATTGTCGGGAATTTCAACTCAGTATTCCGAGAAAAAATTCCTTACCTCAAGAATGTTTAGGAGCATGGTATTCCGACACCCCATATTCAGTCGTCGGAGTTTTCGAAAACAATTTTTTGGTTTGTTTTTTATGTTTAAGTTTTAAAAATGAATATTTTAATTAATTATAAATTTTTTATCTTTATTATTATTTAACTCAAAATTAGGTTTAAGGTAAGTTTCACTTTTGGCCCCTAGGTTTTATTTTGACAAATTTTTTATTTATGGTATAAATGGACGATTATTATACGAATAATTTTAATTTTTATTTAAGGCTTATATTATTAAACTTTGTATTTTTAGAAAGTTGGTAGGTTTATATCTAGTAAATTCTAATTAATATTTACAATTTCAATTTTTAATATTTATTATTTGAAAAATTAGTATCCTAATTAATTCCAATTTCTATATTTAAATTGTTAATTTTTATATTTTTAAAAATTAGTATCCTAATTAATTCCAATTACTATATTTAAATTGTTAAGTTTTATGCTTTGGAAAATTAGTATCCTAATTAATTCCAATATATATAAATTGTTAATTTTTATGTTTTGGAAAATTAGTATCCTAATTAATTCCATTTTTTATATTCAAAAATTTGGTAATTTAATCAAATTATGTTTTTTTCAGGAAGTTGGAAAATTAGTATCCTAATAAATTCAAACTTCTTTCTTTTTTTGAAAATCCAATATACATCAATATAATATTAACAAATCAATTCAAGATTTACCTTAATTTGGGGACAATAAATAGAAAACATAAAATATGGCAATCAAATTCACAAATATGGCAAACAAATAAATTCAGCACAATCTTCCCAAATATAACACCTTAACTTTAGAAATTCATAACTTTATAACAAAAATATATTTTTACTTGATTCTTTCTTCTAAATATTCTAGGTTCATCCAAGATTGATTACTAATATCGAAAAGTAACCACGGTTTTGTATATAAATTTCTGCAGAATTTACACAAACTTTAAAAAATCATATCTTTTTTAATACTTATCGAAACGGGGTGATTCTTGTTTCTAAATCTTTATTTACGAGTCTAGTTTCATAGAAAAATAACCATAAATATTTAATTTTAAAGAATCAGTGTCAAAAAATCAAGTAATAGTAAGTGCTCATAAATTTTCGTAACAATGAATTTATATGAACATCAAATTTCAAAAAATCATAACTTTTAAACTACAAATCCAAATCGATTGATTCTTTTTCCTATGGGTTCTTATTTAAGTATATTTTTGAATACAAATTTCAAAAAAATCTAAATCAGTCTATAAAAATCACGAAATTAAATAAAACAAAACAGCAACATATGAATGACTACATTTTTAATTGAAAAGGATTTTATCTTGGTTCGATAGAACCTTACAAAAGTGTAGCCCTGAGTTCCAACGAGCGAATCAAGAAGATGATGAGGAGAGCAAAAATGATGAAGGGAGGGAGGCTCTTGTGAATGATTTTGGGTTTTTAGAAAGCAAGAGGAGAAAGGTTATGGCCGTGAAAAGGAGAGATGTAGAGAAAACTTCAAGGTTTTTGCTCTTGTGAATATTGTGTGTGTTTTAGGGTTGTAGGAGGGTCATTTTTATAGCCAAATGGAGAATTAGAATTAGGAAACTAATAAATGAAAATCAAATCAAATTTTTAATTCACCCTAAAATCATGCATTTATTTTATTTGACAACTAATAAAAATTATTTCCTACTCATCTTTTCCATGTTTAAATTGATTCTCTTTTAAAACTTATTTTTCAAAATCTTTTTTTATTTCTAAACAAAATTAAACAAATTTGGCACATTATTATTTTTATCATTTTATTTTTTACTCTTGCTAATAAAACACTAGAACAAAACAACAACAAAAAATGCAATTATATTTATCCTAAAAATCTATTTTACTAATTTTAAATAAACATAAATCAAATCTTTTTTTTTAATACTTAGAATTAAATTAAAATAAAATCGGACGAAAATGAGTGTCTACAACATTATTAAACAAAATTTAATCTGAACATATTAAGCATTAATCTCAAGAAGATCTGCAATACGAAGCCATAACTTAGAAGTATGGGTGAAAGTTGGTTTGGTTTGGTTCGGTTTTAAACCAAACCTAAAAAACCGATTGGTTTAGTTATATATTTTTTAGAACCGAACCAAACCGAACATAAAGTAAAACCAAACCAATTGGTTTGGATAGATCGGTTTTAATCGGTTTTGTTTCTCACATATTTGGTTCTTATGAAGAGAGTTTAGTTGTAAAAAAAATCAACATTTTCATGAAAATCCATACAATTAAATAATTCCAAAGCATAAATTTAAATTTTAAAGTTAATCTAAAGTTCTAAACATCGAAAGTATGAAGTTTAAATGTAAAATTCTCTAATGTCTATTCACTCCCATAAAAGACTTTGCCTAATTGGTTTGGATCGGTTAACAACCGACTAGAGTATTTCCAACCAAACCAAACCAAACCAACCTATTATTGGTTTGGTTTGGTTTGGTTGCTTATCAAGAGAGAAACCAAACCAAACCCAAACTGGTTTGGTTTGGCGGTTCGTCGGTTTTTATTTCACCCCTACCTAGAAGATCGAGATTCATTATCGATCTAATTACTCAATTTGACGGAAACCTAGAAAGCTTCCACGCCACAATTAATACCCATAGAGCAATCCAATTCAGTCATCATAATTTTCTTAAAAATATAAATCAAATGAACTCTCCTTCTTAATTTTGCCAAGCTTCTCATCTTCAAAACGTCATCCATGAATCAATGAAACTTCAATTGTCCTGCCCGTTGTAACAACGAATAAATGATTATTCCAGGAAAAAACAAAAAAAAAAGTTTATGTCCTCCGATGGAGTCACAAACGTAAAGAAAAGTGAAAAAGATTTGTTTTTAAAATTTAAAATAATAACTATCAAAGATTTGTTTTTGAAAAAATCGCAAATGATGGTTTTAAAACTTAAATTTTAAAAATTTCAAATAAAATTCAAAATCATCAAATCAAAAAAATTAATAAAAAGTTTAAATTTTTTAAAGAAACGAATCATAAAAAAAAAAAAGTTAATATATGTAAATAATTGTCAACCACGAAATAGATAAAGAGGGAAAACAAAATCAGCAAATCAAAAAAATTTAATAAATAATTTTAAAACAAACAAATCATTAAAAAATAAAAATAAAAATTAATTGAGATATGTAATTAACTATCAAACCCCCACAAAATAGATAAAAGGGTAAATAAGACAAAAAAAAAAAAAAAAAAACCACCGTACGTGGCCTTAAAAGTTCAAATCTGTAATTAACATGTACACTCAATTATTTTTTATGTAAAAATTTCTAAAATCTATAAAATTGTAAAATATTATAAAAATATCTTTGTATTCATTGATATTTGACGCCCGTGATCACTAATTCACACAAGTAATCCTGATTCAACACATAAGTAATCACTGATTTTACATATTCTCTATATTTTTTGATATTTGACGCCTGTGATCAGCTATATCTGTAAATACTTTCTATATATACAAATATGATAGAAAATTCTGATAGCCAATGAAATTTCCTAGACCAAAATAATAGTGGAAAAATTGTACAAATTATATTGTTTGAATTTCAAATATAATGTTTGAAACATAAGAACGTTCTACTTCTTTCAAACTTGACTTCCTATTAGGGTTTTAATCTAAGATGAATCAACATGAAAAAAACAACGACACAATGGACAACGACTCTCAATCTTCAACCATCGATCAATACATTCTTTATGAAAAACATGTCTGCATTTCTCAATTACTCTACAAATCTCTTCTTCTTCATATCCATCCATACAAATAGCACAATCTAAATCAATATCATCTTTCTTAATCTCATTGAAAACAATAATCCAAGTGGCGGAAAATTTCCCTTCGTTTTCTAGTAGTCTTGCTTCGATATCGGAAATCCTAGAGCGATTAAATCGTTCATAGTAATAATAGAAAAGGATCATGAACACAAGTAAAAGAACACAAACGATGGTCACAACCATTAATCCGATCGTCGAATGGTCGAAAACATGGTTATGAAGCTCCGGTGAAGATTCCAGCGGAGGAGATGAGGAAAACATGGTTGAAAATTGAATAAAAAGCAAGAACTAACTTTTTGTGGATTCAATCCTTTTAGGATTAGGAATGTTTAATATTTACTTTTGATCCAAGTTTAATGTAGCCTACACCGTGTAGATATATATTTTACTTTTAATCCAAGAATTTTAGAAAATTGGATTTTAGAAATATCTTCCCTAATTCATATATGGGAAATTTTATAATAGTATATTTCTAATGATAATATTCTATAAAAATTATAAAATGATATATTTTTTTTTAACATTTACTAATTGAAGGAAAGAAAACATTACATTAATAAATTTATAAAAACGGTTGAAACTAAAAACTTGAAAAAAAATAATGAATTTAAATCTAAACATCTCAATATTGATGTGGGGCGAGGCCGAGTCCACGGCCTCAACAAGCAAGTCCATGTTTGAATGGGAAATCCATCCCAAGAACATAGGGGAAACTCATCCCTAAGAGGAGAAATGCTCTCTCAAGAGTATATTTGATATATTGATAAAAGATAAGATAAGATCCAAATGAAACCTAAAGTGGCTATTTATAGCCTTACAATGAAAACCCTAAAATTAACTAAACTAAATAGAAACTAATACTATTTAATTATACTAATTAAATACATTAAAGTAAACTAATATCCTACTAACAACTCATAAATAAACCTACACTAATTAAACTATCTTGATCCCATCTATTCACTTTTTAAAATCAACAATGGGATACATAGATATGCAATATAAGAAGAATTTTTTTTAAAAAAAAAAAGATAAATCAAATTATGTTTTAAATTAATGTTAAAAATACAATTGGGCGTAATTTTTCATTATAGAACTAAAAAATTTATTTTAATTATTTTTTTCAATTTAATTTAACATCATACTATTCATATTAATTATAATAATATATCAAAGCTAACAAAAAAAATATTAATTCTAATATATACACTAATATAATTGTAACGTCCCGTTATTTTGTGATAAAAAAAAAAATTTTATTTATTTTATTTTAATTTGAGTAATTAAAATTCATTTATTTATTATTAAATTAGAATTTAATAGTTTATTTCATTTTAACTCATTTTAATGGCTTTATTTATTTAAATATGTTTTAATGGTATTAATAATTATTAACGGGCCAATTAATAATTATTAATCACCATTGGGGTAGTTGAGATGTTCGGGATTCGTTTTTAAGCCAAAAGTCTTAAAAGGGCAAAATCGTAATTACCCAATTTGCAAAATATCTAAAAACACTATCCAATTGTCTTTAAAAACTCACCATTGACTCAAATTTGACCAAAAATGCTCATTCTTTCTTCCTCCAAACCGTGAGCATCAAGAGCAAAAGGGAGAATTTTTTGTTTTTGTTCGTTTCTTGCCGGATCGACTTGATTCTCGTTCCATTGGAAAGGTATCGGTCCTACGATCCTTTTCCACCTAGCCTTCGTACTTGCCACTCGTGTTTTGCGGAGTTCTCGGTAAGTAAAGTTTCAAACCCTAAGCTCCAAATAGTGTTTTAATGGAGTTTTACTTGTTTTCTTTCGATTTATTGCCGTGGAACTCGGTGTTTGTCAATTCGGGAGTAGTTTTAAGTGTTTTTAGAAACTATTCCATAACCCTAAAACCGAGTTTCAATCGAAACCCTTCCCGTTTGAAATTTACCCTTTTGGGATTGAAAAATGGGTTAGAAATTAATGAATGAATGTTTATTTAAATTCAATTCGGGAAAGGGATTAATGTTCAAAAACCCTATTTATCGTTACCCATTGAAATCGGGATTTTCGAATTTGCTTAAAACCAACTCAAAACGTATTTAAATTGCCAAAAAGCCGAAAAACCAAACCCGAGACCCTTGTTTTTAGGGAGGGCCGAGAGCCTCTTTGATGGGGGTTTGGTGGATTTTCCGTTTTTTTGCTTGTTTCATCGTTGTTTAATCGTTAGTTGGTAATTTATTAATTTTCGGGATATTAATCCTTTTGTAGGTGTTTTTGAACCGTTTGTTTGATCGCTCTTCCGGTGCTTAGGAGCGAAGTCGTCACTTTTAATTAAGGTGAGAATGATTAGAATTTAAAGTAATTATAGAAATCGAATAAGTGTGATGGTTTGTAGAATCAGAACTAAGATTAGAATCCAACCTAAGATTAGAGGGAGTGAGTTAGTGCCTTAGGATTTTGAGTTAATCCTTTAGGCGAGAAACTTAGGATTTCTCGTTGAAACCCTCGAATCTTAGAAGATTCTAAGTTAGATTAGTTTCGGAGTTTAGAATGGTTCACTTGGAAGTTTAGAATCCTTGAAAGTTTAGGTTAATCGTTATGTTTTGACCTTTACTTTTATTATTGTTAGCGGAGTTCGATCGATACATCGTTCATCCGGGATTCTATCTATTTTATTTTATGCCCTTTACTTTATGTTCTTTACTTTATGCCCCTTTACTTTATGCTTGTTTCGGTTGCTTTATCATTTACATTTACTTTATTTACTTTTGCAAGCATATGCAACCATATGCATAACATCTCGCATTATTGAAAAGAAAAGAAAGTGAGAAAGAAAAACGAAAGGTTAATGGTGGAATACGAGAAAGTCCACATTTCCTCCATGCATAAGTTTTGGTGGGGCGCTATAATTGCCCACACTACTTCCATGCATAAGTTTTGGTGGGACGCTATAATTTCCCACACTACTTCCATGCATAAGTTTTGGTGGGATGCCATAATTGCCCACACTACTTCATACATAAGTATTGGTGGGACGCCATAATTGCCCACACTACTTCACATATAAGGATAATGGTGGATAGTATGTAAAAATCTACATTACCTCCATTTCATGCATAAATGGTGAATGCGTATCCTACGGGAAGTAATCATTACTTTTATGCATTTGATAGACGAGAAAGAGAATCGAGATGTTATATCATGCAAAGTTTATTTATTTATTTTTCTTATTCATGTTACGATAAGTTATTGGATAAACAATTAGACTAAGTGTGCTAATTGTATCATCTTTTGGAATTTATGGATAGAATTACCTAGAGTTTGGAGAACTTTAGGAGTAGAATGTGTCAGTTTATTTGGACACAAATCGAAATGCGAGTTTGAGGTCTATCTTTACTTTTTATGCTTATTTTTCTCACTGGGCTTAGTTTGTTAGCTCATGATATTACAACCAATTTCAGGTAATGCCTTGGCTAGAGGTCGAGGAGGAGGAGGTGGTGCTGAATGATCGAGGGATGCTGACCTCGAGATGGACTAATGGAATTGTAAAGTTTATGTCATATTTTGGATGAACTTTAAGAACTTTAATGAATTGTATTTTGTATTTGGCTCCTAAGAGCCTAATGTTGATGTTTATATGTTATACATATTTGAACTCCTGATTTGGACTTAAGTCCATGTGAATTTATTAGATTTGAAAATTAGGATGTAAACAGGTTTTCGGCATGCCAATTTTCAAACAAAACCACGCCAATTTTTCGTAAATTAAAAGACTTCCGCTGTTTTCTCTGATTTTAATTTATTTAAAAGTGACGGGTCGTCACAATAATAAAAGAAAAATTGTGAAAAAAAAAACAAAATTTATATATGATAAAATTTAAATAGTTAAAGTGAGAGGTAAATTATTTGATCATATTTAGAAATTTTTATTTCTAAAATCAATAATGAAAAATAAATAAATAGACAAACCTTATCAATATAAAATGATTTTTTTTCAAAAAAACATAGTGAAAAATATATTTAGGCTTGGGTCCGTTTGACATAGCTTCTCTTAAAAATGTTTTGAGTTAAACAATTTAAAAGAAATACTAATTAAGCGTTTCTTCTAAAAACACTTGAGTATACTAAAAGGGCTATTATCACATATACCCAATATCGAGTCTCAGTTTTCAAAAAAACCACAAACATTGAAAAATATCAAAATTACCCAACACATAATTAACCCATAATTTTTTTATGAAAATGTGATTATAATTGATATATTATTTTTGTAAATTTATATTATTGATATAAATTTAATACTAGAATTTACATTACTGATAAATTATTGTTGTAAAATTACATCAATGATATATCATTAAATTAATAGAATATATAAAAATGGGTAAATCTGATATAAACATGAAAGTGTGGCATATATGAAAACAAAACTCAAAAGTTGGCTACCACGCATAATTTTCCATACTAAAATGTGTTTTTTGAGAAAATACTTGATATGTGATTCTTCCAAAAATGTTTATAAACAAGTATTTTAATTAAAATACTTCACTCAAGTGTTTTTAGATGAAACACTTGATTAGTGTTTTCTTTTAAAATCTTTAACTCAAAACATTTTTAGAAGAAGCTATGCCAAATGAACCCTAAATCGATCTTGGGCGCTCTCGCCAGAGTACATCAAAAATCCTACAATGCACCCAAGTACCTGTTTTGTCCAATCTTCTTATTTAAATATATTTCATATTTAAACGCTCATGTGAAATTTGTGGTCCCTCAAACTTGGGCGCCCTCTGGGCAAGGCTCTGACACATATAGCAAAATCTTGTCCAATATTTAAAAAAAAAGCAGGTCAAAAAATTATTTGTAAATATAACATAAAACTTAAAATCGCGCGTAAAATATTATAAAATTATCATTAGTGTCACACAAGTAATCACTAATCCACCACATATGTAATCACTGATTTTACATATTTTCTATATTCATTGATATTTGACGCCTATGATTAGCTATATTTGTAAATGCTTTCTAAAAGTGTTATATATACAAAAACGGTAGAAAATTCTGATAGCCTATGAAATTTCCTCATAATTGGACCAAAATAATAGTGGAAAGAATCGTACAAATTATTTTGATTGAATTTCATATATAATGTTTGAAAAGTGAGAACGTTCTTTCAAACTTGACTTCCAATTTAGGGGTTTTAAACTTAAGATGAATCAACATGAAAAAAAACATCGACACAATGGACAACGACTCTCAATCTTCAACCATCGATCAATACATTCTTTATGAAAAACATGTCTGCAATTTTCAATAACTCTACATATCTCTTCTTCTTCATATCCATCCAAGCAAATAGCACAATCATTTAAATCAAGTTCATCTTTTTTAATCTCTTTAAAAACAATAATCGAAGTGGCGGAAGATTTCTCTTTGTTATCTGGGAATCTTGATTCGATATCGGAAACCCTCGATTCATAGAAATAATTGAAAATGATCATGAACACATATAAAAGACCACAAACGATGATTAGAACCATTAATCCGATCGTTAAATAGTCGAAAACTCGTCTATGAAGCTCCCGTGAAGATTGCCGCGGAGGAGATGAGGAAAACATGGTTGAAAATTGAATAAAAAAGGAAGAACTAACTTTTTGTGGATTCAATCTTTTAAGGATTAGGAATGTTTAATGTTTACTTTTGCTACAAGTTTTGTGTAGCCTACACCGTGTAGATATATATATATATATATATCATAAATCGCCATTTGATTTTCTCAATAATGTATTATAATTACAAATATTATAAAAATATCCTGAAAAACTAGCTAGATTTTCCATCATCCCAAAGTCTTAATTTATAAAAATATATATTTTAATGTATATTTTAAATTATAATATCTAGAATTGACAATATTTTCTTTATCACAATGATAGAATATATAATAAAATAGGATTATATATTTTTAAAATAAACATTTTTAATAATACCAAACGCTTTAAAAAAAATTAACATTTTTAATATTCAGTAATTTAATAAAAGAAAATCACTAAATCAATGAATTTATCAAAATAATATTTAAAACAAAGTTTTATAGTGATAACCATCATTAAAAAGTTGTTGATAATATATTTCATAAAAAATATATGCGATAATGTTGTTTTAATATATTATTTATAGAAAGTTCAATTGTTTCTTAATACGAACTAGTTTCAAATTCATATTCCTTAATTTTCAAGATAAGAAAAAAAATATCTTTAAAACTTTCAAAATTCAATCAGAATTAATATTTATCCCTCTATATATAATACGGTTTATTGTGTTTCGTTCATCTTTAATTCAACCATGTTTTCCTCTTCTTTTTATCCACAGATTTTTTCCCAGCCAGAACAAGAACCTTCAATTTGGTTCCAGTTTGATAGCGACGATGCTTTCAACTTAGACAACACATCTACGCTTATATTAGCAATGGTTTGTGCTATTTTAGTTCTACTATTGATCATTCTTTCTTATTACAATCGAAGGCAGTATCGATCGAGCGTTGTCGATATCGAATCGAGATTACAAGCAACGGAATTAACTCAGTTTCATCGTAAAAAAGAAAAGGCATCAACCGTTATGATGATTGATTACAAAGAGATTAAGAAAGATGAAACAAATAACATTAATGAGTGTTCAATTTGCTTGGATGGATTTGAGGAAGAAGAGATTTGTCGAATTATTGAGAATTGTAGACATTTTTTTCATAAGGATTGTATTGATCATTGGTTTAAGATTGAGAGTCGATGTCCATTATGTCGTTGTTTTGTTCATATTGAGTCTGAGAATTGCCATGATATTGAAAACCAAGCTTGAAAAGAACTATTTTCTTTTAATTTGTAATTGGAATTATTTTGAGAAATTTAATAAAGTGAGGCCATGCAATTTAATCAAATGCCTCAAAATCAATTTGGTATGAGAATTTATTTTATGTGGTTTTATTATTTGTGCAATTTTCACTAATGATTTATTTATTGTAATTATTAATTTTTAAAATTAACTACTAATTTAAGGTTGGTCACTAGTAAAAGGTCACTAGTTAACAGAAAGAAATTAGATAGTTGATATGTGAAGTGAGGTTTGCTTTCATAGAATATTTCTTACATCAAATTTTATTAAAGGTCCGTTTGATACAACTCTTGTTTAAAATGTTTCGGGTTAAACATTTTAAAAGAAATATTAATTAAGACTTTCATCTAAAAACATTTAAGGAATATGATATCATGATATGGAGTCTATATACATGAAAAAAACTATAAATTAGGTCGCTCCTAGAAATCATATTCCTCCCTAAGCAATCATGATCTCTCTTCGCCCCCAATGTCGCATTTTCCTTCGTCCGTAGCCACAACCATATTATAACCAAATTAACCTAAAATTTTACCATAAAATTTTAGGAACTTGAATATGTGAAGTTGCTTATAAGAATTTAATCAATTTTACTTAAAATGTTCCTCTTCTCCAACCTTACTTTAGTGAAGAAATTTTACTTCAGAAAAGCTGAGTGGTAGCTTGATCATCAGGTAAAGGTCTTTTAAATTTCGAAATTAATATTATCCATCTTAACATTTTATCTCTCCTAATAACTAATAACTCATTAATTTATTTAATTCAAAATCAATCTTACTTGATATGAATCTTTATTTAAGGAAAAGGGAAATTTACATGAATGTTATAATTGAGTGAAATATTTACAAATTTGTTAGAAAAAAAATATTTACAAAAATGTTAGAATTTCAAAAGTCGAGTATATCAGTCACTATATTAGTATATCAATCAATAATTAATAGTATATCATTGATTTATAATACTATATCAGTGATTGACTATTAATGATCGACTTGATACACTAATAGTGATTGACTGATATACTCAGAATTTTTAAAATTCTAACATTTTTAAAAAAAAATTTCCTAACAAATTTGTAAATATTATAAAAATTTATAACATATTTGAAATTGCCCCTAAAGAAAACCTATATACATGTTTATTTTTAGACAACTTCATCGTTCTCTACCTCTTCCTCCTCTCCGACGTTTTCTTCTCCAACCGCCTCCTCAATTTTGTCGACAAGAGTGTGATAGGCGTTAATGGCATTTTTGTGGCCCTTTCTTCTTCCTCCGCTTTTTTCGATGAGAAACCAAGGAAGTCGGTCGCCTTATATTTTCTTCTCTGATCGGCCGTTCTTTTTTAAACATTCAGACAACGATGACGTTAATAGCGTCTTCATGAGATTTTATTGATTCAACACATCGGTGATCAAATTCTCTCCAAATCTTGAAGCTTTTATCTTAGGAAACAGAGTAGCTAGATCAAACCGTCGTGAACGGTGAGTCCGGTGACGTCGTTAGTGTGTTGAATCGAGAGAAGTTTCTTACGACGGCGAACATTGATGTAATTCTTTGAGTTTTTCATGGCTGCTGCAACAGGTTGGTCTATAGTAAACCGTTTATTAAATATAAACATGCTTATCTATGGTTGCTGCCACAAATACACTAAAAAAAATTATACCCATATATTTCTAAAATTATGAAATTTGACCTATTCCCACTAATGTCATTAACTTTCTTTTAGCCGTAACTTTTTCATTTGTACTTCTTAGTGATAATTATCATTGAAAATTTGTTGATAATATATTTAGTTTATAAAAAATGACATTTTAAGAATTGATATTTGAAAATAGCAAAAAAAATATAAATTTTAAAACAATGACATTTCTTAGACGGAGATCCAGAGATTGGTAGAATCTCAACTTGAAAAATGTTATTTTTAAAATATTTCAAAACATTTGATTTTTGAAATAATCATAAAATAAAGGGTAAAATGTAAGAATGACCCCTGCACTTTCACCCAATTTTAAATATGACTCATACACTATTTTTTTTCAAAATACACCCAATGCACTTATCAAGAAGCATTCATTTATTAAAAAAACCCATCCATTTTAATATTGAGTTACAATTTTATTCTTTTTTTTACATTTTAATATAATATTAATATTTATTAACCTTTTCAACTAATATTGGGTTAAAAAGTTGGGACCCACAATTTTATAAAGTTTTGTACTAAAGTTTATGCCTGATTCTTACCTGATTTGATTTGTAGCAGAATGAAAGGCATAGGTCGAATGCTACTGTAAAAAATTTTATGAGTAGATTTTTATTTTCGAAGGAGATGGTAATTTTTCTTAAGTAAAGGATGACTAAATGCTCATGTAAATATTGAGGGTCTCGGTTTTTTTTACCCAAGGTTAGTCATAAAGGTTAAGAAATATTAATATTCTGTTAAAATGTTAAAAAAAAATGAATGAAATAATATTTCAATGTTAAAATCGACGATTTTTTAATAGATGATGGATTCTTGATAAGTGCAGGGGTGTATTTTGAAAAAATAAAATAAAGTGCAAGGGTCAGTTTTGTATTTTACCCTAAAATAAATGTATCTCTTGGAATTTCCCTATCAATAATCATATTTTTAAAGGATAATGTTTTAAGAGATTATTTATAGAAAATCCTTTTTTTTTAATACGAACTAGTTTCAAATTCATAGTCAACAAGGAATTATAAAAATCCTAATTGAACTTTTTTTTTCTAGATAACAAAAAATATCTCTAAAACTTTCCAAATTCAATCAGAATTCAAAATTATTTCTCTATATATAATACGGTTTATTGTGTTTCGTTCATCTTTAATTGATAATTCAACCATTGTTTCTACCAAAACCTCTCAAAACCATTCAAAATTACTTCTAAGATATATAATACAATTGAATCCACAACCACGTTCTATCAGATTCTCCAAATTTATATTTGAATTGAAAAAAGTTCAATTCAATATGTTTTCACCATCTCCTTCCCCGATTTTCTCACCGCCACCATCACCGTCGCTGTTGCCGCTGAAGGCAGAAACTTCGATAATAGGTACCCTAATTGTACCCTTCGTTGGTGTTCTTATTCTCGTGGGCATATTCCTTTTGATTTATCATCAAGAACAAAGGTTTCGAAGGAGATTCTCAGATATCGAAGCAAATTTCCCATCAACGCAAAGAACTCGACAACGAGTCTTTCGACTCCATACAGAAGCGACATTGGCGACGGTGGAAGAAGAAGAAGAGGAAGACGAAGAAGAAGAAGCCTCCGCTGCACCGATCATCGTTTTCAAAGAGATTAAGAAAGATGAAATTGGTTTAGATTGCGTTATTTGCTTGGATGGATATGAGGAAGAAGACATTTGTAGAGTTATTGAGAAATGCAGACATGTTTTTCATAAAGAATGTATTGATTACTGGTTTAAGATTGAGAGTCATTGTCCATTGTGTCGATGTTTTTTTCATGTTGAGATTAAACCCTAATTGGAAGTCAAGTTTGAAAACACCACTCTCTCTCTAATTGTAAATATTTCTTACTTTTTTCTAATATTATTTTTTGAAATTCAATCATAATAATTGTTATGATTCTTTCAGATTTTAATTTTGGCCCCCTTGTGTAATTTAATTTTTTTTTAAAAAATTGTAAAAGTTTTTTTATAATTTTTTAAATTTAAATTTTCATATAGCATATTTTTTTTTTAAAAATAATAATATATTTTCTTCTTTTTCGTAGATTTTTTTAAATTCCCCCCTTACTTATTTTATATCATATAATAATTTAATTAACTTTTTGTAACAATTAAAATAGTAATTGATATAAAAAAAATCGCTCAAAATAATAATATATAAACTTATGGTAAATGAAAAAAAATGAACACGTTTATTTAATAAGAGATTAAAATAAATAATGTGTAATTTAAATAGACAGATATTTTTCATTTATAAATATGGATAATTTAAAAAACTTATCTATAACAGGGTTTAGGGTTTCGAAGATATAAAATAAGTAAATTATAATTCTTATTTTTAAATTCTCAAATATATTATTTGCATGTAGAATTTAATCACACTGATTTGAGAGACAAAATCTGAATATATTAATTTACAAATAATGAAATTAAAAGTTCGCTAAAATTATTTTTTGAAAGTATATATTTTTGCTCCTTTTCATTATCTTCATCTTATAAAATGTATGTAATTCAAGTTAGATAAAACTAAAATTAGACGTACCTTTTTTTTAGGAAATTTCATTTAGCGATAGAATTGTTTGTGATATTTATAATTCTCGCATTTTTATAAAGTATATGCAAATATAATATTTCTGTAAAACCTTCTTCATATAAATCAGTTATTAAAATTATAAGGTGAATCAGTAGTAATTTGCATGAACTACCAATTAATATTGTGAATCTCTAAAATTAGTGATTACTTATATGGCGAATAAATGATTGTCTGTGTGGAAATCAATGATTATATGCACGAAATTAGAGCCAATTTTGTGTAACGTCAAGTTATTTTATCGATATAATTTTTTATTTAAAGTATTTAGTTAATTTAATTCCTAAAGCTTAATTAATTTTATCTAGTTAATTTAGAATTTACATACTAACCCTTGGAACTTGAAATTTCAAACTAAAACTTGTTTTTATCTAAATATTCACCTTGCTCGAGACCAATCTTCCACCAAATACCAAAGCCCAAATCCCTTCTCTTCGTCTTACAAAAACCGAAACACCATAGAGTTTTTCCCCTTGGTATTTTGTGTTTTTATTTTGAGTTTGGGTGAGAGAATCATGTTCAAATACCCTATTTTAGGTTACCCATTGATAGAAACACCCAAGAAAACCTTCCCAAATGAACCCCGAAAGTCACAAAATTGACCAAAAGTCGGAAAAATAGCCCCCCTAATAGCCATGTTCAGTTGAGAGCACTAGGGGAGGTTTCTCGGGCTATTTTTCGTCTTTTGATTATTTGCCCATTGTTTGTTGTTTGTTTGGTTAAATTGATGTATTTAAGACTATATTAATTGTAGTTTATGTTGATTCCCTCGCTTGCTGACAATTTGAGAGAAATAGAAAAAATGAAAACGAGAAAATGGGATTGGCTCAACATAAATAGTATTGAGGCCAAAGTTTCATTATATAGAGAAAGTAAATACATGTATCATTATATGATTCGTAGGGAAAATAACAAGCATAAAAGTAAAATTAAAAGTTCTAAAATTAGCCAGTTATCCTCTAAAATCCTATTCACTCTAACATTCCCCCGCAAGTCAAGCGATCTATGAAGATCGGTGAGCTTGGAGATGGAAGAGTCATCAAAATGTCTGTCATTCATGAGTTAAATAGATAATCGCACTTTGAGCCCAAATTTGTTTTTCACGGCGGTAGAAAAATTCTGGATCTCATAACCATAACATAAAAATTTGAGAGCAATGGAAGAAAGAGATAAAAGAAAAGTCTAAATTGAAAGAGATAAATATCACATTAGCATAAAAATTTTGAGAGGAAGAAAACGGAGAAGGAAAGCATAATCTAAGGAGAGAGTTGGATAAAGAAAATGGATGTGCTATGGTCTAATTAAGAGAAGGAACAATGTCGGAAAAGGGACAAAAACATGAAGGGAAAAGACAAGTGATGGGTAGAGTAGAAGCATGTATTCAACGACTTTTTTTTGTGTATTCACATATTTCCGCAATTGAAAAGATGAAATAAACAAGAGAATACAGCAAGATAAAATAAGAAAAAGTAATAAAAGAGAGTAGATTTTCAATAAGAGGAACCCTTCATCATGAGTAGTGTAAAAAATGTTAGGAATGGTGTCCTAGAACTTGTAATTATTTAATAATAATAATTTATTGAGAATAAATTAAATAAATAAACATAAGTTCTTTATATTATCTAGATTGATTCAATTAACGATATTAGGGATATATGGAAATATATAAATATCAAACATTCAAATAGTAAACCCTAAGTTACTCTTATGAAATCACGACGTAGTATGTGAGTCATACAAGAGGATTAAAGTCGAGATGAGTAACTTAAACATGTCTACAGTAAACAGATAACGTTTGGAAACCTTATCCTGGTAACACTGTTGATAGCTTCGCATTTTGTTTATAGACAAATGATCGAATCCTGATCATTCATGTGGGAGACATGAAATGGAAGTATCATATACAATGTTGATTGTATAAGACAGGACCACGATGTTCGATCAAATTTCTCCTTAGTACCGTTTACGAGAAATGATCGAATATCAAACTAAGTTTATCAACCGTGATAGATCTCAATCCTGAGTGAAATGGGAACTCCTATTTATGGAGTTATGTTCTTTGATTCACATGGTTGAGAGCGATCTGTAAGAACGCTCAATACACTACTGTTTTGGGAACATGGCTAGATAAGTAGCTGGGAACTCATTTACACAAGATGGAATTCATAACTTTCCTAAAGAATTAACAGTATCAGTGCGATACCTAACCATTCTAGGAACTTTAGGAAGCTCCCTTGATGTACTGATTCGAGACATGAACAAGTGGCGCCACGACTTCTATTGATCACAGAAGTATATTATCTATAGTTCGACTAAAGATAATGTTCATTGGAGAATCAGCGGGAACACAAGGATAAAGTGGTAATTACAGGGGCAAAACGGTAAATCTTATCCATCTGTAATTATGAGTGTTCCACGTGAAGGATTATATCACAGATATAAATAAAGATAAACTAAATGGACATAACTCATCTATAGTGAGGGGAGTTCAGCTATGAATCTATAGTGGAATTATTCATAGTTAGATAATAAGTAATTAACTGATTATGTGTTAATCACTTAATTGACTAATTATTAAGCCCATGATCTATAGGTCCATCGGGTCCCTATGCTAGCCTAAATATCGTAGTCACGAAATCAAGTAGAAGAAATGGAAAGTTTAAGTAAAGCGAATTACTTAAATAGGCAATATTAATTGTTTAAATATTGAGTATATTTAAACGGTAATTAATATAAACATTATTAATTGTTTAAATAATGAGTTTATTTAAACATGAAATTAATAATGAAATATTATTAATTATACATTATTAATTATTTAAATATTGAATATATTTAAATGGTAATTAATAATTTGAAATTAATTAACAATTATTAATTGTTTAAATAATTATATTTAAACGGAAATTAATAATTAAAATTAATTAAATTAATAATAAAATATTGTCAATAAAATTATTAATTAAATAATGAATTTATGGAAATTAATAATTATAATATTTATTATTAATTATTTAAATAATGAAAATTATTTAAATGGAAATTAATAATTAAATATAAATTGGATAATATTTAGTCGGGAGAAAATATTAATATTATTAATTGTTTAAATAAAATATTTTATTTAAATGGTAATTAATAAATAAATTAATTAAGTTGGACTTATTAATTTAATAGAGAATTTCAAGCCCAATTGGATTAATGAACCCAATTGGAATTGGCCCAAAATAATTAATTAAATAAATTGTATTTATTTATTATTTTATGATGATAAAATCGGCCATGACATGTATTTTGAGGAGATAATTGTTTGAATTATATCCTAAAATAATTACATAGATTTATTTACCCAAGATAAATAAAAATAAAGAAAATATAATAATCTCCTATTTATCCATGGCATTTTCGAAATTGCTAGATAAAGGAAAGAGATAATCTTTTTTCTTTTTGTATTTATCTCTATAGATTAATCCTAATGTGATTAGGATTCCTATTTTTCTATAAATAGGAGGCTTGGGTCATTCATAAATCACACAATTAAATTCCTTAGAAATTCGGAATTCTCTCTTCCTTCTCCCTCCCCCCTTAGCCGATTTTCCCTAGTCCATTGGGAAGAAAATATTTTTTCTTCTTCCCAATTTCTTCTAAAGTTCGATCCCACAATCGGGTTTCGTTTGATCGATCGGGATATAACGTAGAAGATTCGGTGTTGCTGAGGACTTGATGCTGTAAAGAAACCTCCAACCGATTCTCCATATTTTACTCAATGTAAGTAAAGGGTTTTAATTTTCGAAAAACTAGCATGAATCTACATGTTTTTTTATCACAAATTGCATGATATTAATAGATCCGTAATTAAATGTTAATTAGTTTACTAAATAAAATTCCGCTAGTTTAGTAAATCATTCCTTCAAAAAAAACAGAAAAAAAAATAGACTTCATATGGCAGTTTGCTCATTGAAAATTGCAGCGATACTAAAATTAAAATTGATAGATCAAACTGGAATTTGATATTTTCAGAATTTGGTAAAGAAGGTAAGGTACCATGAAAAAGTAAAGAAAAGCAGAGAAGATTTAAGACGGGGAAAATAAAGAGAAAAACAAAAGTAAATGTGATAAATCCCTAATCATAAGGCATTATGAATATCCTAAAATCGTAAAAAGAAATTGTTGGGATGGAAGAATATGGTTTAGATCTAGATCTGACCTTTTTTTTACACTAAGCTAACGAGAAGGGAAAAGAAAAAAAATCGAAAGCCATTGAAGAAAAACAAAACAATAAAAATAAGAACATATGATGGAGAGTTTGCGAGAAAACAGAAATAAAATCAACATAATTTCAGATCTGACATAGAAGAAGATTATATTAGGGTTTCAGAACCCAAATAAAGAAGAGACTATCATTCCCTATTGTAAGAACTCAACCAGGAGTTTTGAAGCCTCGTAGACACAGTGACTCCTCCGTCTGATTTCCGCTCGTTTGGCGATGACAGGAGGCATTTTAGATCTAACTTGTGGGGTTTTCCACAGTTTTCATAGATTGTTACCATTGATTGAAAAAGATTTTGAGGTTTGTTTGAAGAAGAAAAAGGGATCTGACACTACAAAAAAACTGCCAATTTGCGACCAGGAAATTGCGACCAAAATGCGACCAACTGAGTGGTTGCTAAAAAGCTGGTCGGTTTTGAATTTGTGCGACGCATGGTCACAAAAATTCGACCATCCTGGTCGCAAAAAATTTTGGTCGAAAAAAAGTCAAACTTTTAAAATGCGACCATATGGTCGCATTAAAAGGACCATATGGTCGCATTTTATCTTCAATAAAGTGACCATTTGGTCACATAAAAAGTGACCAAATGGTCGTAATTTTTGTGACCAAATGGTCACTTATTGGCTCAGTTAAAATGCGACCAGATGGTCGCTTAAAAAGCGACCATCTGGTCGTAATTTATGTGAAAGATAAGTGACCAATTGGTCACATAAAAAAGTGACCAAATGGTCGCATTTTATGCGACCAAATGGTCACTTTTAGTCTCAGTTAAAATGCGACCAGATGGTCGCTTAAAAGTGACCATCTGGTCGCATTTAAGAATTTTTTTTTAAATTTCAATAATTAGTTAATTAATTATTAATTATTAATTACTAATTATTTATTTAATTAATATTAAAATTTCATAAAAAAAAAAATTGGAATTCAAATAAAAAATATATATATCAAATATTAAAAAAACGTTTTATACAATCGAAAGAATCCTAGAACTATCATGCGGGCCAGGGGGGGGGAGGGCGTCGATGTAGAAGGGCCGCCGCCTAGAGATCCAAGTCGCGCGCCAAAGCGGATGCGACCTGGGCGTCGACTCGTGCCTGTATGTCGGCCTCAATAGTAGCGACTCGAGCAACGAAGTCCTCACGCATAGCCTCCATGTCCGCGCGCACCTGGCTTTCACCCCGGAGAAGGGCCGAGCTAGTGCTCGCTCGCTTCCGTCGCCGAGGCCGGGCACATCTGCATAAAGGCGTCGCCCGTCTGGCCGAGCCCAGGAACCGACCCATCAGGCCGAACCCCTCCAAAGAGACCTCCAAGAACGCCTCTATACGGTCCTCCTGAGTCGGTTGCGAGTCTGGTGTGGGCAACCGCTGAGTCAAGGACTCCGTGAAACGTTCCTAAACATTTAAAATTCAGAAAATAAAATGGTTAATATATAATGTATGAAAAATTTTAAAGAAAAAATAATAATTGAAAAAAATATTAAATACCTGAACTTCTTTCGCCTTATCGTCGACGAACGTCCCGTCCTTCTTCGTGTGAAGAACTCGGTGCAGCTCATCGGGCGGGACGGGGCGCCCGTGCTTCGCTTCCTAAAAAATCAAAGAGTGAAGAATAAAACATAATAAATTAATAAGTAATTGAAAAAAAAACGAGAAAAAAGAAAACGAGAAACAGAACGAGGAAAAAAAAACATACCAATCGACGATGGTGCTCGTCGTGGGTCCGCGCCCCCGCTGTGTGTTTTACTGGATTCCTCGCGCGGTTGGCCTTATTCCTGCTTGACACTGCCTTGCCCTGAGGAGTGCTCAAGCTCGCGGCCGCGGCGTGGTCCTCCGGCTCATCCACACGGGCGGTTTCTTCGCTTGCCTTCGGCGCGCCTGGAACATGAGGTCCTTGAATCGATCCCAGGACGTGACTGTCCCATATGGGGAACAATCTACCGTCGGTGATATCGGGATCGATAACAGAAACTTGCCCTGAAAAATTGAAATAAAAAATTGTTAAAGTAATAAATTTATTTCTATAAATTTCAAAATTAATTAATTATGAAAATAAATTATGTTTTTACCTTCCAATCGTCGTACATCCACGCGTTTCTCCGTCGTCGGAATCTTCGTCCAGTGAAGGTCGCGGTAGAGGCATGCTCTGGAGAGGACCTCGCGAAACCGTTTTTGAAACGGCCGTATCTTGTTGTACTCTGCAAAATCACAAAAAATTATTGTGCTATATATTAGAAACTATTAGTTAAAAAGAATAAAAAACTTTTTGAAAAATAGTAAACAAAATTACTTACGTATCCCCTTCAATTCGAAGGGTGGAGTCTCGCGCCGAGACACTGCGTGCATGAAGTCGAGGGCCACCTGGATCCGACCCGACGATCACCCGACGCCGGCCGGACGGCCGACCCGACGCATACCCCGATGCTAAGCCCAGGAGGCGTGGCAAGATAGTCTGCTGGCGGCCGTGTGGTGTCGCAGACTCGGTCTCAGGGACTCCATCATCGAGCGTGGCGGCAAGTCGCGTGTCGTAACTGAAGAGGATGTCCAACTCCTCCGTAGTCAGGTCCGCATCAGGGGCAACGCCAGTAGGCGTCTGCGGAGACCCCTCGTCACCCGCATCGTCAGGCTCGTCTGACTGGGGAGGACGTCGTCTGCCCGTCATAATCGTACAACCAAAATAAACTAATTTAATACTAATTACGTAAGTAAAATATTGATTAGTTTATTTAATTAATTAATTAATTAATGAAATAATGTAAATTAAACTAACATAAATTAAGTAAATAATTTAAAATAAACTAATCAAATTAATTTGAATAAAAGTAAATTAAAATTAGATTAATTGAACTAAAAGTAATTCAATTAAACTTAAGATTAATTAAGTAAAACTAAAATAAACTAATCATTTAATTTGAAATAAAGTAAAGTAAAACTAGATTAATTGAACTAAAATTCAATTAATTTTAGTTTCAATTAATGTAATTTTACTTTACTTTAATTCAAATTAATTGATTAGTTAATTTTAGTTTTAATTAATTAATCTTATGTTTAATTGAATTAATTTTAGTTCAATTAATCTAATTTATATTTACTTTAATTCAAATTAATTGATTAGTTATAACTAATCAATTCAATTAAACTTAATTAATTCAATTAAACTAAAATTAATTCAATTAAACTTAAGATTAATTAATTAAAACTAAAATTAATTACTTTTAGTTTTAATTAATTAATCTTAAGTTTAATTGAATTAATTTTAGTTCAATTAACCTAATTGTACTTTACTTTAATCAAATGTAACTAAAATTAAGTAATTAAACAATTTTTATTTAATAATTAAACTAAAATTAATTAATTAAATTAGTGTAACTCATTAATTTAAACTACTTAAGTATAATTGAAGTTAAACTATTTGAATTAATTACCCTACTTTAAATTAATTGATTTAATTAAAGTAATCTAAATTACATTAATTAAACTAAATTAAGTAAAACTAAAATAAACTAATCATTTAGAAAGTAAAGTAAAATTAGATTAATTGAACTAAAATTAATTGAATTAATCTAATTTTAATTTACTTTAATTCAAAGTAATTGATTAGTTAATTTTAGTTTTAATTAATTAATCTTAAGTTTAATTGAATTAATTTTAGTTCAATTAAGCTAATTTATATTTACTTTAATTCCAAGTAATTGATTAGTTAATTTTAGTTTTAATTAATTAATCTTAAGTTTAATTGAATTAATTTTAGTTCAATTAAGCTAATTTATATTTACTTTAATTCCAAGTAAATGATTAGTTAATTTTAGTTTTAATTAATTAATCTTAAGTTTAATTGAATTAATTTTAGTTCAATTAACCTAATTTTAATTTACTTTAATTCAAATTAATTGATTAGTTAATTTTAGTTTTAATTAATTAATCTTAAGTTTAATTGAATTAATTAATCTCAAGTTTAATTGAATTAATTTTAGTTCAATTAACCTAATTATACTTTACTTTAATCAAATGTAACTAAAATTAAGTAATTAAACAATTTTTATTTAATAATTAAACTAAACTATTTGAATTAATTACCCTAATTTAAATTAATTGATTTAATTAAAGTAATCTAAATTACATTAATTAAACTAAAATTAACTAATCAATTCTAGTGTAATTATAAATTAATTTAGTTTAATTTTATTAAATTAAAGTAAACTATCTTAAATAAACTAAATAAGTAATTAAACTAAATTAGATTAAGTAATTAAATTAATTACTACTTAAATTGAATTAAAAGTAAACTAAGTTAGATTAATTAAACCATTAGATTAATTAAACTAAAATTACTTAAAGTAATAAAATTAAAGTAAACTAATTAATTAGTTAATGCTAAACTAATTAAATTAAACTACTTAAACTAAAACTAAAACTAATTAAATTAACAAAACTAAACTAAACTACATAATTAAAATCTAAAAACTAAAACTAAGTAAGCTCTAAATTCTTAAACTAAACTTCAATTTGTTACGAAAACTAACCTCGTGTAATCGAAACCGGGATTGGTGGTTGAGGGTTTTCGGTTTAGAGGAAGAATGGGAACGGGAACGGGAAGAAATAACGGGGACGGATAGGGGAAGAGAGAAACGAACAAAAAGAGAGGAAGAAAAAGAGAGAGGCAAGAAGAAGAGAAAAGGAGAAAAGAAGAGAAAGAAGCGAACGGGAAAAGAGAAAAAGAAACGGGGGAAAGGAAAGGGATGGAAATTTAAATCATATTTTGCGACCAACTGGTCGCAAATATGTAATTATGACAGGAAATGAACAGTCACGCGTGCTGGGGAAATTGCGACCATATGGTCGCATTTCCAAATACAAATGCGACCATATGGTCGCATTTCCATATACAAATGCTACCATTTGGTCGCATTTATAGGAAAAGCGACCAAATGGTCGCCCAGTTGCCATTACCAAGGATAGCTGTCATTTCACGAGTCCCCATCAACCATTGCGACCATCTGGTTGCAATTATGAGATTCACCGCCAAATATTGCGACCAAATGGTCGCATTACTTAAATTCACCGCCATAAATTTCATGAAAATTTAAAGTTACCGCCCATAATTGCGACCATATGGTCGCAATTTCAATTGTATTTTTTAAAAAATATTATTATACTTTTGCAAAAATGCGACCATTTGGTCGCATTTCTCTCCAAAACCCTAAACCCTAAACCCTAAATCCTAAAATGCGACCATTTGGTCGCCTTTCCTTTCTAAATTACTACCATGTGGTCACATTTTTTGTGAAATTGCGACCACCTGGTCGCAAATATTAATATGTATATTATACTTTTTTTTGTATATTGGGTTACTTTCTGATATTTACATATGACGGGAACTGTTGTTTCCATGTTGTTATATTCATTGATATGTTTCTTCATGATTTTCGAGATAAATTTTTGTAATTCTTGATTTGGAACTATTTGATTCTATTTAAGAGTTTTTTTTAATAGATATAGATAATTTTATTCTTGTTTTTCAAGATAGAAAGTGCTAGAAGGGAACCAAATAGACTATTGAAGATGTACATATTTATATATAATTAATTTGCATCCACATATTCATTTGAAGCAATTCCAACCTGCAGAATTCGATATAAACATGTTCAAAGTTGAAATCAAGAGGAATCTTTCTTATAATAAAAAAAAAAGTTAATTTCATTTTCATCGTATTTCATCATCTTTTGATTTTAAGTTTGGTCTATTGCTTTATTCATAATTGTCAATGCTTTTCTTGAACAAAAAAGAGTCAAACGACTAGATTCAACTAGAGGTTTAAGGAAAATAT
The DNA here is from genome assembly GCA_028015215.1 of Gynostemma pentaphyllum. Lineage (NCBI taxonomy): Eukaryota > Viridiplantae > Streptophyta > Magnoliopsida > Cucurbitales > Cucurbitaceae > Gynostemma > Gynostemma pentaphyllum. The sequence continues at coordinate 4,690,810 of CM051346.1, read as the reverse complement.
AATTCTTCTCTCGTACAATATTATTGTTCTCTCTTTGTATGAAATTCGGATATTTTCAAGACGAGGTTAAATATTATTATTTACTCTACACAAATTTTAGAAAAATCTAAAGGCATTTAGATAGCAGCTTATTGATCTTGAAGAGTTTTTATATTAATTGAAAGTGAATAATTTTTATTTAATTGACATTATTATTATTGTTAAGAAATGCAATCAATAAAATTAACCACATCTTGAAATTTTGGAATTATTGGTAATTTTTTCAATCATCTATTCTTATTTTTATTTTTTCTTTCTAAGCTTATAATGTAATTTTATTTTATGAACAAATAAAATATTTAATATTTGTTGATTTTTTCCGACTGTATTTATGGGGTAAAATAGATAAAGTAAAAGGAAATTACCCCATAAATACAGTGGGAAAAAATCAAAAATATTAAATATTTTATTTGTTCATAAAATAAATATAATTTAAAAATTGATTAACAAACATTTTAACTAATACACATAAAACTCTTAAGTATACTTTCTAATGTGACCATATGGTAGCTTAATTCCCGCCAAAATTTTAAGCTACCACTGCCCAATAAAGGTCACAAAAATTGCGACCAGGTGGTCACTTTAAATTGTGACCACTTGGTAGCTTTTTTCCCTCCAAAATTACGCGCCATTTTTTGCTACCAAGACATATTTTAGTCACAAAAATTGCGACCAGGTGGTCACTTTTAATTGTGACCACTTGGTAGCTATCTTCCCTCCAATTTTAAGCTACCACTCCCCAAAAAAGGTCACAAAAATTGCGACCAGGTGGTCACTTTAAATTGTGACCACTTGGTAGCTTTTTTCCCTCCAAAATTACGCGCCATTTTTTGCTACCAAGACATATTTTAGTCACAAAAATTGCGACCAGGTGGTCACTTTTAATTGTGACCACTTGGTAGCTATCTTCCCTCCAATTTTAAGCTACCACTCCCCAAAAAAGGTCACAAAAATTGCGACCAGGTGGTCACTTTTAATTGTGACCACTTGGTAGCTTCTTTCCCTCCAAAATTAAGCGCTATTTTTTGCTACCAAGACATATTTTAGTCACAAAAATTGCGACCAGGTGGTCACTTTTAATTGTGACCACTTGGTAGCTTTTTTCCCTCCAAAATTACGCGCCATTTTTTGCTACCAAGACATATTTTAGTCACAAAAATTGCGACCAGGTGGTCACTTTTAATTGTGACCACTTGGTAGCTTTTTTCCCTCCAAAATTACGCACCATTTTTTGCTACCAAAGCATATTTTAGTCACAAAAATGCGACCAAATGGTCGTTTTTATAGGTGACCAAGTGGTCGCTTCTTTTGCGCCATAATTTCGCGCCATTTTTTATGACTACATCTACTTTTGGTCGCAATCTGGTCGCAAAAAAAGTGACCAGATGGTCACTTAAAGTCAACCTTCAAAGAAAGTGACCTTTAAAACTACCACTTTTTTTTTGTCGCAAATTTTTGGTCGCATTTTGACAGTTTTTTTGTAGTGTGAAAGGGCAAAAGAAAAAGGGATCTGAAAAATAGAAAAGAAGAATAAGAGATGTCGCTACCGTCCCATAAACGACAAAGGACATTAAAAAGCAAGAGTCGTCATTAATCATTAGATTTTAATAGGGTGTTATTGATCACCCGATTTTAAAAGATGTTTTACAAGTAAACAAAAAAAAAGGGTTCGAGAGTTTATTCATGTTTAGCACCCTAATCATTCATTTAAGAAAAACTATTACTATTTTGGTTATTTTTATCATGTTGTTTAAAGCCTCTTAAAACCGAATGTTGTTTTTATCATTTTTTAAATGTCTCACATTTGTTTAATCAATATCACTAATCAATTTAATGATATTGTTAAATAACTGTGACTGACACTAAGCCATTAGAAAAAATAGTTTTTGTGGTTTATTTTGGAATGTCTTATATTTATTTGATCATATCATTAATTATTATAATGATATCATTAGATAAGTATGAGTGGCTTGACGCCATTAGAAAAAATATTTTTTTGTGGAAAATCGGTGATAAAATCATCAAGCTATTAAATTTTCCATTTTTATGAAATTTGGGATCAAAGTATCCTTGTACTCCCAAATTTTAATGGTAGAAATTTTTTTGGAATGAATGGTTTTGAAGAAAAGTCGTTTTTTTTATGTTATCCTCATTTAAAACATTTTAATTATCCATGGAAAAACCCTTTTTTTAAAATATTTTAAACCTTAGGTGAAAACTCAAATTCTTTAATTTAGGATCATGATATCTTTATATTACTAAATTTCAATTTTATTAATTACCCATAGCTAAATTATTTTTATCAAATAAAATATGTTAAATCAAATAAAAGTTCAAAATATATGGAATTTGGGATTAAAGTATCCTTGCATTCCCAAATTTCAATTGTTTGAAATTTTATTTGGAAAATTATTTATCCATGGCTAAATCTATTTTTTTTCTTGTTGTGGGGTGAAATTGGATTACACGTGGAATTTTACAACTTGACAAAATTTGTCCGAAGCACCTGGTCCAAAGCACCTGGTGTAAAGCACCTGGTCCGAAGCACCTGGTGTAAAGCACCTGGTCCGAAGCACCTGGTCCAAAGCACCTCGTCTGACCGTGGTACCTAGGCATAAAGTCCATGCACCTGAAAAGAACTGGCTACGTAGTCTCCAACACAGACCTACATATCTAAACCGATTACAAGTGTCCAATCAGAAAATGACACGTGGCGTGACCCGAAAGCGACACGTAATTGAGAAGCAACACATGGCCCAATCCCAACGCGACAAGTGGCGCGATGATGTCATCAACCTAATCTCCTATAAATAGGAGAAGAAATTCATTCATTAGGTAACTAATGTCTACTACTACTCTCTGGCACACTAGCTCTACTTGCTCTGACTTTAGCATCGGAGGGTGTTAGGCAGGCACCACACCGGTGCTCTTCTCCTTTCCTATGCAGGTACCTACGTAGCACGCCGTCGAAGCAGCACACTACCTCCGACTCGTCTCATAAATTAAGTTCGTTGCCTACGTGGAAGCCATCCATTTTTAGGTAACAACATTTGGCGCCGTCTGTGGGAAGAGTATATAACTAAGTGCTCTACCATCAAGGATGGGTCGTAGAGGTCAGCAACACGGTGATGTTACTGAAGACGGTGAAAACCGTAACCCTCGTAATACGAAAAATCAAACTCGTAGCACTAGGGAGCTACAACAAGTTGATGAAAATCAAGAAGTGGAAAGAGTTATGTCAATGCCTGATGAAAGGGTTGATGCTCTAGAAGAACAAGTCCGAGGTGTGAATCGAGATCTTGCTAAAGTACTCGAAATCCTTACACAGAGAACTGACCATCAATCCCCTACTGACAATCAAGAAGTCCAATCCAAGAAAGATAAAGAACCTATAGAACGCATAGGAGAATCGCTGAATCATGAGAAAGGTGGTTCAAAGAGGAAGTCAAATCTAAATATCCAGGACAATTCCTCCTCCTCTTATAAATCTTATCGCAACAAGCAACCTAGTCAGAAACGAAGATCCGACCTCAGAGAAGTTCTCAATCAAAAGAGAAAGGAACATTCGGATGTAGTGAAGTCTATCAGAAAGTGCCCACCTTGGGCACCGGAATTGAAAAAACTCCAAGATCAACTTGGTCATATGAAGAAAGAATATAGAGGAAAGACCCCTCTTGCACTAGAAGATCTACTCGAGCAAACTGAGCCTCCATTCAGTGATGACATAATGGAGGTGGAGCTTCCAACCAAGTTTAAAATGCCAACTATGACCACGTATGATGGTTCAAAGGATCCAATCGAGCATGTCGATACGTTTCGGACCTGGATGGAGCTCCAGGGAGTCCGAGATGCTATCAAGTGTAGGGCATTCCCCCTTACATTAGGAGGCCTTGCTCGCGGGTGGTACAGGCAGCTCAAGCCGAGGTCCATATATTCATTTAAAGATCTAACTCGGTCTTTTGTAACTCAGTTCCTTGGAGGAAGAGATCATAAGAAACCAGCCACGCACCTTCTGACTGTGCGTCAAAAGTCAGAGGAGAGTCTCCGCGACTATGTAATGAGATTTAACAATGAGGCAATCAAGGTGGAAGGTTACGATGATGACATAGCTCTAATCGCTATGATGGCCGGCTTAAAAGATGAAAAATTCTTATGGTCACTTGGTAAAAAGACACCAGTCACGTGCACCGAGCTTCTTGCTAGGGCTCAAAAGTACATGAGTCTTTGGAGAATTACTTAGTGCAAGAAAAGCTCCTGGATGGGGGAGGTATTAGCAAACAATCGAGCACAAAAAAAAGAGAGAGGCAGAAGACCTTTCCCGGAGTACTCGAACGTCATGATGACGAAAAAAGGAAAAGGTCCAGGAGACCAACTTGATAAACAGAGTCTTCCTCCTAGTAAATTTAAAAAATACACTCCCACCACGGTCCCAATTGAACAACTACTCATGGAGATCCAAGACAAAAACATAGTGAGGTGGCCCGCTAGGATGATGGCGTCAAATAAGAGGAACAAAAACAAGTATTGCCTCTTCCATAAAGACCACGGGCATACCACCTCCTGATTGCTTCGATCTCAAGGAAGAAATTGAAACCCTAATTCAAAAAGGGTACTTGAAAGAATTTGTAAGAGGTAAAAGAGATGAGGAAGATCAGGACCGTGATGATCAAATTTTTCAATTGGAGAAGTAGGAACCATATTCGGGGGCCCGACTATTGAAAAGGAGTCCAAGCTTTCAAAAGGACCATCTGGGTCACTGAGGTATTGGCCTCATCTAAAAGACTCTACAATACCTATGAAGATGTCAAGCAACATAGATTTTATTTCAACAATTGAATTTATTGCAATTTTCATTTCCAATAAAGTCTTATATTGTAAGAGTTCGAAAATGAAATGAATAAAATTATATTTTTTCTACTTATTGCATTCATGAGAGTTAGATCATTCGAGAAAAATTAGACTCGAGCTAGACTTCAAGGCATAAAACTCTACTCGAGTGGGGGCCAACTATGCGATTCTACTGCAACAAAATTAAAAATGTTCTGAGTCCATCAAGGTGGAAGAGCAAAAAGTTCTAAGTCCGCCTAGGTGGAAGAACAAAAAGAAAATGTTCTGAGTCCATCAAGGTGGAAGAGCGAAAAGTTCTAAGTCCGCCTAGGTGGAAGAACAAAAAGAAAATGTTCTAAGTTCACCAAGGTGGAAGAGCAAAATAAAAATGTTCTGAGTCCATCAAGGTGGAAGAGCGAAAAGTTCTAAGTCCGCCTAGGTGGAAGAACAAAAAGAAAATGTTCTGAGTCCATCAAGGTGGAAGAGCAAAAAGTTCTAAGTCCGCCTAGGTGGAAGAACAAAAAGAAAATGTTCTAAGTTCACCAAGGTGGAAGAGCAAAATGAAAATGTTCTAAGTCCACTAAGGTGGAAGAGCAAAAGGAAAAAGTTCTTAGTCCACCAAGGTGGGAGAGCTCTACATAAAAATGAAAATGTTCTAAGTCCACCAAGGTGGAAGGGCAAAATGAAAATGTTCTAAGTCCACCAAGGTGGAAGAGCAAAATGAAAATGTTCTAAGTCCACTAAGGTGGAAGAGCAAAAGGAAAAAGTTCTTAGTCCATCAAGGTGGGAGAGCTCTACAAAAAATTCTAAGTCTACCAGGAAGTGTAGGGCTCCCACGAGCCGCACCTGGTAGAAGAATTTAAAACGACTAAAAAATTCTAAGTCTGTCAGGGAGTGCAGGGCTCCCACGAGCCGCACCTGGTAGAAGAATTTAAAACGACTAAAAAATTCTAAGTCTACCAGGGAGTGTAGGGCTCTCACGAGACGCACCTGGTAGAAGAATTTAAAACGACTAAAAAAGTCTAAGTCTACCAGGGAGTGCAGGGCTCGCACGAGCCACACCTGGTATAAGAAGTTAAAAACGACTAAAAAATTCTAAGTCTACTAAGGAGTGCATGATTCGTAGAGGAATTAAAAAAATTCTAAGTTTACTAAGGGTGTAAGGCTATTACACCTACGAAGCAACACTTAGAAAATTTGAAGATGGAGCAATCAAGCAAGCTTATGTTAAGATTCAATGACAAGTCGACGACGGAAAACCAACTTGAAATTGGTTATTATTATTATTTTAAAAAAAAAAAGTACAAAGTAGTTTGACTTTGTATAATGGAAGAAAGAAAAAAGAAAGAAAGAGAAAGAGGAGGAGAAGAAGAAAAAAAAAAAATGAAAAGCTGCTGACGCAGCAGACAGCAGCAGAAGAGAAAAAAAAAAATTAAGTGAGGCGCGGGTCAAAACCTGACCTGCGCCCATGCCCTCGGGTCAGGCTTTGACCCGCGGGCAAGAGAACCACTAGGTGGTTTAAAAAAAAAAATGAAGTTGAGCGCGGGTCATTGCCTGACCAGCGCCCACGCCCGCGGGTCAATTCCTGACCCGCGGGTCTGGGAACCCCCCTCCCTCTCTTTTTATTATTTTTTTTCCATTTTATTTTTCTCTTCCTCCTTCCTCCTTCCTCCCTACACTCTTTATCAATTCAATTTGTTTTTAAATTTTTATGATTATTTTTCCAATAATAGATGGAATAATTTAGTATATTTCATTTCAAGAGAATTTTTACTCTTAAAACCAAAGGGGACGGAGTATGCGATGATTAAGTGTGACAACTTGGACATACAACCCAACTCCAAAACGACCAGGGACAGAGAAATCAACCTACCAAACTCCGACCAAGCTCCAACACTTAGTATTTTCTCAAAATTTTGACAAGTGAAATGACGGAAAATTCAAGCTACGAACTCTCAAAATTTTGACGACTGCAACGGAAAATTCAAGCTACAAAACTCAACACTTTGAATATTTTCAAGAAATTGACTAAGGTAAAATTCCGCTTTGAAAGAATACTCCCAAGTAGCATTGAACTCGCATCTCAACTCAACTCGGGAGTAGGGGGCCTCTGTTGTGGGGTGAAATTGGATTACACGTGGAATTTTACAACTTGACAAAATTTGTCCGAAGCACCTGGTGTAAAGCACCTGGTCCGAAGCACCTGGTCTGAAGCAGCTAGTGTAAAGCACCTGGTCCGAAGCACCTGGTGTAAAGCACCTGGTCCGAAGCACCTGGTCCAAAGCACCTGGTGTAAAGCACCTGGTCCGAAGCACCTGGTCCAAAGCACCTCGTCTGACCGTGGTACCTAGGCATAAAGTCCATGCACCTGAAAAGAACTGGCTACGTAGTCTCCAACACAGACCTACATATCTAAACCGATTACAAGTGTCCAATCAGAAAATGACACGTGGCGTGACCCGAAAGCGACACGTAATTGAGAAGCAACACATGGCCCAATCCTAACGCGACACGTGGCGCGATGATGTCATCAACCTAATCTCCTATAAATAGGAGAAGAAATTCATTCATTAGGTAACTAATGTCTACTACTACTCTCTGGCACACTAGCTCTGCTTGCTCTGACTTTAGCATCGGAGGGTGTTAGGCAGGCACCACACCGGTGCTCTTCTCCTTTCCTGTGCAGGTACCTACGTAGCATGCCGTCGAAGCAGCGCACTACCTCCGACTCGTCTCATAAATTAAGTTCGTTGCCTACGTGGAAGCCATCCATTTTTAGGTAACAACATTTCTCATATTTTAATACAAAGTAAAATTTTGAATTCTTGAAACTTCATTTGGGGAAAATTAATTCTTACACATAGAACACATTTTTTTAATGAATAAATATGTTAAACCAAATAAAAGTTCAAAATTCATGAAATTGTATTTGGAAAGTTAATTATCCATTGACAAATAATTTTTCACTAATATTTTAAAACCTAGTAAAAATTAAAACTCTTGTAATTTGTTGGGGAAAATTAATTCTCACACATAAGTCATTTTTATTATATTAAATATGTTAAACCAAATAAAAGTTCAAAATTCATGAAATTTGGGATCAAAGTATATCCTTGTATTCCCAAATTTCAATTATATGAAATTTTATTTGGAAAATTAATCATCCATTGAAAAATTATTTTTTTATTAAATTAAATATGTTAAAACGAATAAAAGTTCAAAATTCATGAAATTTGGGATCAAAGTATCCTTGTACTCCCAAATTTCAATCACATAAAATTTTATTTTGAAAAGTTAATTATTCATTGGCAAATATTTTTTTTAATCAAACTAGATATTTAAAACCAAATAAGATTCCAAAATTCATGAAAATTGGGATCAAAGTATCCTAGTTATTAATATTTTAGAGCAAGTAAGAATCCAAATTCTAGAAATTTTCTATATAAAAAAATACTTTAAAAGAAAAGATACAATTTCTTAATTTTTTTTTTTAAAACTCAAACCAAAGCCTAGAACATACTTAATCAAATTTACCATTCATCAAAGACAAGGGAAAAGTTACATTTTTAATCATGCTAGAGATACATGAACATGATTGATAAATTTAAAACAAATCATTAGGACAAAAAAGGGATACTATGCATAATAAACATAGATATTTTTTAGACATGCAAGTATTATGAACTTATACATCCTTTTTTCTTCTTTTTTTTAAAAAAAAATAGGTTGGAACCTAAACCAAACTAGAACACCTTTTGTTTAGACATTCTTCAAAAAGAGTTGAACCCTACATAAGACTTCATAGCTTTAAGCTTTAAACTTGGATCTATATTATTATTATTTTTTTTAAACAAAAAGTCACCAAACTAATTTTTTTCAAAGGGAAATCTTTAAAATAAGTTGGAACCTACATAAAACTTCATGGCTTTAAGCTTTAAACTTGGACCTATATTATTATTATTTTTTAAATCAAATAAGCATTCATCAACTTAAACACTTTTAAACATTCTTTAACTTTTAATTTGGGTCTACATCATTTCTTTTTAAAACTCAATAAAAAGTCATCGATCAAAATAAAGAGGATCCTAAATGAGGCTCAAAGGACTTTAAACTTGAATTTAAAATTAAAAGAAAATCTTTAGCTAAGAAAAAAAAACAAATCATTCATATACTGTAAAGTTAGCTACAAGAACACATCACTTGAATGAATATGAAATAAAAATGCATATAAAAAAATCAATAGATGATAAAAGACTAATTTATTACCAATATTGGGTTGGTGTATAGAGAGGATGGGGATTGGTTGTTGATTTTTTAGAGAGAGATGGAGAGAATGATGGGAGTAGTTCTTGGGTGTGTGTTCTTTTTTGGAAAAAGACCGAGTGGTGGTAAAACAAAATTGTAGATTTTAGAGAGAGAGAGAGTCGGTGGAGGTGGGAAGAGGATTTTTTTGGTTGTTGGGTGGTGAAATTCAATTAGATGAATAGTGCTTTTAAATAGGAGAGTGGATTTGAGATAGGATTTTTTTCTTTTTCTATTTTTTTAATTACAAGATATGTTTCCTTCTTTTCTTTTTAGCTAAATTAAAAAAAAAAAAAAAAAAAAAAAAAAAAAAAAAAACCTTTACTACTTCATTTCTCCCCATTTTCTCTAACCTTATTTATCAAACTCCCTCTTTTTTTTTTCCCTAAAATAGAATTAAAACTTAATACACATTTTCATTTTTATTTTTAAATCCTCTTTTAGCTTAACCAATTTTTTATCCATAATTTTTCCTATTTTAGCAAAACTAATTTTACACTCTTCCACTTCTTTTAGCTTAACCAAAATTTTATCCATATTTTTTTCTTCTTCTCGTAAGACCATTTTTTTTCACTCCTTTCCACTTTTACCTAATAGTTTAAAAACAAACATTTTTTAATGCTTTTGGATTAACATAATTATAAAAGATATGCTCATCTAAAATGATCATGATAAAAATTAATTAATTGGTCAATCGGTCAATTTTATTTTTGTATTAATAAAAATTTAATTTTTAAATGATAACAGACAAAATTAGGGGTCTACAAGAGAGAAGGAGAAGCACTTGTTTTTTTAACGACAAACAAAGAGATCTAAAAAATGAGAAAAGGGATTTTAGATCTTTTTTTTTTTATAATGACGAACAGAAAGATCTTAAAAAAATTAGAAGAGGGATTTAAGATCTTTTTTTTTTTAACATTTCTATGAATTTGGTTATGGAATAAAATAGTTGATAGAAAGGAAGAGAACTAGTTCAAAGGGAGAGGGGGGGGGAGAGAGAGAGAGAGAGAGGGAGGGAGGGAGGGAGGGAGGGAGGGAGGGAGGGAGGGAGGGAGGGAGGGAGGGAGGGAGGGAGAGAGAGAGAGAGAGAGAGAGAGAGAGAGAGAGAGAGAGAGAGAGAGAGATGATGTTGAGCCATTTAGGAAGAAAAGTCATCATCAAGGAAAGAAAATTTGAAGATAAGATTCCCAGAACTAGATGGAATTTGCTTTTTTTTTTTAATCCTGATCTAAAGAGAAAAGATGGGATATATACCAGGATCATGATTCAAAGCCATTAAAAGAAAAAACAATTATAAGCCTAGTGATAACTCATAATTACGCGTATTTATTAGTGTTAATATCTCTAAAATAATTAAAATATGTATGTTAATTGATTAAATGTCCATTATATTGTTAATCTTTGAATTTCATGAATGCAGGCAAAAACAGTGCTCAAATCGGACTTATAACGAAGAAGTTACGCCCATTTTAGTGTTCAAAACGGTCCAGTGACTGCGTCCTACAGAAAATCGGAATTTGGGCCAAAAACCCGAGATTGGTCGCTGGGACGAGAAAAAGTAAAAAATAATGATAAATGAGGATGCTAACGTCATCCACTGAAGAATAAAAAAGCGCGCTGGCGTCATGAACTTAGCGACGTGTCGTCGCTGAGTGGCTCACGTCGCTCAAGGAACCAAGCCAAGGAAGCTCCTAGCACCTAACTGGACAGCTCGACTCCTTCTGCGGCTTGCACGTGCAACTGCAGAGACAAACAAAGGCGGTGGCTTGCAGCTTGGATGGCTCGGTGGCTCGACTTAGGCGGCTTCAGCAGATTTACTTTAGATTTATCCTTTTGTGGCCTATTTAAAACCCAAATTGAACCCTAATTCACAATCCCTTCTTCCCCTATTTTTCTTAGAACTTTTAGATAGTTTTTATTATGTTTCTAGCTAATTTCTTTATTCCAACTAGAGATTTATCAAGGTTGGTCATGAATTTGTGAGGTTTTGTCCTTAATTTTATTCTTATTTTCTCTTTATTCATGCTTTCTCTTTGCATATTTTATTGTTGATTGATTATTGTGCAAATTGGCCACCTGTTCATTGATTAATTTTCATATTACTAGTTAGAACATTAAATCCGTAATTGTTTAATTGTTCTAATACAGATAGCATAATAACGTAAATTGATTGAGGATATTTCTTTGATCATGTTATGGGACTTTATGATCTAACTTAAATGAGTCGGTCGTACTGTGTTTGTTATTTAGAATTGGGTTCTTCTCTTCTTAATATTGTTAATGGGTTAAATCTTATTATCGTATTCTAAGGTTATCTGTTAATTAGGGAAGTAGTCATTAGATTATTTCTTGGCTATCGAGAAACTAAGGAACAACAATTGTTGTTCGAGCGACTACCAACTAACTTAGAGAAGAATTTAGGATCAATGCATGTTTAGTAATCGATGATCAAATTCATGAACCATAACCGAGATTAAACCTTTAGTTGGAAGCTTTTCTCTATTGATTTCTTATTATTTTTAATTTGTTTTTCGTTTTATTTTAAAAAGTCAACCCCCCCTGTTGTTAACTTTAATTTAATTCCATTTTCCCTGTGGAGATAGACCTTATTCGCCTCTACTACAAATTTCTAAATTCCAAGAGTAAGTTATTTTTTTTGTGGTTTCGACACCTATCACCTAGAGCTTTGATACCATGACAATTTGAGAGAATAGGGGATTGGCGCAACATAAATAGTGTTGAGGCCAAAGTTTCATTATATAGAGAAAGTAAGTAAATGTGTCATTACATGATTCTTGGGAAAATAACAAGTATAAGAGCAAAATTAAAAGTCCTAAAATAACCCAATTATCCACTCTAACACTTGACGCCTTGTTGCATCATATACTTGTTTACTTTTTCTTAATGTTAGGATAAGTGGATATTTAATGTAAATTTAGAAACTTAAATTGGTTGAACGATTCATAAGATCGAGAGTTAAGTAAAACCTTGGAATTAAAAGATTATGAACATGCTCAATGATATGGTTATGGTCTTGGGAGTATAGATTGATTCTTGCTGCTTGGGTGGATTTTAGACTTAAATTGAATATGTTTAGTTTACTTTAGAATTGATGCTTTTACTTACTCTTGGGATGTTTGTGAGCTTTTATGTAATTTTATGGTCATTTAGATTGATTGGATTTGACATTCAAAGAAGTATCCTGAAAGAGAAAGTTTATAGAATTTATGGAAGAATGAGTTAAAATGATTATGGGATTCCTGTTTAGTTCGTACTTGAGAATTGTTAAGATATTCGTACCTTTGAGTCATGTTAATTTTTTTTGCATGTTGGTAATCTCTGAGTCTATATGACTTGAGAATTCATTTATGAGTATGAAAATCTAGAATATTTGTTGTGTTTTGTGCAGGATAAAGGTAACTAAGATTATATGGACCGTCGGTGTCTTATAATCTTAGGTTGCCCATTGATTGTTAAGATTATGGTAAAGCATGTTAGATAATGCAAAGATTGTGTGTGCTTGCATTATTGTTGGTTCTTATGATTGTTTACATATCTGTATCATGAAGAATGCTAAATACTTTGTGTAATTTGCATGATTGGGGGATGGATAATGAGATAATGTCTGACTGTGTGAGTTTACATTATTTGGTATTATCCATGAATGATGTGATACATATATGAGCGAAATATAAAGACTACATGTACTTTGCATGTTTAGCTGAGATAATGAATAATGTTGTGACTGCGTGTACTTACATTATTGCCATTATTCAAATATTGTTGAAAGTAAGTAATTTAAAGACCACGTGTACTACATGATTTAGACAAGTTAATGAATAATGTGACTGCGTGTACTTATATTATTGTCATCATCCGCATGTTAACTATGTTTGAAGCATGTTGAGACTGAGTGTACTTAGCATGTGGTTATTCAAGGATGAAATTGTAATAGTTATGAGATAGCATGAGTTATAAGATCTTGAGTTGTTGAAACTTGACTACTTATAGTATTGAAGGTTTATTGCCTTATTGGGAATACGCAGTACGGAAATGTTGAGGTTATGGTTGGGGTAGACATGGTCGCGGTCGACGAGGTCGTGGAGCTAATGTGGCATGGTCTCGGATTGATGATGATGAGATGAGCTAGGGTCTTCTTTTAAATTCATGGACTAAACTTGATGTTTATTTATTATTTTGACTTGTCTAAAGAGTCGGGTCTTTACATTTTGTAATAATATATACATAAATTTTGGTTTTATGTTATATTTGTAAATAAGATTTTGGGCTGCAATTTTTATAAATATTAAGTCTAATTCAGTTATATGTGCCAGAACCCTATTTTATTTATAAAATATGTCAAAAAAAAAATATAAATATATTTAAAAAAAAATAGTTAACAATTGATAAAATAAAAGGAAGAAGTGCCACCTTAAAAAAAAGGAATGACTTTTTAAAAAGATGACTTTGAAACATTTTTTTTTCAAAAGTAACTTTAAAACATTGTGAAGAAGTATTTTTATATCTAATTGAAATATTCTGGTTTAAAACTAACTTACACTGAGTACCAGTAAAAAAAATCAATCAAACTTAGCAAATAATTTATATATTAAAGAAAGTCAGTTTTTTATATAGAAAGCTGATCGATTTGCAATTTATCAAAATAGACGTGGAAATGACCTACTAACCGGTATACACACCACTCTATATATTTTGCCCCCCCCAATCAAATTGCATAAACACTAATGGGGTTAGAAAATGGAAAACTACACCCACGTAGTTTAAATATTACTAAGAAAAAAAAAACTATCCTCTAAATGTGAAAAATATTTGAAGTTGACGTAGTTCAAGACTATTGAGTATCCATAAAAGCAGCCACCACGACCTCATGTCTACTATCAGCCTCACAAACATAGGATTACCATTAGAGCACCTCATGCTGGCAATAGGATCATCACATATCATACCAAGCAAAATAGGAAGAATCATATCCCACTACACAACGAATGAAAGGCCGAACTGATCCCAAACCTTCAGCATTTGCCTCTAGCAGCACGAATACAAATACAAGGACCTAACCGCTCACTCACTACGTTCCCTCAAAAATTTACTCTTCACCCATGCGACCCAACACGAGTTGCTACTGGTAAAGAGACTCCATAAATTACGCATAATAGCATTCACATTCCAACAAAAAAGAGCAAATGATATGACCACCCCAGACAGCAAAGTACAAAAAACCACTCAAGCTACATTCCCATCCTCGCAAAATCTTATCAATCTCCTAAACCACCCTGACATAGATAACAAAAATATTACACAAGTACACATTATATTTTTACTTAAGAATTCGTAAATATATTTTTTTAGAATTAAATGCATAAATGACCTCTGCACTTTTATGGTTTTTCAATTTACACCCTTACACTTTTAGTTTGAAAAAAATCACCCCTACACTTTCAAAAACCAACTTCTGTTAAAAAAAAAAATCCAAAACTAACAGTGAAGACTATTTTAATAATTTTATTAACCGTGGTTAATTTGCTCTCTCCTCTCTTTATCTTGTCTTTGTCTTCATCTTCATCTTTCTTCCGACCCATTAATGGTGGTCAGGGAAAAAATCAAAGAACAACATAATCCCCCGCTCAAGTTCAAAGCCAAACACTAAATTCTATAAATTTTCCTAAATCGATCCATTATATCATCAGATTCAAAATTTTCTTTCAATATCGGTTAATCAGGCTCTGCCATTTGGATTTGAAAATATCAGACCTTGGAAAATTGAAATTGTTTGGGAAAGGGAGGACCAAAGCGTCATATTAACTACCTCTTCTTCTTCTTCTTTTATTCTCCCAATTTTAATGAATTCCTACATTAGTTTTTGACCAAAACCAAAATGCCCATTTAAATGATCTCCACCTTCTCCCAAAACATACGACCCATAACTCTCAATCCTCGTACAAATCGAACTAAAAAACAAAAACTTCACTTCAATGTTTGAAGGAAATACTTTATAATTTATCAAGAAATTGTTGAAATTTTGCCATTTTGTTGTTTGTGATTAAAAGGTTATGAAGTTGTGCTTGATAATATTGCTAAGATGAAAACGATTGAAAATTCCATTAGAGGACAAACCAATATCGATTAATCAATTAAATGGATATTATTGCAATATTCTTACGGACGTGAGGTTTTTAGTTTTATGTTTTTCTTTATATATTCTCAACCTTAAGTAAGATCCCTTTCCTCAAATCTCTTCGCATCCAACTTCGATTTCCTTTCGTTTTCCTTTCGTTATTCACTTCTTATCCGAGAGGAAATCCATAATCAATTCCAAAATTTCCTTTTGTTATACTTGTTGTCCAGAATTTGGTTGATAAATGATTTTAGGGGAAAGGGAAGAGGATGAAAATGGAGAGAGAGAGAGAGAGAGAGAGAGAGAGAGAGAGAGAGAGAGAGAGGCAGAGAGAAATTTAAACTCAAGTTAAATTTTTATGAATAAATATTGAGAGGGTTAAAAAAAGTATTAAAATAATCTCCAAAAGTTAGTTTTGGATGATTTTTTTAACGGATGTTGGTTTTTAAAAATGTAGGGATGATTTTTTTCAAATTAAAAATGCAGGGGTGTAAAATGAAAAACCATAAAAGTGCAGAGGTCATTTATACATTTAACCCTTTTTTTTAATCATTCTGTCTGTATAGCTAGTATTATGAATTTAAAAAAAAAATATTATCTCAGTTTTATAATGTTATATCCATATAGAAAACTAGTTGAAGAATAACATTTATTATTTTAAAGGGGGTGTTTGCAAATCTAGCAAATTTTTACATACTATTTATAAAAATATCAATTCTTAAAAATATTTGTAAAATATAACAAATTTTGAGTAAGTTAGTTAGTGATCAACATTGAATTACATATTCTTACAATAAGTTACTCACTAATTCACACATGTAACTAAAGTTAATCATTGATAATCGTAGTAAAAAATACTATATTTGTAAATAGATCTAAGCAATGATATATTTACAAATATTACATCTAAATCTGTTACTCATGAAATTTATCTTTTAAAATTTTAAAGATTAACATTTAATTTTAAAATCTTAACATTGATAATTCAGGTTCAAAAAGTATAATTTATTTTTTTGGGTTGATTATAAATCTAGCAAAATCTTATATAATAATTATAATAATAACATGTTTAAAAATATTTGAAAATAATAGCAAATTTTGTACGGGTCAGTTAGTGATTAAATAGTATTAAATTAACATATTTTTATCACAAATTAATCAATAATTCACAAAGTAATCATTTTTAATTATTAATTAACACGGTAGAAAAAAATATACTTGAAAATACTACTTAAATTTTTCTACCAGGAAAATTTCCTTTATTTTTATTTGATAAACTTACAAATTTAAAATAATGGAAAAGAAATATTTTAATATTTAAAACAAATTTTTTAGAGATAAGATAATCATCAATAAAAACTTGTTGATAATATATTTCATCATATTTTTTAACGATAGTGTTTTAAGAGATTATTTATAGAAAGTTCAGTTTTTTTTTTAATACGAACTAGTTTAAAACTCAAATTCAAATTTATCTATAAGGAATTATCACATTGACACATTCCTAATTGAACTTCTTTTTTTATTTTTCAAGAAAACAAAATATATCTCTAAAACTTTCCAAATTCAATAAGATTTCAAATTTATTCCTTTACATAATAATACGGTTTATTGTGTTTCCGTTCATCTTTTAATCAAACCATGCCTTCCTCTTCTTTTTATCGAGGGATTTTTTCACTGCCAGAACCAAAACGAGAAGCTTCAATTTGGTCTGAGTTTGATAGCGATGCTTTCAACTTTGACGGCACATCTACTCTTATATTAGCAACCGTTTGTGCTATTATAGCTTTACTAATAATCATTCTCTATTATTACGATGAATGGCAGTATCGATCGAGACTTCTCGAAATCGAATCGAGATTACGAGCATTGGAAGTAACTCGGTTTTGGGATCGAATAGAAAAAGCTTCAACCGTTATGATTTACAACGAGATTAAGAAAGATGAAACCAATGACATTGATGAGTGTTCAATTTGCTTGAATGGATTTGAGGAAGAAGATATTTGTCGAATTATTGAGAATTGTAGACATTTTTTTCATAAGGATTGTATTGATCACTGGTTTGAGATTGAGAGTCGTTGCCCTTTGTGTCGTTGTTTTGTTCTTGTTGAGTCTGAGAATTGTCACGATATTGAAAACTAAGCCTTCTTGTTAGTGGTTTTTTCTTTTAATTTTTAGTTGGAATTATTTTTATGTTTTTCTAGTATTTGTGCAATTTGCAAGAATAATTTAATTATTGTAATTATTAATTTTATTATTAACAATTAATTATAAGGTGTTTACTCGGAAAAAGTCACTATTTAACATAATGATATTAGATAGTTTGATATGTTATTTCTTAGTTCCAAGGACACAATCTAGGTTGCAGAGAATGTAATATTACAATATTAATTTTGTAGTCATAAAAATAAGAATATCATGGCCATGGGTATGAAAGATTGCGGTATTTGTTAAACTGTAGTTCACAATGGGAATATAATGAAATTAACAATTCTTCCAATAATACTCTTATTTATATTTTTTATTGATAAATTTTAAATAGTAATTTAATTCATATTTATTTTTGATAGATTAATATATTGAGGCTATTTTTATTATTCAATTAGTTTATAACTTATTTCTTGAAATATTTAATTAACTTTTAAATTAATTTTAATTTTATATATTTATTTGATACAAATGAATTTATTAAAGTATCAATAATTAGTGTTACGAAAAAAATTATTTATGTTTCCAAATTTAGTTATTGATGAGAAAATAACTTATCTCATGTATTTCTTATGTAAAAATAAAAATATTGAAGGGTAAAAAAAAAAAATAGAATGCAGTAGTAACGTAATCTCAAAAACCCACTTATGGAGGGCGCATTCTAAAATGGTCAGATACCATGTAATCTAAGACACCTTTATATCTTTAAATGCAACAAAAAGAACAATATAATCAAGAAAGCATTTCCTCTAATCACTACTCAAGAGACTGATCAGATAAGCAAGAAAAGAATAAGAAATAATTATTATAGATTCATTAACTTGATTTAGTAGTATATATTTTAAAAATAAAGAAATAAAAGAATTTTAAAGACTAAAAAAAAATTATTGATGAAAATAAATAATAAGTGACATAGAATTCATTAATATGGTAAAGTATACAATAATTTAAATTTTAAATCGAACCTAATAACAAATTTTAAATTTTTTTTTTCTAAAAAAAATCATTTTTTAGGTTATAATTAGGCATGAGGTTAATAAAACATAAATATTTTATAAAGTATAAAAAAATTATACAATAAAATAGGTTAAACTTTTAAATAATAGAAAAAATACCACATGGTAAAAAACTAGTATAATAAAAATTTGTAAGAGTTTTGAGCTTTAAAAATCTAGCATAAATATCTACAAAAATTTTAAATATAATATTTTTTTTAAATGAATATAAAAATATTGAATTATTGAGAAAGTCAATCAATAAAGAATTGTATTTGAAAGTTCATTTTATTAGGACGAAATTCCAATTCAAAATTCAAAACAACATGAAATCATATTCGTAGTTGAACTTCTTTTTTTTCCTTAAATAAAAAATATCTTTAAAACTTTCAAAATCTAATCAAAATCGAAATTATTTTCTTTATCAAGTCTAGTTTTAGAAAGTTAGTACTCAGATAAACATTACTAATTAATTTATATATTAATTTTCTTAAAATAATTCTAAACCAAACCATTACTATATAAACAACTTCACAAATTCAAACTCTTTCGTATCTAAATACAAACTGCACAAACTCAGAATACTTAAACCCGGGCTAGACAATTTTTTCAACCAAAACCTCTCCAAAGGAAATCGAAATTACTCCTTCAATATACAATACAATTGAACCCACAACCACGTTTTTTCAGTTTCTCCAAATTTATATCTGAAGAGAGAAAGTTCAATTCAATATGTTTTCACCATCTCCTTCACCGATTTTCTCACCGCCACCGTCCCCGTTGCCGCTGAAACCAATAACTTCGATGATGGGTTCCATAATTGTATCCTTCGTTGGTGTTCTTATTCTTGTGGGCATGTTCCTTTTGATTTATCACTACGAAAAAATGTATCAAAGGAGAGTCTTGGATATCGAAGCAAATTTAACAGCAACACAAATAACTCGACAACGAGTCTCTCGACTCCATACCGCAGCGACAACCGCAACGGTGGAAGAACAGGAACAAGAAGAAGCCTCGGCCGCAACGATCATCGTTGTCAAAGAAATTAAGAAAGATGAAATTGCTTTAGATTGCGCTATTTGCTTGGACGGATATGAGGAAGATGAGATTTGTAGAGTAATTGAGAAATGCAGACATGTTTTTCATAAAGAATGTATTGATCGATGGTTGAAGATTGAGAGTCGCTGTCCATTGTGTCGATGTTTTTTTCATGTTGATAATCTGAAACCCTAATTGGAAGTCAAGTTTGAAAGAATAACTTTCTCTAATTGTAAATATTTTCCTACTTTTTTTCAAATATTATTTTTGAAATTCTATGATTTTAATTTTTTGGTCTACCGATGTAAATTTCATCTCTTTAACTTTAAATTTTTATTATATAATAAATTTATCAAAAATAATTCAAAGCTAAGTTAATCGATGAAAAAAATTTTGTTATTAAATATCCTAGATAGAAACATGAAAAACAATAATAGTATTGATCAATCGACATACAATACAAGAAAAACTATTTTAGTTATTGGAAACTAAATTCTTAGTGATAATCATCATTAAAATTTTGTTTAAAATATATTTCTTGATATTTTTAAACGATAACGATTTAATAGATTATGTATTAAAAAAAATCCAGTTTTTTAAATACGAACTAGTTTTAAAAATATTTGTCAACAAGGAATTAATTATCACATTCCTAATTGAACTTTTTTTTTCATTCAAGAAAAAAAAAAATATCTCTAAAAATATTTTAATATTTAAAACCAAATTTTCTAGTGATAATCAACATTAAAATATCGTCTGATAATATATTTCATCAAATTTTTAAACGCTAATGTTTTAAGAGATAGAAAATCCAATTCTTTTGTAATACCGAATTAGTTTCAAATTTAAATTCATTTTTATCAACAAGGAATTATCACATTCCTAATTGAACTTCTTTATTTTTTGTTCAAGGTAACAAAATATATTTCTAAAACGTACTTTCCAAATTCAATAAGAATTCAAATTGATTGCTTTGTATATAATACGGCTTATTGTGTTTCGTTCATATTTGATTCAACCATGGTTTCCTCTTCTTTTCATCGACTGATTTTTTCACTTACATTAGCAATTCTGATTGAGTTTGACAGCACATCTAAGCTTAAATTACGAATCGTTTGTGCTATTTTAGTTTTACCAATCTTCAAACTTTGTAATTACGATCAACGGCAGTATCGATCGAGAGTTCTCGATATCGAATCGAGATTACGAGACATAGAAGTATGTCAGTTTCGTCGCCAAAGAGAAAAAGCTTCAACCGTGAATGTGATGATGATTGAATTACAAAGAGATTAAGAAAGATGAAACCAATTACATGAATGAGTGTTCAATTTGCTTGAATGGATTTGATGAAGAAGAAATTTGTCAAATTATTGAGAATTGTAGACATGTTTTTCATAAGGATTGTATTGATCATTGGTTTAAGATTGAGCGTCGTTGCCCAGTATGTCGTTGTTTTGTATTTGTTGAGTCTGAGAATTGTCATGATATTGAAATTGAAAACTAAGCTTGAAAGAATGAGCTTTTCTAGTTAGTGGTTTTTTCTTTGAATTTGTAGTTGGAATTATTTTTAGAAATTAAATAAAGTGAGGCGAATAAATTTATTCAAATACCTCAAAATGATTTTAGAATGAGATTTTTTTTTTTTTTATTTCATTCTCAATTGTCAAGAATAATTTAATTATTATAATTATTATTTTTATAATTAGCAATTAATTTAAGGTGTTTATTGGGAAAAAGTCACTATTTAACATAATGATATAGTTGATATGTGAATTGAGGTATGCTTTAATAGAATCTTCCTTATTGTAGCAACCCATCTTAATAGTTTCTTAGTATTATTCATTCTAGTCATCATCTAATGGTCTCAAGTGTATATCTCCTAAAAAAACGCATACATACAAAATGAAAATTATAAAGTGCGTCTGAAAACGATCAATGCAACATGTACCTTGGAGTTTGTACCTGGAATCAAGTTCCGCTATTTATTAATAATGTGGGCATCTATCTCAAAACTAATTGACAATGAGGGTCACATGCCCCTCAAAATGGTACCTCGGACCGGATGCTTGTTTGAGTTTTGTTGAACTTTGATACCATATTAATAATATGACATTCATCTCAAAACCAATTGTAATGAGAGAAGTGGCCATTAGACTTTATAAATATTGTTTGTGTTAGAGTGCGAACAAATTCCCACAGGGGATGATCATAGGTGTATAAAGGGTATGATACTTGTATGAGGCCTTTTGGGTGAAACCAAAAGCAAAAGCATGTGAGTCTTAGTCTAAAGTGGACAATATTATATCAATGTGGAGTTGGTGAAAACCCAGTGTCCCCTAACAGTTTTATCGTTTCATCTTTTCAATGTTGGATCTTTAAACTATTAACTTTGCAACCTAGATTGTGTAAACTTTTTCCTTCTTTTGTTTCTCACAAACTCATATTTATGTATATTTCTCCCTTGTTTTTTTTAGGTGTGAAATTCAATAATAAACATGAAAATATAGAATATCAATATTGCTCATAGAATCAGTTACTAAATCTCATTCAATATAATTTAAAGCATCACAAGCCCAAGCTATCTATTCTCATATATTCATGTTCACCCCTTAAATAATGCGACCAAAGTTAGCAACTAGCTTTTTATTGATGATATCTATCAGCTCTTAGAATCAGAAGACATCAATCGAAAATTCTTCTGCATCTTAGAATCTGAAAAAATATTGATCTAACACTTAGGGCCCGTTTGGTTTGCAATCCATATTCAGTTTTATGAATCTGGATTGAATGAATAAAAGAAATCTGTTTTATTTTGTGTTTGATTTACAATCCAGAAAAAAGCAGTTTGGATTCAATTTATCTTTTAGGCTAAAAAATGAATTCAACTAAAACAAGAATCCAAAATATCCAACTCAAAAATTGAAAAACACAGATTGACCTCACCCACACAATCCAATCCACGAGTTTGAACACATGAGATAAAAATACGGGTCGGGCCCATTTTGCGGATTTGGGTCTGGCCAGACCTGTTTTTTCGGGTTTGGGTCTGGTAGGTCCGTTTTTCGAGGTTGGCCCAGTCCGTTCGAGTTTTTATTTATTTAATTAAATTTTTAATTGCATTTTTTAAAGCTGATAAATTAACTTAATTCTAAAGTGATGGGAAAAAAGTTAATTTATTTTTTCACTATATCCTATTTTTTTATTTATACTTTGTTTTTATTATTATATATAAGATTAATTTAAATATAAAAATAAAATTATATATATATATATATATATATATATTTAAATGAACAGACCTTGAACCGGGTTTTAGGTCGGTTCTGATAGGGCTTTATGGATAAAACCCAGGGATTGGGCTTGAATTCAAATACATGATTCATATCCAGTGCAAAGATTTATAGGTCGGGCCCGTTAACCATTAACTTACGGGTCGAGCTTGCGGTGCGCTTGGACTAGCCCACGTCCTTTATCTATGTGATGAGGTTCAGATAGTTGTAATTTGATATACAATGAATGGATTGAATGGATAAATAGAATTATATTTTTACAAATTATTATCATTAAATTAAGTTAAAATGTAAATAGTTTATCAAACTTGTTTAATAAATAGAATTATATTCTTACAAGTGAAATCTAATAGTATATGTGAAATATGATATATGGAAATTACTTTAAAAAATTTAAATATAGTTGAACATTTGAGATTTGGATACTCACCAAACACTTGTTCTAATTCACAATTTTTCTTTTAAATTTCTGAATAACCAACCAAACACTGATTTCAAATTTCTGAATTTCAATTTTAAATTTGAATCTGTTACCAAACACATTTCTGGAACTAACAAATTTACTGGATACTACCCTAAATTTATTAGAATCCACTGAATTCAGATCCTGTTTTTCAGATTGCAAACCAAACAGGGTCTTAGTGTCCGTTAAATTTTAAAATGTTAAATTTGTCCTGACAAATATAAAATAAGTAAAAATAATATATATACACAAATTTACTATAGATGATGATTTAAGCCTTGATCCTACGTCAAAAATTGGAACCCCTAGCCAGAAAATGCTTTATACAATATAGCAAAGGAGATATCTAATAAATATAAAATATATCAAAAAGTATATTTATATGATTTACATATCTTTGATTTTTTACAATATACCAAAAAGTAAATTTATACAATTGATAACTCGATTTGCATGTTCTTAATTTAAATGTTTTATCCCCTAATTTGCTTAGTTCCGAAAGTTTTTGAATTGATTTATTTGGTTATCTTATTAACAAGTAATTTCAAGTTATTAGGAATCAACCAAATCGGAAAAAGACTTAAAAAGGGAGATTTTATCACATTTTGTTCTGTCGCCGCGGCGACAGAAGTAATTTTTGCGTATCTTCAACGTTTATCTCCACCATTGCCACAGCGATGAGCTTTCCATGGCCGCAGCAACGAGGGCGAAAATCTGCTTATAAATATTAGTTTCTAGGGTAGCCTCTTTTCAGTTCGTAGAACTTTTCATAGTTAATTTTAACAATTATGTCTAACTAAACTCTTCATTCCAACTAGAGATTGAATCAAAGTATGGGTTATTTTTATTCGTGAGATCCGTTCTTAATTGCTTTTCTAATTTTCTCTATTTGTGATTTCTCTTTACTTATTTATTGTCAAGTTGATGTTTGATCGAATAGGATCCTTTGTTAGAATGTTAGTTTAATAATTAGTCAATTAGAACTTTAAATTTGTAATTGTTTAAATGTTCTAATCCTTCTGACAAATAGCATGAATTGATTAGGAAGCTTTTTAGTTTATGTTATGAGAAATTTGATTTGATCTAAATAAACCATCCGTACTGCATTTATTGGTTAGGATTGGTAGTTCTTCTCTTTTTAATGCTTTTAACGGGTTAAACCTTATTATCGTATTCTAGGGTTATTCGTTAATTAGGGAAATAGTCAATGATCGTGTCTTGGCTATCGAGTAGTTAAGGAAGAATATTTATAGGTTGTTGATTGGGTTCAATGACTTTTTACCAATCTAGAATTGAATTAGAATTTGTGTTCTTATCGATGATCGAATAAAATAAACTATATCTGAGATAATATCTTTAGTTGAAAACTTTCTTAAATTGAATTACATTTTTATTTATTTTCAATCTTTTCTTAATTCAAAATCTCAAAAAACCTTTTTATAACATTAAATTAGTTTACTAGTTCCTGAGGATTCGACCTTGCTTATCACTGCTACAAGTTGTTCATCAAGAGCAACTATTTTATATTTTTGTTGGTTTTGACACCCATCAATAATATACCAAAGTGTCGACTTCGTCATTGCAGACATATTTTTCATAAAGGATGTATTGATTGATGGTTGAAGATTGAGACTCGTTGTCCATTGTGTCGATGTTTTTTTCATGTTGATATTCATCTGAGATTAGAACCCTAATTGGAAATCAAGTTTGAAATATTTTCTTACTTTTTTGTAATAATATTTTTGAAATTCAATCATAATAATTGCTAATATTCTTTCCGATTTTAATTTTGGTCTACCAACGTAAATTTCATCTCTTTATTTTTTATTTTTTTTCATATTGTTTTCAAAAAATGGTATTTTTTTAATAGTAAATTTAAAAAAAAAAAAAATAGCACTTTTAAATTTTTTATTATATAATATATTTATCAAAATAATTCAAATAGAAACATAAAAAAACAACAATATGATTGATTAAACGACAATGCAAGAAAAACTATTTCAGTTATTGAAAACAAAATTCGTAGTGATAATCATCATTAAAAGTCTATTTAAAATATATTTCTTGATATTTTTAAACCATAAAGTTTCAATATATTATTTATAGATAGTCCAGTTTTTTAAATACAAATGGATTCATATTAATTATCACATTCCTAATTGAACTTCTTCTTTTCTTCATTCAAGAAAACAAAATTATCTCTAAAACTTTTTAATTTTAAAATGATAAAAAAATATTTTAATAACAAATTTTTTTTTTAGAAAACAAATATTTTATTCATATTTGTGAAAAAGGAATTATCACATTCCTAATTGAACTTCTTGTTTTTGTTTTTTCAAGATAACAAAAAAATATCTCTAAAACTTTCGAAATTCGATCAGAATTCAAATTTTATTCCTCTATATATAATACGGTTTACTGTATTTTGTTCATCTTTAATTCAACCATGTTTTCCTCTTCAGTTTATTCACAGATTTTTTCACTTCTAGAACCCGAACGAGAAGATTCAATTTGGCTTGAGTTTGATAGCGATGCTTTCAACTTTGACAGCACATCTACGCTTATATTAGCAATAGTTTGTGCTATTATAGTTTTACTAATGTTCATTCTTTGTTATTACGATCAACGGCGGTATCGATCGAGACTTCTCGATATCGAATCGAGATTACGAGAAATAGAAATATGTCAGTTTCGTCGTCATAGAGAAAAAGCTTCAACCGTGATGATGATTGATTACAAAGAGATTAAGAAAGATGAAACCAATAACATTAATGAGTGTTCAATTTGCTTGGATGCATTTAAGGAAGAAGAAATTTGTCAAATTATTGAGAATTGTAGACATTTTTTTCATAAGGATTGTATTGATCATTGGTTTAAGATTGAGAGCCGTTGCCCTTTGTGTCGTTGTTTTGTTGTACTTGTTGTTGAGTCCGATATCGAAAACCAAGCTTGAAAGAACAACTCTCTAGTTAGTGGTTTTTTCTTTTAATTTGTAGTTGGAATTATTTATAGGCATTTGTGTTTAAAAAATTTGTTGGCTATTTAATGATTTGTTTTTTCTTCTTATTGATATTTGATCCTCTCTTTTAATCAAGGATTTTTTGTCTCCAATTGAAACTATACCACTGATTTATCATCGCTGATATATTTCTTTATGAAGTTGGGAGGTGTAGCCAGAAAATAAATTGGGGCATTTGCAAATCCCTCAAAAAATTTAGCAATATTTGTAAAAATAAAAGCTCAAAAAATATTTGCAAAAATAGCAAATTTTGATTGGGTTTATCAGTGATAAACATTGAATTACACATTTTTATAGTGAGTTTATCACTGATAAACACATATATTACTATTTATCA
The DNA here is from genome assembly GCA_028015215.1 of Gynostemma pentaphyllum. Classification (NCBI taxonomy): domain Eukaryota; kingdom Viridiplantae; phylum Streptophyta; class Magnoliopsida; order Cucurbitales; family Cucurbitaceae; genus Gynostemma; species Gynostemma pentaphyllum. Next base: position 4,664,156 of record CM051346.1, on the reverse strand, counting down.
CTGATAAACATGATAAAAATTACTATATTTGCAAATACTTTTTTGAGTTGATATTTTTATAAATATTGTATAAAAATATGTCACCCAATGAAATTTCCCAAATAAATTCTCATAAAAAAATCGGATAAAACAAGTTGGAAGGTTTGAGTTTCATCAAATATGAGTTTGGGATGAGTTTTGGTATTAAAAAAAAGGGTAAAATGCAAATAAGACCCCTGTGGTCTTTTCAAAATACATAAACACCCCCTGTACTTTGAAAATGGCAAATCGCACCCCTGTAGTTCCAATTTTTTTCAATCAAACCTCTCCCCTTCAATGTCAATAATTTTCTTTTAGCCATAACTTCTTCGTTTGAACTCCGATTTGGATGATTCAAGATGTTTTGGAATCCTCATTTCAGGTTCTACATAAATGTCACTTCGAAACTTTGAAATCATTAACAAATAAAAGATTTTATTAACATCGAAACACTAGGTATGATTGACATCGTTAATTCTTTTGATTATTGATGGTTTCAAACTTTTGAAGCGATGATTATGTAAAGCCGGAAATGAAGATTCCAAAACATCTTGAATCGTCCAATTCGGAGTTCAAACGAAGAAGTTATAGCTAAAAGAAAATTATTGACATTGGAGGGGAGGGGTCTGATTGAAAAAAATTGAAACCACAGGGGTGCGATTTGCCATTTTCAAAGTACAGGGGGTGTTCATGCATTTTGAAAAGACCACAGGGGTCTTATTTGCATTTTACCCTAAAAAAAATTAAGATTTTATAATGTTTTTGGGTTTGATTATATTTCTTGTAGAAACATAGTATTCTTGGGTGTGTGAGGTCTATAATTTTAGTTAAACTTCAAACTTTTCATGAATACAGGGATAAGAAATTAGTTGGAAGGCTTGGGTTTAAGAATGGAAACTGATGGAAAAATTGGAGAGAGAAATAGGGAGATTTAATTTAGAAAGATGAGGGAGGGAGGAAGGAATGAAGATAAGGATAATTTGAGAATTAAAAAGATTCAAACCCTCTCTTAAAAACGTAACATATGTGTAAATATTTTTTTTTAAATGATAGATAAGTAAATATTTAATCAAATTTTAACATCTATGAAAATTTCATTAAATTGTAGTCATCTAGATTTTTAACAAGCATAACATTAATAAAAATTATCAATGAAACAAAAAATAATCAACAAAAATATTAGTTTATTGGTTAATAATACGAGCTAAGACGAATCATTAAAAGAATGTTTAGATTACGGGTTTAGAAAATTTAAGTTTTTATAGTCTATATTTCATGGGGTGAAAAATCACTATAGCCACCTTTTGAGATATGTAATGGGGTAGCCAGTTTTTACTATTCAACTTTTTAAAATACCAAAACTGCCCTTTTCGTATAGCAGGTATAGTCTGACACCTCTTGACATTCTGACACGTCTATATAGTACGTACAATCTGACATTTCTGACATTTTTTCTTTTCCAATGTAATTTTCTTTCCCGATGCATTCTTTCTTCTCCCAGTTTATGGTATATTTAGTATATTGTTCATAGTTCTTTAGTGGATTTAGTATATTTTGTAAAAAAAAAATATGTTTTGATTTTATATTACATACTTCGATTTTAATTCAATTTTTTAGATTCATTTTAGTATATTATTCATAGATTCCCTTCTCATGTAAAGTATTTTGTCCATTTGGTATATTGGGTATATAGTCTTCCGCTTCACAAGTCCATTGAAGAAAAAGTGTGGATGTATGTACATAATAATAAAAATGTCGTGTAATCTGCAAATGAAAAACAAAAAAATATTAATTAAACAAATACTTAATATACAAAAAAAAATACTTAGTATGCAAAGAAACAAAAACAAAATGTATATTACTCATATTACATAATGTACGGATAACAAAAAACAGAACATAAAAGAATGGTGTGGATGTACGTAATATACATAATATACATGTCATGTAGTCTGCAAATGAAAAAACAAAAGAGTGTTAATTACATAATACATAATGTACAAAAAAAAATACTTAATATGCAAACAAAACAAAAAGAAATGTATATTATATTACGTATATTACAGAATGAACGTAAAAAATAAAGGGAGTGTACAACAACCACTCGTCATTTCGTATATCGCGTGTATTACAGAATATACAGTGGGATAATCCAGTATATAGCCTATTCTGACTATTTGCTATGTTTTTTTAGCCCCTCCATTTTTTTAAAGCTTTTTAGCCCATTTATGATATTTTTTTTTAATATTCCTGATTTGTCCTTCATTTATTTTTATTTTATTTTTCTTTTAATATCCTACCATATCTCTCCTCTCCCTCCATATCTCCTCATTTATAATTATTATTTTCTTTTTCTTTTTCTTCTTATTTTCTTTTAATATCCTACCATATCTCTCCTCTCCCTCCATATCTCTTCATTTATTATTATTTTCTTTTTCCTTTTAATAGCCACCGTGTTTCTCCTCTCTCTATCTTGTTCATCTTGTTTCAATTTTTGTTTTTTTTTTCATCTGTTCTTGGTATTCCATTTCTTTCATCCTCTACGTTTGGTTGCGTTTGTTTATTCTGATGCCGACTTTCCCCAATAGATCGGTAGATTTTCTATGATCTACATTAGTTTTTTTTTTTTCGATTTCGCCCATGATGAAATGCTTTTTGTTTATTTCGATTCTTTCAAATCTAGAGCTAGATCTGATTTCCTTGATACATCTTCGTCATTCTTTCAGTAGAAAAAGAGAGAACGATTAACTCCTCCCATGGCAACCAATTCTTCTTCTTCTTTTTTTTTTTTTTTTCCTTCAACGTTCGATGTACAGTATAAGTTTTTTTTTATTATACTGTACATTAATTTAATTCTACTGTTTTATTTCATGTTTATAACGTACAGTATAGTGTTTATTATTATTATTTACTTTTATTTTAGTAAATCATTAAATGTTTCATGTAATACTATACAGTATATATTTTTTACTTTATTGTATATAGTTATATTTTATTATACTATACAATATAGTATTGGATGTGCGTACATTATCACTATATATAATATAATGTACATCAAAACGTATTTTTGGATTCCCCAAAAAAATATCGGTTTTGAAAGTTTGAATTTTTTTTGTTTAGTTTTGAATTTTTTTTCAATTTCTGATTTTCTCTCCTATTTTCTTTTATAGTTTTTTTTAATATTTAGTATTTCATTGATTTAAGAATTTTCAAATCTTAATTATCTTTTCTCTTTCCTTCTTAATTAAGTTTAGTAAGGGTGGTTTGGGTATTTTACATATCAAATAGGCTATTTCCTTTTATTTTTTTCAGACGGGCCCTAATGTCTTATTTATATGATTTTCAGGTTATATACTCAGTTAACCCATATACAGTTAGTATGAAGAAAAACACATGGTTATGTATATTACGTATATTACATAATATATATTCTAACAGACCACAGAAAAATTGTATATTACGTATATTACAGACTGTATATTAACCAAAACAGAAACAGAATGAGAAACAAAACAGTTATGTATATTACGTATATTACAAAAAAGCTACATTTAGAGAAACACTACCTTGAAAGATAAACAAAATAAACGTATATTGCATATATTACATGTATCATAGAAAATAATTTTTAGAAATTACGTATATTACATAAAACAACAAAGACATAAATGAGAAAAAAATATAAACAAAACTAAACAAAAATAATACCTTTCGTCAAATTCATGCTATTTTTGGCTTAGATCTTCGAGATTCGGAATAAAAATCAGTGAAAAATAATTATGAGGTAAACGAGAATGAGAGGAAATTAAAAAGAGAGATAGTAAATTAAAAAGTGTAAGAAATTTGTGAGATGAACATTTGTATAAGATAAAACGATGGATTTTTTAAAAAGAAATAGAAAAAATGAGAGAATCAATGGAGGTTTGAAAGAAAATGATAAGGAATGGATAAACAAATGAGGAAGAGGAGGAAGAAGAAATGAGAGAAAAAATGAAAAAAAAAAAGTGAGGGTGGGAGGGAGAGAACCTAATATATAGAAGAAAAGATGGGGAGAAATGGGAGGGAAATTTTTTTAAAAAATAGTTTTGAAAAGTAGAGAGAGATATTAATATTAAAAAAAAGAAAAAACAAAAGAAAGGGACGGAAAGAGGGGAGATAGGAGAGAGGAAAGATGAGAGAGAATTTGATTTGACATTGAGGGTTTTATTGTCTTTTTACATATATATGTGGCTAATATCATCCAAAAGAAAGGAAAAATTAAAGAACTAGCCACGTTTGTCATCCCTCTCACAAAAAATAGCCATATGCTTTAAAAGTCAATTTCTAGCCACAATCTGAAACCATATTTTGCTTAATCCCCTCCTTACCCTTTTAGCAATCATAAGCTAGTTTACCACTTTTTCCATCATTGTACCTTCTGACGCGATGCGACAGCAGTTGAAGACATCCTTATCCAGCACTTATGAGTATTGTTAGTATAGTCGGTAAATATATATTTACGATACCCACAGTACGAGCAATTGTTTGATGTAAGCTAATATAACTATGTCTTGGATAATACATAAAAACAACCAGTACTTTTCGTATAAACAAAATAAATATACCGGCGATACTGATACCACCAGCAGCTAGTTGGTAAAAGTACTTAACCATAACTGATTGGACAGTGTGCGTTTTCCCATAACTGAATTGACATTTCTGACACGCAGCCCTAGATCCATAGAGCAGCAGCTTTGATTTTCAGATTTTGGAGGGGTTTTTGGTAATTTTCCTTTTGCTGACACATTGATTGTGGCTATTATTTGATAATTTTCTAGTATGTGGCTAATTAATGTTATTTGGGCTAAAATTTTGCTATTTTCATAGTTTACCCAGAAAACAAGAGATGACAACTTTAAAAAGAGATAATGTACTAGATAGCCACTTTTTAAGTTTGTGTATCAAAATATAGCCACCAATCTAAAATTACAAAATATAGCCACTCACTCCCTTTTTCAGAAATTACCTACCGATTATACCCTCAATTATAATTATTACCTCACAACCGGATTTTTGGCATCCTACGCTGATAACATTGGGTTTTGTTATTTTGCTTTCAGTTTTCAAGGATAATTCTGACCACCCTACACATCACATATCAAATCCCCACCCATCACATCTCACCTACTCTTCATTTTGTTCAAATTTTTTGTATATTCAGTTTCCCTCTTTTTTTATTTATTTATTGTTTTGCTTTTCTTCCATCTGATCAAATTATTCTTTATCATCCATTGTCTCCTTCATTAATTTCTTGTCCTTCAAGCACCAGTGTTTCTTATATTTTTGTTGTGGATACGAATAATAATTAATGGCTAGTGTTGGTACTGTATTTTTGTTGTCATTTTGTTACTTTTCTATAGTCATTTGTTACATTTTTCGTTTTCAACTAGTTTTACACTTATGGTCAGTGATTTGTTTGTTGATTGTGTCAAACAAAGTCTTCTTGCCGGTGGCAATTGGAGCTATTTCCTTGTTCTCATGCTTACTCCTTTGTCAAAGTAGTATCCAATTGTTATCATTTATTGATTATTACTATTCAAAGGATGTTTGTGTGGGACCTATGATGTCTCGGTATGCCCCGCTAGTAGCAGGAACAGTTGGCCTGATATTAATGATATACTGTTTATACACATGTTTCTTCCCAACTCTCGGTGAGCTACTGGTAGACAACGAAAAATAATGATCCGTTCAAATGAGGGAGTTCAAGAAGGTTCTAAAGTATGGACGGTGCAATGGTTTGAGTCACAATAGAAAGACTTATCAAAACCCTCTTTTGATAGTTCCCTTTTCATCCAGACATAGGACGACGTAAGCATGTTTGTTTGAATCGTTTTGAAGTTCAATTTAAAATGCACCTCATCCTGGGATCTGCATTTTTTAATGAACTTTATTTTAGTAGTTGTTAAATTTGATTTATGTTTTTTCTTGTTTTTTACATATGGGGTATGTCCTGTTTTTTTGTTAATGGATGAACTGAAGGAACTGTCTTCAGGTACATAGTACCAATAGTTACAAACAAACTCTCATACGTACTTTTCGTACTGTCTGTATATGTCACCATGTACTGAGAACAAACTAAGCCGCGTTACAATATGTATATGATATACGACGTAATATGCGTATATTGTCCCCACCAATATACGCATAGTACGTCGTATATCATATACATATTGTAACGCAGTTCATTTTGTTCTCAGTACATGGTGACATATACAGACAGTACGAAAAAGTACGTCTGGGAGTTTGTTTGTACTAGTTGTTTTATTGGAACGAACATGTGAGCAATTATATATATATATGGCATTCCCAATAAATGTGTTCTTTTTATGTTATAAAGACTTTGTTAAGATTATATTTTTTCACACGGTTCCTGTTAAAATTTTGTATAAAAATATAGAAATAGTACGAATGGTATTAGTATTTGTTATAAACACATAGTACGTTGTGTACAAACAATACCACGTTATTTTGCCAGACACACAGTAGGTAATGTTAATTTTCATCCTTTTTGTTTTTCATGTTTTAGGATTTTGTTAAGATTCAATTTGTTTCAAATCAAGCTTGCTTAAAATTTGCATAAAAATATAGAAGTTAGTACAAAATGGTATCAACTTATCACACAAGAAACACAATACATATAGTACAGACAGTACCTAAAGTACTTTTTGTAGGTAACTTTTTTTGCTTCATGGAAAGAACAAGTGAAGATATACATAAACTCTAAACCCTAAACGTTATTTCTTATCTCAGATAATGCTTGATAAAATGTTGTATAAAACTATAGGTATTCATACGAATTGTTTACGGGAAACGAACAAGTGAGCATTTTATATATATCACGCTTGGCATATGCGTACATATCTTGCAGTTAGTACGTACAGTACATATCGCACATAGTATACATTCATGTACGTGACTGATGGTGCTGCAACTTTTTCAGCTTTAAAATGCATTGATGGGACTGCAACTGATGGTGCTTCGTTTCCCCCACATTTTCAATAATGTATCGTGCACACATTGTATAGCGTGCCTAGAGGGTATAGGTTTTGAGCCAAGGGCAGAGACGTAATTTTCTTGCAAACTTTTTGGGCTAACACAATTAATATGGCTGTGTGCTCTAATTTTTTTATGGATGACCATGTACTCTTATTTTCATTGAAATTAGGCTACTTGGAGAGTTAACCCAAAAAAAGGTCGTTATTTGTTAAAACATAGAGAAAAATAATGCCATTTATATATTTTTACTCAAAAATCCATCTAGCCACATTTTAAGTGTCAATTTAATAAACAACCATGTTTGGAAAAGATACATGACCATAGTCACTTTTTACTATTTAAATTTTTGATATGACAATATTACCCTTCCGAATATTCTATATGTTCTGACCCTTCCGACAGTTCTCCTTTCTTTCCCAATGCATTTTTACTCTCATTTGTTCTCTTTCTTCCATTTTCTTTTCTTTTTCCTTCTTAAGATTTGAAATTCATTTCTCATTTTCTTCTCTCTTTTCCATTTTCATTTAATTTTCGTATATTATTTCTAGTTTTTTCATGGTATATTTGGTATATTTTTTATATTTCATTATTTGTTTTTGTTTTGTGCATTTGTACATTCGGTGCATTTTATATATTTTGTACATCATCCTCTACTCTTAGAAAAAAGAAAACGTATGTATTATACATGTCATTTTATCTGCAATTGAAAATAAAAAAGTGTTAACAAATTTTGAAAAAGTGAATATTTAGCCTAATATATATAATGTACAAGATATACATTTATCAACTAATAGCCAAAAAAAAATATTAAACTAGAAAAGTGAATATTTAGCCTAGTATATATAAGGTACAAAATATATATTTATCAACTAACAGTAAAAACAGAAACAAAATATTAACTACAAAACTAAATGTATATTACGTATATACCAAAGTATATTTAGCAAAAAATAGAACAAAATGAAGAGAGATGTATGTTGACCCTTTCATCAGTTCTGTATATTACATATATTACATAACTTACATTTAGAAAAATGAGACAAAATATATATTACGTATATTTCAGGACGTTGACCCTTTCGTCAATTATTTATATTACGTGTGTACTACATAATATACATTTAGAAAAACGAAACAAAATATACATTACGTATATTGCATAATATACCTTATATATATTGCAGCAAATCCGAACACATCAAACGACAAAAAATCTAGAATTTTTTCAGAATATGAGAAAAAAACAGAAAACTGAGGAAAAGAATTTAACAAAAAAGAAAACACACCTTTTTTCCAAATCTATGCTTCTTTTGTTTTAAAAAAAGGAAAAAAAACAAAAGAAAGGGAGAGAAGGAGGGGAGAGGGGAGAGAGGAAAGGGGGAGAGAATTTGATTTGACATTGAGGCTTTTATTGTCTTTTTACACACACACACTGTGTGTGTGGCTAATATCATCCAAAAAAAAGGTGGCTATTTATTAAAACATGAAGAAAAATAATGTATTTATATATTTTTACTCATATTTCATGTGTGGGTTTAAGCACTGTAAATACATATATTTGTGAAGCCGAAAAAAAGTTAGAAAATTATTGTGTTGTAGCAGACTTGTGATTTGACAAAGTAAAATGAAGTAGAGTAACAAACCCACCAAAGAAACTCGCAATCTAAACACATCCTAAGTAGAATAATTCCAAGTTATATATTTAATGTAGAATATCTGTTAACGATACACATATTTCTTTTAACCATATTATAACAAATAAGAGAGAAGGAATTCAACCACAATAGATAAAATAATGGTACCTAAACGTTGAGATATGTTAATTATTTATAATAATGATAAAAATAATTATAGAAAAATTCACTAGATAACATATTATGAATTTATGTTTTAAAAATATCAAAAAATTGATTTTTTTTAAAATAATATTTCCTTAATAATATGGGTAGATTGAGCTTCACACTGGCTTAAAAATGAGATTTAAAAAATATTCAAGTTTTTAGGGAAAAAATCACCTTTTACCCATGAATTTTGGGTATTATCAACTTTAACCTTAAACTTTAGAGATAAATGCAAAATATAACTTTACACTTTGGGTTATTGTTAAATCATACCCCTGCACTTTAGTAAAATTGTAAATCACACCCTTCAACCGATTAGTTTTAACGAAATTGAGATATATATTCTACGCATGTCATGTATTATGATTTCATGAAAAATAACAAAAAAAAATTGACAGATGTGTAGAATTTTAGAATAAACTCTTATGTTAATAAAATGTAAAACCTATAAATCACACTCAAATGTTCAAAAATTTTGAAATTTTAATGGTTTTGGAACACATAGTATGAGTATAATATAGATGTGTCTAAATTTCGTTAAAACTAAACAATTGAAGGGAGTGATTTGCAATTTTACTAAAGTGCAGGGGTATTTTATGACAAAAAAAGAAGTGTAGGGTTATGATTTAACAATAACCCAAAGTGCAGAGGTGTATTTTGCATTTATCCCTAAAGTTTAAATGTTTTTAATTTTAACCCTAAACTATATAAATAGTTGCCAGTTTAACAGTCTATCAACTAATTGTTAACGATTTCACGTATAAATAAAGTTTTTTTTTATGTAAAGGTAATAACAAATTTGAACGATTTGAAAATAAATAAATTAAATTGAAGCCTGTGAAGTTAAATTTTATGAGAAAAAGTTGTAATTATTTTGATAAGATATATGATTGGGTAACTCATCGAGTTTATATTCTATTATTAGATAGTTGTTTAATATAATTTTATGGCCTCATCTTTCTTAAATTTTAGAAAACTAATTACCAATAAGTGAACAGAATGTTAAACTCGTTAAAATTGATAACATTTAAAGTTTAAGATTAAAATTAATATTATATTTATAATTCAAGGGTAAAAAATGATTTTTTTTCCCCTAATTTTTAATTATTTTTAAAAATACTCATCCATAAGCTGCTCAAAAGTCAAAACATCATACAAATAAACAATGGCTAGTGAATTATTTAGAACTAAGGGCACGTGTCTCCTATTGGTACAAAACCAATAAAGACATGAAAGTGACTCATCATTTAAATTCGATTCCCATTAAATATATATATATTAAAGGAAAATGCATCAAATTTAAATTTTAAAAAAAGAATATCACATCTTAATATTATATGCAAATTCCTAAGACAATCCCAACGGTCACTTCCCTAAAAAGCCTAAATCCCTTTTCACCGCCCTAAATTAATAAAACAATAAAACAAGTTGCCACCGCAGAACATATCTCCGCCACCGATAACCATTTCTTCGATCTTATCGCCGCCGACGACGATCTCTCCTCCAATTTATTTGCTTCAATTGAATAACTACAAGCTTTATAACCTGTAAAATTCCCACATAAAATTATTACAATTCAATTATATTTTATGGAGGAAAAATATTTAAGATAATCACAAATAGTAACTCAAAAATTTCGTAAAATAAAGCAAATTTTGATCTAGTAAATTAATGATAAATATTAAATTATAAATTTTTACCTAAATTTATCATCAATACATAATAATCATTATTATGAGGTGTTTGGAAGGAGGGGTGGGGTGTGTGGGTTCGTTCAGATAGTTTATGTTTGGATGTCTAGGAGTATTGATTACATAACATATGTTTGTTATGAGGTTTTAGTTTGAGTTTTATGTTAGTTTAATTATTTTGCAAGGGGTTAGCAAACCCACCAATATTAATATTAAAAATCCATGGATTTAATAGATTAAACCCGGGGTTTCAAAATTCATATAACAAACATGGGTTAGGCTATTGAAGCCCACCCCACCCAACCCTAACCCGTCTTCCAAACGCCCCCTATTTGTAAATAGTTTTCACTAATTATATATTTACAAATATTAGTCAAAATCTACTATCTACTGAAGTTTCCCTAATTAGTACCGATGTGACTTGACTATTTTATATATTATAACCCATGTTTGTAAAATGGTTTTTGATATCCTTGCAACTAACAAAATCTACGAGAGGGCGTGTTTACTATACAGGTTTGGGAAGCGGTTTAAGGATTATACAAGTCTAATAATATTGGTGGGTTTTTTAACAGTCTTTAATAAATTAATTTATTTTCACAATTTCAATACATTTTATACTAACACAGTCTTAACAATCCTTTTATAATCTCAAACTTAATGCCCCTCCTAAAGGGAGTGATATTTATAGCAGAATTACTAACAAACTTTAATCCGCCTTAAAAAAATCATGAGCCCAAAACTGTCCAAACCACAAATCTAATAATAGGTAATTATTTAACTACTTATACAAGATATAATCAAATTAAAACTCTTTAACTTTTTAAGCTCATCAATTTAAATCTTGAAATTTAATACAATTTAAAATTTTTTTCCTTTCTAATTTTATAACAGAGAGAGAAGAAAAAGAATCTTACTAGGGTCAGCTGTGGTGAGGAGGGCAGTGTGATTGAAATCACAATCGAAATCGTGACGACCAACGGACTGATAATAAGCATTCATAGCGTACGATGCATGTGACCGCACTGTATCCGGATTAAAACAGGCCCCACCTGTTTGTATGGGCCCACAATCCACTCCACTACTGCACGCGTAATCTATATTCTTCTGTAACGCTTCATCTGATGCGTCCATTTTCGGTACGCACCATTTCTTCCCTACATCCGACGGTGATGGTGGCTTTGCCACCTGTGCACTGGGCCCCTTTGCCTGTTCCATCAAAATCAACGGTCATGATCAAACTAAACTGGCTGGACTATATTAATTAACCCTGTAAATAGGGAGAAGATGAAGGGTAATTCAGTCATTTTACAAAAATGACCAGGGATTTTTTTTTTTTGGGAGATGGGCTTGATGTCGGGGACAGGTTTCCAAGATAGGCTAATATATTCTTTTCAAACATCAAAAAAATGTATATTTGACGTGTCGAAATCTAATTGATTGATAGATTAAAAAAGTCAAAAAATGAAATTATTGATTAAGGTACACGTTATCTAGCTCCTCATAGCTGCAAAACCGTCTACAACTCTTTCCACTGTCAAACAGACCTGTTTGAATGTTCTTTATTGGTAAGGAAGTGTGTGAGTTATTAGATAAATGCAAAATACGCCCATCTATTTTGAGTTATTGTTAAATCATACCCGTACACTTTTAAAAAATTATAAATCACACCCTTCTATCGATTAATTTTAACAAAATTTATACACGTTTATATTAATGTATTTTTTGTTATTTTTCATAAAATCATATCGTAGAATATATAGTATCTTAATTTTGTTAAAATTAATCAATTGAAGTGTGTGATTTACAATTTTACTACAGTACAAGAGTATTTTAAAACAAAAATAAAAAGTACAAAGATATGATTTAAAAATAACTTAAAGTGTCGGGTGCATTTTATATTTATCCTTTAAAATATTATTTCATTATAATAAATTATTAATTTAATCGATCCTCGAAAGTTAAGTATAATAATTATTTATAAATCACATAGAGTGAGCCACCTGGCCTATGTGGTCAAAATACTTCACTAAGAGAGCTCACTCCATGAAGGAAAATTTTGAGCTATAGTAGGAGATTTATTCCTCTAATAACTTGTCAAACGAAGGTAAGTTTGTGGACCGCAAAATTTTATTTATAATAGTAATAAATAATGATGATTATAAATTTAATAATTTTCTTTTAGTAAAATTTATGAAAATATCATATTTATAAATATAATAAATTTTATATATTAATTTACGTTAATCACTAATTAACACAATTAAAATTATTAAATTTATAAATATTGTAATAAAAATCTATTAACTAATAAAATTTCTCAATAAATTAGGCAAAACTTCTTTTAATTTAAAGTATTAATAAATACCCATACATGGGTTATCAAGTGTTGTACTCTTATATTTGATTATATCTTATATATAACGTGATTGTCCAGTAAAATTAAATATTAAAACAAACGTAAATTTTAAATTTTAAATTATCGGGTTAAGATAAATTTAAAAGGAGGTAGAATATTACCTGTGGATTTCGAAGAATACCCACATCATAAACCGGAGTAAGATCCGGTTTAAACAATCCGTAGTTCTGCTCCGAAATCGACGGTTTCAAATTCTCATTAAACAACGAGAAAACATAAGTCTCAAAGCTCCGATTCGGCATCAATGGCGTCCCTTTCCCGGAATTAACATGCTTCACAAGATTCCCATTATAAGAAACCGCATTCTCCAAACTAACTCCCATCTGATTCAAATCCCCAACAGAAGGCCACCCAGTTTCCGCCACCACGATCTCCACATCTTCATATCCCAATCTCTTCATCGCTGAATAAACCGCATCCATCTGCGCATCAAACATGTTCGTGTAATGTTTTCCGGTCACGTTGTCGTAAACCCCGTCGTTCGGCTTGAACAACGCGTAATCCAACGTCGCCGGTTTGAACCCGAAAAACGGATACGGATTCACCATGAAAGGGGTTTTCGTTTCACGGTGAAAATCCAGCATCGGAGCGAATATCACCCGGTCGTATCCTCGTCGGAACCGACCCGAACTCGGCGGTTCTGAAGACGACAGAATCCCCAACGAATGAGGAGTCGAAACCTTGATATCAGTAACGTTAACCAACTTCAAAGCTTGATTCAAAGCTTTCATGGCGGGTAATAAATGGGCGATGAGATTTTTATCAGAGGTGGCGAGGATTTCGTTTCCAACGGCGATATGGGAAATGATTGTTTTGGGGTGGAAAGGGAGGATGTTTTGGGAAATCCATGATTGGGCGGCGGGGAGTTTAGAGAGAGAGAGGATGTCAGAGTTAGAGACCGAAACGGTGAGGGAGATATTGGTGTCGGAAAAGGCAGTGATGATGTCGGGATTGGAATCGAAGATTTTGACACGGTTGATGAAGGTTTGGGATTTAAGAAAGGAAGCGACTTGAGAAGGGGGAGGGAGGTTGTTCGCGACGGTGCCGTAGTTGACGCCGATGGAATATGCAGCGGCGGAAGAAAAGGGAAGGAAGAGGAAGAGGAAGAGGAAAAGGGAGAATATTTGAGAGAGAAGAGCCATGGCAGGCGGGCAAGAGAAATGTGAGAAAAGCAACTGCTGAGGGATTGGTTTGGGATAGGTGAAAAAGAGAAGGAGGAGAGGTGGGTCCCATGGAGGATGGATGGCTTCGAATCTTGGGCTATTGAGGACTTTGGTTCATGAGTTGGGAAATAAACGAAGCTTCAATTGGATTCTCTTTCTTTTCTTTGTAGATTAAAAAGGGAAAAAGTATATTTTGTACATAAATATATCTCACACTGTTTTCAATTTTTTTTTTTTTTTGGAATGACTTTGTTTTCAAATTTTTAGTATGTGATTGATTTGATCATCAATTAAAGGTTGAAATATATTGTTCACCTTTTGATGTGTTTTATTTATCTCATCCCATCTATTTCTAAAAAAAAACTCAAATATTGCTATTTTATTTATTTATTTCTTTTAATTCCCCGTTCAAAGAGATTGGGGACGGGGATTTAGCTGGGAATAGGGAATTCAACGGGGAATTTTCCCCGTTTAAAAAATAAATAAATAAATAAAATAGCAATATTTGAGTTTTTATTTTTAAATTTAAAGAGATTGGGCTGGGCTTGATAAAACTAATAGGAGAAATGAGCTTAATAAAAGCAATAAAATAATTGGACTAATAAGAATTAGACTTAAAATATTAAGATATTTTAAAATAATCTATAAATATGTATTATTTTCGGGGATTTAATTGGGGAGCGGGGTCGGGGACGGGGAGGGCATTTCCCGTCCCCGAAACTCGAATGGGGAATTTTTCATCCCCATCCCCATTGGGAACGGGGACTCCCCGTCCCCGCGGGGAAAATGAACACCCCTAGGTACCCATTTCATTGTTTGGTTCAACCTCAATTACCATTGGTATTGGCATTCAATTCTCATCCAAATCCCTCATATATTTAGCTTTGGCATTGACATTGGTATTGACATTGACATTTAATTAAATTCTCTCCAATTTTGTGCTCTTTGTTATTTCTAATAGAGTAAAATAAATATTTGGAGCATTTTAGTAGGTTACAGTGAACAAGATAAAAAAAATTAATTAAAAAAATATACATTTTTTTAAATTAAATTTTTTTAAAAAACTCAATACATTATACATAATTTAAAGAAAAAATATGTTAAAAATAATACACTCAATAATTTAGATAAATTTTACTCTATAGTACTTTTTTCAAGCTTAATTTCAAATACAACAATATTTTTTAAAATAACAATTTTTCATTTTTTTTAAATTAATAAGTTTGTTTTATTTCATTTAATGCAATAATATTTAAAAGGAAATTAAAAAAATGCAAACTTATAAATATAATATAGTTGATAATTTTAATTTAATATCATTTATTAATTTTTTCAAAATTTTAATTAAATTTTAGATAATAATTAAATAAAAAAATCAAATCATATTCCTTATTACAAAACAATAATCATATTCCCACAAATCCAATTCCAGCACACTCCACATGCATCATAATCTCAGACATTTAAATCTTATTCCAGCACATTCCAAACACAGGCATCAAATTCTCATCCATTTTATTCCATACCACTTATTCCCAGACATCAAATTCTCAGGCATTCAATTCTGATTCCCGCATACCAAATGCCCCCTCAATGTTCAAGTTATCCATACTTATGTTTATATCATATAAAAAATGATCTTTTACGATTTTTAGCCATTGAAAGTGAGATGCAAAAAATATAATCGATGGTGGCTTAGAGAAAATGAACATGAAGGGTGTAGAAGACAACATTCAATTCAATGAAACAATATAGTTACCTTAACATAAAATCTAGGGTGAAATGCAAATGAGACCTTTGTAGTTTGTTTTCAAATGCATGAACACCTCATGTGGTTTGAAAATGGAAAATCACACCCCTATGGTTCTAAATTTTTTCAATCAGACTCCTCCCCTTCAATGCCAATAATTTTCTTTTAGCCATAACTTCTTCGTTTGAACTTCGATTTATATGATTTAAGATGTTTTAGAATCCTCATTTAAGGCTCTACATAATAGTCACTTTAAAACTTTAAAATGATTAATAAATAAAAGATTTTATTAACATCAAAGTACTAGGTATGATTGACACCGTTAAATCTTTTGGTTATTGATGATTTAAAAGTTTTTAAGTAACCATAGCATAGAGACTGAAATGGGGATTCAAAACATCTTGAATCATCCAAATCGGAGTTGAAACGAAGAAGTTATGATAAAAAAAGAAAATTAATGGCCTTGAAAGGGAGGGGTCTGATTGAAAAAATTTGGAACCACATGGGTGTGATTTGCCATTTTCAAACCACATGGGTGTGATTTGCCATTTTCAAACCACATGGGCTGTTCATGCATTTGAAACAAACCACAAGAGTCTCATTTTCATTTTACTCTAAAATCTAATAACGTGAATGGAAGATAAATATTCTAGATATTTGAATTGAATCTCCATGATATAAGAGTAGTTGGTCGGTTTTCCTTATACATGATTATTTGATTCTAGGAAGGAGAGAATATTCAAATTTGTAACTTTACTTAAGGGTAAATCAGGAATAAAAAACATATATCAAATGTCGGCAGCTTAAATTGCCCTTCATGTAAATTAATGGGTGATTTAAGTATATAGCCACTAAATTGGCTAATTTACTATTTTTAGCCAATTAAATATATTTTTTAAGTAAATGTCCACTAGAAGAGAGAAATCTATAGTAAAAATACTAAAGGACCCTAAATTGTTAAGGAAAAAATAATACAATAAATATAAACAAATCATGAAGATTACACCTAATAAAAAACAAATATAAATACAAAAAACCAAAATCTTAATACATATATACATAATCACCCAAAATTGACAAAACATACTCTTTTTGCTCAAACCCGATTGAAGCTTCCAACCATTTCTTTTCAACAAATTAGCAACATTACTTGTACATTTTGTATTGCCATTCATCAACGTATTGTATTGTACAAACCTTATATGCAGAAACCTTTCCATTGTATTGGACGAAACAAATGAATTGTACATATTTGCAAAAATATCTTCTCCTTCGTTCTCCAACCTCATCAACGTGTTGTATGTACATTTGAGATTGTACTATATAATACAATACCTCTTTTTCTTCGTTCTCCAATCTCATCAATGTATTGTATAAACCAGTTATAAAGTTTTCAAAGAGATCAGGAGCACCAAATCAGATCACGTCCGTCTCTGTCCAGAAATTACGAGCACCAACTCAGATCACACCTAGATCAATGGAAACATATTCCTAGATACTGTTCATAGCCATTCGCGAAGTTTCATCCAAAAAGTTGTCTACAGCGGTGATGGTGGCTTCAAATCGCGAGTTTCACTATTGTAACGACGATGGACTTGGCCTCATCGAAGCATGACGGCTGACTATGAGCGATGAAGAGAGGAAGAATAAAATGATGAAGGTGGGCGTTGGTAGCTATTGGTAAGAAGAGATGAAGAAGATGATGAAGGCAAGTTAAGGTTTTGAAGTTTTTTATTATAATATTCTATCAAAAATATATTTTTCATAAGTGAATAAAAAAATCAAAATGAAATCCATAATAAAGAGAAAACAAATACTTAAATGAAATATTGAATACAATCAAAGGGTGTGGTTGATATATTTAAAAATAGAGAATCTTAAAATTACTAACAAAAACTATAGATTGAATGACTAAATATTAAAGAGACTTTTTAAAACTGGTCGTTTACTTAATTAATTCAAAATAAACGAGTGTCTTTGACAAGATTGGGTTGGGCCTTTGTGCTAGGCCATGACGAAATTGAGTTAGTCCACTATTTCCCACCCTAGAGAGAGAGAGAGGAAAAGTCATAGTTGGATAGTTTTCATCATCACTCCAATTAGAAAAAAATTAAATATAACAATAAATAATCCCCCACTCTTGCTCACATCACCATCACGTGTTCTAATCTAACGTCAAGTTTCCGTTTATTCTTCATTTCCTCACCCTTTCCCCTCATCACATGTCTGCTTCTCCAACTCCATTTCCGGACCCAAACTGGCCTCGTCAAGATCCGACCCGACCCGATTTCCATCTTCCTCCTGACCCTCTTCTCGACTCTTCTTCCTTTATCGCCCCTTCTTCTCTCATCGAAACCCTAACCGGCTCTCTTGTTTCCGGTCGAGATCTTCACCGGAATGACGGAAGAACCGACTCTTTTAAAACTCCTCGATCTTCATTGAATGGTATGAGTTTACCTAAATCTTCCGATTTTCCTAGCTCTAGAAATACTGATGCGTCTTCGAAAACGACGTCGGCGATTGAGAAGCCTAATTGGTTGCCGGCCAATTGGATTGTGGAAGATAGAGTGAGGAGCTCCGGTGCCACAGCTGGAACTGTTGATCGGGTGAAAAACAATTTAATTCAATTTTTCATTTCTGTTCATGAATTGCTTCTCTTATAATGGAATTTTGAATATAGAGTTTTGCATTGGTGGATGATTTTTCGTGATACTGTTTATAGTTTAGGGTACGAAAACATGAAACTATTAGATGAATTGTTCTCAAGGGGTTAGTGATTGATTATATTTATAGTGTTTCCTTCTTTATATTTTGGGGGAATGTTCTTTAGATCTAGTTACTGAGGTCTTTAGTAATCGGTATTTCGTAACGTTAAATTCGGTGAAGTTTTAGTTAGTTTTTTGTGTTCATTACTGAATGTTCTTTGGTTTGGAGGTTCTGTTGGAGTCAAGTTAATTATATTAGCTGACTCCATCATCATCATCATCATCATGAGGCTTCTCCTCTCTCTTTATATGCTCATCCATGCTTTCTAATGAGCTCCTTTAGCAAATTAAGCAATGATGTCTTGATAGTGAACATGCCTGAGGAACTTCAATGTAGGTTTTGATGCATCGTTGGATGTTAGTCACGGTTCTTTATCAAAATAGATTTTAGTTGTTTAGGATGAAGACCGTGAAAAACAAGCACCTCCACACGATAAGCCAGTTCATAAGACAATCACATGGGTAGAAAAGAATAGTATTGATTTTTTTTTTTTTTTTTAAATCTCTCTGCTTGTATGTTTTCGTTAGTAACTTCAGACTGTCATTCTTTGAGGATTTCAAATGCTCTTATTGGAACGATACATTTTTTCAGATGTTTGATTTAATACTTCACTATATTAATGCTGTGAAACTTTGTTTTTATGACTAGTCCTTGGTGCCTGACTAATGATGTTTGAGTAAGATTCATGTTTGGGAAGATTCTGCCTAATTTTGTTATAGAAAATAATCTGTTTTAAAGCACAAAGCTGATGAACAAAACAGAGCAATCAATTGATTGTAGTCATGATTACCAGAGCAATCAAATTGTTGAGCTTTTAAACGTTTAGAAGTGGTGTAATAATTTTTATGTTAGTGTCTGTAGGAAAGAGTTTTATTGTTGTATGGAAGTGGATTGTAAGTGAATTGAGTTATTCTTCAATCATGTAATTCTATGGTATGCTTGATATCGAACAAAAAATAAAATAAATCTAATCTAATATGTACATGTGCCCTGCAGTACTACTTTGATCCAGTATCACGCCGTAAATTCCGGTCTAAGATTGAGGTTCTATACTTTTTGGAAACAGGAACATTACGGAAACGGAAGAAAGATGGGAACCCAACGGTGAGTCGAACGCTAACATTTGTTCTATTGCACGCATTGAACTCTTCAGATTTCTTTATTTTTTTCCTTTCTTCCCTGTTTGTAATTTTGCAGCCGGCTGATACTTCCGAGGAAAACAAAAACAAGAACAAGAAACCTACAAGCAGTATAAAACCCACCGGTTTGAACTTTGATTTCCATAATGTGCCTGAAAAGGTTGAGTGGGTTCTCGCAGACACTTCTGAAGAGTCTTGGACGCCGTTCATCAACAACCAGAAAGTACCTGAATCTACCAAACGAGAATGGGATAAGGCCTTTTCCCTCCTTGGCCATACCCAGTCAAAAGTTTGAAGGTAACTTCATATTTTGATAACAGTTTTTTGGGGAACCATTCTGACAGGAACCTCCCTCATCTCATCGTAATTCCCAATCTGCTATTATTTTGCCTCTTTTAGTCTTTTTGGGAAGGAGTGGGTGAGGTTTGAGAGGGAAGTGTTATGAAACCAGTTTTGGTTAGAAGGGAATGGTTACTACAAAACAATGACTCTCTCTAACTTGTTTTTTATTTTGGGATTTGGAGGAACTGATCAATTTGTCTAGATGAGAGTTGCTCAGTTCATTCTGAATTATAATGTATTTGGATGAGGGTCGTTTTGTTTGATCAGTGGGTTTTGTCATCTATAGATCTTTCTTTTTCTACACATTTATAAGATTCAACAATTGTTATTATTATTGTTTATTTGTTTTAAATTGGTCTCAAATGTGCCATAAGAGTAGAGGCTAAGTAGAAACCAACCATGGGTCGACCTAGTAGTCAAAGGACTTTGTTTAAAGCTTGGGTTATAACTATTAGTGACCGCCTACCTAGGTTATTATCTTACGAGTTTTCGACGCCGAGTGTTGTAGGGTTATGTGGTTGTCCCGTGAAACTAGTTGAGGTGTGCTTCCTACGAGTTTGTGACATGTTGTCTTTTGAAAATAGTAAAGGTGTGCGTAAGCTGATCTGGACACTCACAGATATAAATAAAAATAAGTAAAGACTAACTAGAGAAACGTGGGAATTTTCAGACATGAATTGATAATGATATTTATTATTCCTATAAAAAAAAAAAAACAAAGACCAATCAATAAAATAGTTTTTAATTTGAGGTTGAATTTGTAAAAGATTCACTAGTCTAATACCGTTTCATGCTATAAGCAAAGAGTTTAAGGATATTTTTTTAATGGAGAGTCAAATGGTAATTACATCAATAGTTTAAGAGAAAAAAAAATTAGAATATAGAAAAGTCTCTTTCTTGATTTTTTTTAATATGTGAATGTGGCGAAGCTAAATTGGATGGGACTTTCATTAATCTCAAATCCTTTTGAAGGAGTAAAGGTACGTCTTTTTATAAACATTTGTTTATTAGTTTATTTTTGCTTTGGTACTAGAAATTAATTAAGAAGTAATGAATCTTCATTGGGTCCCATTTATTTAATGTGAATGGGATGAAGGAGGATCAAAGTGAAAATTGGAATAAAATTTAGTCTTTACAAAAACTATTTTAGAATCGTGATAAATAAGCATATTTTGACTCCACTTCAAATAATAGTCAATTTAAATTAGGTAAGGGATTTATCACAAAATATAATAAAAATGAAAATTAATCCACGTCTATAAATATAGGAAAGAAGATAAAAAAAAATTAAAACCTTTTTCAGGAGGATATGGAGATTTTTCTAAAGTAATTAAAATTATTATTTAAAAAAATAAGCAAATTACCTATTCCAAAGTTTACAACATTTTAAAAAACTAGGGTAGTTTGATGATATGGTTGACTCGACAACTAAAAACGCTATATGGTTTAACATTTTCAACTAAAAACCTCTACCCACTTCGTCTTCAACCTCTGCCCACTCTCTCTCCAAAAAAAATGCTCACTCACCGGTTTTGCAAGCTTCTCGCCCTCTGATAAACGTTCTCTCTTCGATTTCATCTGCCCTTTTAACTTTATTTTCGAGTTTCCTTCGTTGAAAACCCCCATATTTCACTTTCTTGCTGATTTCTTTGAAAACGTGATACCATATCACGTTTTTTAATATGACGTGACACATAAAAATGTTAAAATCGTTTAACGTTTTTAGTCAGTGGTCAATATATGTCCTATTTTGTTTTAACGTTTCAAAGAATTATTTGCTTAAGTTGTACTTGTACCTATTCCTTCTAATCACGATTAATTATTTGGAAAGTATGAAAGTATTAAACCTCATTATTTCTTTTATTATGTCACGATATTAATAGAGCGCCGGAAATTATCTCTACAATAAGAGTTAAAGAATTCCCTCTTTCTCATTAATAAATCAAACAAAGTAAAATGCATTTTAGTTATTTTAGATAATTAGATCCATAATATAGAATAATTTGTTTGGATATATTTTCTTAATTAAGTTATATTAATAATAATGACAAGTTCAAGTTGACATATTATTCTATTGATAAAAATAAAATGTTTTTTTCTTCTTCTTTAAGTTGGTAAAATGTTATGTGCAGATCATCAAATTCTGTTCATTCCGCAAGTCAATAAAGTTGGTCAATTTTTTGGCCAGTCTCAGTCTCAATGTCTGTCACACTCATGACTCACCCTTATCGTCTCCATTTTAGTTAATTAATTAATTTATTTAATTACAATAATGTTCATTTGGCCATTGATTTGTGTTCGATGATTTTTTATTTTGAATTTATGATTTTTTAATTAAACAAATGGAAATATACTTTTGGTAAATTTTAATAGGAGTTTCATTTTATTTTCTAAATTTTAGAATGCATCATTTATGTTTATGAGATTTGAGATATAGTTGAAATTAGTTGAGAAGTATTTCTATTAGTGACATTAAGAGTCCGTTTGAGATAACTTTTGAAAGAGTTTAAAAATGTTTTTTTAATGCTCATAAAAAACATTTTGTTGATTTAAAGCACTTTTAAACACTTCCAAAAGTCATCTAAAACAGGTACTAACAGAAACATGACTGAATAAGCTAAAATGGGAGAAATTACAATGAATATTAACTTCTTCTTTTTTTAAGTTAATTTATTTAATATATAAGTTTGATTTCATTTTTAAAAACGGTGTTTTTTTAATATTAATTTAGTAAATTTGCTTTCATTGATTTATTAATATTTTTCTCTTGGTTTTTTAACAAGGACGAATCTCATTATTATTTTTTTATGATGTTTATTGTTATATTTTAAATTAAAATTCTACAATTTTATAAGTTTGGTTAGTTTTTTAAAAATTTAATAAATGTATCAATTATATTTTTTAAATTAATGAATATTTAGAAAGTAGATTTAAATTTTTTTTTTTTAATTTACTATTAAAAATACTTCAATGAGAGAAATTATCTCATTTAATGATATACCTCATTTAATTGATGATGATGATACGACTCTACATGTGATCAAAATTTTAAATGAAGTCACTTAATTATCACATTATTATTTTTGTCAATGTAGAAAATTAAGGGTGAAAAATCCATTTAGTCACATTTTAAGTGTCAATTTAATAAATAGCCATGTTTGAAAAAGATACATGACCATAGTCACTTTTTACTATTTAAATTTTTGATATGTCAATATTACCCTTCCGAATATTCTATATGTTCTGACACTTCTGCCTTTTTTTCCCAATGCATTTTTACTCTCATTTATTCTCTTTCTTTCATTTTCTTTTCTTTTTTCTTTTTAAGATTTGAAATTCATTTCTCATTTTCTTCTATATTTTCCATTTTCATTTAATTTTTGTATATTATTTCTAGTTTTTTCAGTATATTTGGTATATTTTTTACATTTCAATATTTGTTTTTGTATTGTGCATTTGTACATTCGGTGCATTTTGTATATTTGATACATCATCTTCTACTTTTAGAAAAAAGAAAATGTATGTATTATACATGTAATTTAATCTGCAATTGAAAACAAAAAAGTGTTAACAAATTTTAAAAAAGTGAATATTTAGCCTAATATACATAATGTACAAAATATACATTTATCAACTAACCGCAAAAAAAAAAAAAAAAAAAAAATAGAAAAGTGAATATTTAGCCTAATATATATATTGTACAAAATATATATTTATCAACTAGCAGTCAGAAACAAAATATTAACTAACAAAACTAAATGCATATTACGTATATACCAAAGTACATTTAGCAAAAAATAGAATAAAATGAAAAGAGATGTATGTTGACCCTTTCATCACTTCTGTATATTACCTATATTACATAACTTACATTTAGAAAAATGAGACAATATATATTACGTATATTTCAGAACGTTGACCCTTTTGTCAATTATGTATATTACATGTATACTACATAGTATACATTTAGAAAAACGAAACAGAATATACTAATACAGCTAACTAAATTAGTTAGTCAATTATTATTTTGTTAATATCTTGTTAGAGCTCAATACTTGTATAAATACTCTTTAGTTCTTCATTTATTATAAGAAAAATATTCTTCTTTTTTTTTTCCTTTTTGGTCTGAGTTGTAATATGGTATCAAGAAACTGATTACACGTTTTCCTTTTCCTCGTTTTCATCGCCGATTCCTGAAGTTCATTTTCTCCCAAATTCTTCGCGATCTTCACTTTAATGGCGACTGAGAATCCGAGTGTTACTTCCAATCCTTCTTCTTCTTCAACTCCAGTGTCTGATTCACAGACTAATCACCAAAACAATCCTTATTACCTTCATCATACTAATGGTTCATCTTCTGTTTTGGTTTCTCCTATTTTAAACGGGTATAATTTTCATTCTTGGTTTCGATCGATGCGCCTCGCTCTATCAGTCAAGAATAAACTAGGTTTTGTTGATGGAAGTCTTCCTTGTCCAACTGATGGACCTTTGGTTCAAGTATGGCTGATGAACAACGATGTGGTTGTTTCTTGGCTTCTGAATTCTGTTATCAAAGAAATTTCAGCAAGCTTACTTTATACTGATTTTGCATCTGATATCTGGCAAGATTTGAAGGATCATTTTGATGAAGGAAATGCTCCTCGAGTTTTTCAACTTCGCCGAGAATTGATAACTATCAGTCAAGGAGATTTAATAGTCAGTGCTTATTTTACAAAATTGAAGACGATTTGGCAGGAATTAATGGAATATCGTCCTAAATGCGCTTGTTCTTGTGGGGAATTGAAGAAAATGGATTCTTTTTATCAAAGTGAATACATTCAAAGTTTTTTTATGGGTTTAAATGACTCTTATGCATCAATTACTTCACAAATTCTGCTTATGGATCTGTTTCCAACAATCAACAAAGTTTTTGCTCTCATAATTCAAGAAGAGAGGAAACGTCGTGTTAAAATTGTTGAAATAGTAAGTGCCTCTGATTCTTTAGCTTTTGCTTTTCGCACAAATGTTTTAAAATCTGCAAACAATTCTGGAAAATTTTATAAGAAGGATCATCTGATTTGTACGCATTGCAATATATCGGGTCATACTGTGGATAAGTGCTACAAGCTATATGACTATCCCCTAGGATACAAGTTTAAGCCTCGAACTGGTCCTATTAATCATACTGTTAATCATGTTCCAGCTTTACTTCCTGGTGATAACCCTCTCAAGGATATTTCTGCTGAACCTGTGAGCTCTATTACTCTAGATCAGTATAAGCAACTCATGGCATTACTGTCAACACATTTGCCATCCCCAGCTTATACTAGTTCTAATGTTAACACACATGCTGCAGGTATTTCTTTATCAATGGGTATAACTTCTCAAATTAATCCTTTAAATATGTGGATTATTGATTCTGGTGCTTCAACACATATTTATTGTTCTGCTGCCCAATTCAAATCTTTAGCTAAGCTTGATCATACCTATGTTACTCTTCCAAATGTCAGAGAGTTCTAGTTTCTGCTATTGGGAGTGTATTTCTGAATGATTCTATCATTCTACATGGAGTCTTTTATATTTCGGAGTTTCAATTTAACCTCATTTTTATCAATTCTTTGACTGCCCAGAATGCTGTGTTTACTCAATTTTCTTCTGATCTATGTCTCATTCAGGACAAGTGCAGTTTGAAGACGATTGGCAAGGGTGAATTACTCTGTGGTTTATATGTTCTGACTTCTGCTCCTATTACACATACTCCAGGGAAAATTGACTCTTTGCATTCTTGTTCAGCTATTTTAAATAAGCCAACTTTACAATTGTGTCATAATCGTTTAGGACTCTATCTTTTAAGAGATTGTCTCTGCTGACTGAACAATTGTCTATTTCTGCAAATAAAACTTCTTCTTTGGAACCTTGTTGTATTTTTCCATTGGCTAAGCAAAGGAGATTATCCTTTCCTTCTAGTAATAATATGTCTTCTAATCCTTTTGATCTCATTCGTTGTGATGTATGGGGACCTTATCATACACCAACACATCAAGGTTTCTCCTATTTTCTTACACTAGTTGATGATTGCACTCGATTTACATGGATTTATCTTATAAGACAAAAGTATGATGCCATTTCTAGTATTCTTAGATTTTTTACCCTTATTTCTACAAAATTTGGCAGAAATATTAAATCTTTTAGATCTGATAATGCCCCTGAACTTCAATTTACAGAGTTTTTTAAGACAGAGGGAGTATTACATCAATTTTCGTGTGTGGAAACACCACAGCAAAATTCTATTGCTGAAAGAAAACACCAACATCTGCTTAATGTTGCAAGGGCTTTATATTTTCAGTCTAAGGTGCCTATTACCTTTTGGGGAGAGTGTATTTTGACTGTTACCTTCCTTATTAATCGCACTCCAACTCCATTACTCTCTAACAAGACACCTTATGAACTGATTTATAAGAAATCTGTGTATTATGATTTTTTTAAGGTGTTTGATTGTCTCTGTTTTGCTACAACCTTGACTGCTAATAGGAGAAAGTTTGAGCCACATGCTAGAAAATGTGCATTTATTGGGTATTCTCCTGGAATCAAGGGCTATAAGCTTTTTGACCTTACTACCAAACAATTTTTCATTTCAAGGGATGTCTTATTCTATGAAGATCAATTTCCCCTTCAGCAGTCTTTATCTCTAGATTTCTCTATAGATCTTTTCTCAGACATTGTGTTACCACAACCCTTAACTTCTGTGGATACTTCATCACCTCTTCATCCTTTATCTTCAACATCTGATTTAGAAACCAATCAGTCTTCCACCCATCCTTCTGTCACTATTTTAGAATTTGATATTCATCATGCCTCTTTACCTGATGTTATTCCAGATTCTATTTCACGTCAGACTATTTCACATAGAAGACCAACTCGTATTACAAAAACTCCGGCTTATCTTGCAGATTACCACTGTAATCTTCTTGCAAATATCCCATCCATTTCTACTTATAAATACCCAATTAAGAAATATCTCTCTTATGAAAACTTTACATCTCCTCATAGAAATTTTATTTTGAATATTTCTATGAGTTATGAACCTCAATTTTACCATCAAGTTGTTCGATATTCCCATTGGAGACAGGCTATGACCGAGGAGTTATCTGCCATGGAACGTACACATACTTGGTCTATTGTTCCTTTACCCAAGGGTCATCACACTATAGGGAGCAAATGGGTATACAAAATCAAACATAAGGCCGATGGTACCATTGATAGATATAAGGCACGACTAGTTGCCAAGGGATACAACCAATTAGAAGGATTGGATTATTTTGAGATTTTTTCACCAGTGGCAAAAATGGTTTCTGTTAAGGTTCTTCTCTCTATTGCAGCACATTATAATTGGCCTATTGCTCAACTTGATGTCAACAATGCCTTCCTCAATGGAGACTTGTTTGAGAAAGTCTATATGCAATTTCCACTTGGTTACAAGCCTTCTATTTCAGCTACTGTTACTGGACAGGGGGAGCAATTGGTTTGTAAACTAAATAAATCAATATATGGTTTAAAGCAGGCTTCACGACAATGGTTTACAAAGTTCTCCACTTCTCTTATTTCTCATGGTTTTCGGCAATCAAAGGCAGACAGTTCTTTGTTTATTAAAGGTTCTGGATCTTCTTTTTTGGCTCTTCTTGTATATGTAGATGATATTGTAATAACTGGACCATCTTCATCTTCTATTGCTGATTTAAAAACCTATTTGCATACTTAATTCTTGTTTAAGGATCTTGGTGACTTAAAATTCTTTCTTGGTCTTGAGATTGCAAGAACTAAGACTGATTTAACTCTTTCTCAACGCAAATATTGTCTACATTTGCTTGAGGACACAGGTTTTTTGGGTTGTAAACCTAATCTTATACCTATGGATCCAAAATTGAGATGAAGTGCAACTGATGGTACTGCCTTATCTTCGGATGATACTCATTCTTATAGACGTTTAATTGGCAGACTACTTTATCTTACAATTACTCGTCCAGATATCACTTTCACTGTCCATAAGCTAAGCCAATATATTTTCAAACCTTATTCATCTCATTTGATTGTTGTTCATTATCTTTTGAGATATTTAAAGAATACACCAGGTCAAGGTTTGTCTTTCCCACGAGCTTCTGCCCATTCCTTACAATTGAAGGCGTTCGTGGATGCTGATTAGGGATCTTGTCCTGATACACGTCGCTCGATTACAGGATTTTGCATTTTCTTGGGAGAATCTCTTGTTTCATGGAAAGCTAAGAAGCAAACAATCGTTTCTCGGTCCTCCGCTGAGGATGAATATCGTGCATTGGTGATTGTAACAAGTGAATTAACTTGGTTACAACACTTATTAACTGATTTACAGGTAACACTTCAATGACCAGCTTTGATTTTTTATGATAATCTGGCTGCTATCCACATTGCAAAAAATCCGACTTTCCACGAACAAACTAAACATATTGAGTTAGATTGCCATTTCATTCATGACAAGCTCACTGAAGGGTCTGTAAAATTGTTACCTATTCGATCTACCTTGCAATTGGCTGACTTATTTACGAAGGCGTTGCCAAGTACAAGCTTCTTTCTTCTTCTTGCCAAGCTAGGACTTCAAGATCTGCTACGTCCACCTTGAGGGGGAGTAATACAGCTAACTAAATTAGTTAGTCAGTTATTATTTTGTTAATATCTCGTTAGAGCTCAATACTTGTATAAAGACTCTTTAGTTCTTCATTTATTATAAGAAAAATATTATTCTTTCTTTTTCCTTTTTGGTCTGAGTTGTAATATATACATTACGTATATTGCATAATTATAGCAAATCCTAACACATCAAACAACAAAAAATCTAGAATTTTTTCAGAATATGAGAAAAAAACAGAAAACTGAGGAAAATAATTTAACAAAAAAAAACACATTTTTCCAAATCTATGCTTCTTTTGTTTTAAATCTACGAGATTCGACGAGATTATGGAGAGAAAAATGGAGGAAAAAGAAAAACCATTTTTTTCTTCAGATCTATACTTTTCTTGCTTTGGATCTTCAAGAAAAGCATATAGATCTGAGATTTACGAAGAAAAAGTTGGAGGAAAATGAAAAACCGAGTTTTTTTTATAAGATTTGCATTAGATTTATGCATTTTAATCTTAAACTCTTCTACATTTGTACATTTTCAAAGATTTATAGAGCAAAAATAAGGGGAAATAGGTTGAGCCTATAGTTTTTCCTAGAAAAAGAATGAGAGTGAGAGAGAGATTTGTGGAGAATGAGAGAGAAAATAAAAAATTAATTAAGGAGAATGAGAGAGAGTTGCACCATAAAAGAAAAAAAGAAGGAGAGAGTGAGAGCAAGGTTTGCACGATAAAAAAGAGGAGGGGGAAAAATTTAAACTTTTTTTATTTGATTTGGAAGAACAGTTCTGATGAAAGGGCTTCAGTGGAGAGTTGGGAATGGACAGTCTATTCGCATTTGGGATGACCCCTAGCCCCCTCATCCTTCTACGTTCATGCCTACTTCTCACTGGCCCCACCCCAGTAGGGGCACATAATCCCCGTTTTATAGGGGTTAGGGTTAGGGGAAATTTTCCCCAATTTATTTTAGGGTACGGGGATGAGAATACATTCCCCGCCCCGCCCCCGACCCCAAACCCGATATTTTAATAATATCTTATGTATTTTGTTTACTTTTATATTTATTTATTGAAAAAATATATAAATAATATGGGAATTATAAAATGTTTAGTATTGTGTTTTCTTTTTGTCTTAAAAATGTATATTTTAAATATAAATTTTATTTTTATATTCCTTTTTAAATAAGAATTAAAATATAAAACGAAGAATTTTCCTCGTGTGAAACCCGATCCTCGAACGGAGAATTTTTGAACCCATCCCTGATTTTTTGATTAGGAGATAGGGTAGGATATGCGAATTTAAAATCAGAATAAATTTTGACCATGAAGATCTAATCTAAAAAAACATACCTGAACTTCATGAGAAAGAGAACTTTTAATAAGGATAACCTTAATATTCACCTTTATTTCTCTTCGAAATAAAAAGACAAGTTGCAAGGTGGTAGAAATAAAATTAATGGTGTAATTTATGATAATGATTCGTCCAATGAACAAGTATCAAAAACTTCAATAAAGCAATTAATTTTTATTTTATTTTATTTTTCCTTTCTTTTCTTTTCTTTTCTTGGGTGGGGCTGACTGGGAAGACTGTTGACTTTTTGGCTTGCATGGGACACTCATGGTAAAGGTTAGGTAGGCATCACAGCTTTGCTTTGATTTCTTCAACACTTTTGGAAATGTTGAAAAAAATAACATCCCATATTTTCTTTAAATCAACTACTCTCTTTTTTATTTATTTAAGAAAATTACATTAGAGATTTGAGTTAGGTTTTACTAAGTTTAAAAAAATTATAATTTAAATTTCTTTCACTTTGAAAATAGTTTAAAACGATCTTTCTCTGAAATTTTAAGAGTTGAATGGACAATTTAAATCATAATATAACATTACAATAAAAATAGGTAGGAAATGGATACCATGTAGGATGCTTGAATTGTGCTATGGAAACTAGGATTTGGAACATGAAACAAAGACATTGATGAAAATAGGAATTTCTTGAAGCATGTGTGTTATCAAACAGGAAATTCTAGTCCATGTGTTTGTGTCTTGAATCCAATATCCAAGCAAAATGGGACAGCCAATGCCTACATTCATTGTGTCCTCCTTCTTTTTAATATTAAACTCAAATAAATAATTTGGATTTCTTTGTACCAGTTTGAACAAGTCTTTTGTCTTTATTTATGCATATTTTATATTACTTTTAATTCTTAGCTTCTATATATTTTATAAGTTATTAGATAATATGTGGTATTTATTACTGGATGGTAGTTTTTGAATTGATATTTTTAAAAATATATATTTTTTTAAATTATAATTTTTAAAGCCATGTGTGTGTTTTGGGTTCAATACATGTTTTGAGCCAAAGAAAGAAAAAAATTATTATGCTCGAAAATTTTCAAAAAAAAAAAATCTTTTAAAGATAATCAATTCATGAACGCTGTTTTGAAAAACTTCCTTTATTTATTTCCCCTCTAAATTAAAAGAAATCATGAGCTAATTATTCTATGTTTTCTTTTTGTTTTTTAAATTTAAAAATTCTTATACACATTATGTTTTGATTTTTATACTTTCAAATGTCCCTATTATGACACGTGAGCTGTGATTCGAAAAAAAATATTTGTAAATAAATTTTCGTATAACATTATTTAACAAAAATCTAATATATCATCGTACAAGTTTATATTTTAAGCCATATTTAGTTTTGATATTAAATTTATAATTAGGCAATTTAAGATTTCTATTAAATATAAATTGAAAAGTTCCACAACAATAATCAAAACAAATATCGATCAAAACATTAAATTTCAAACTAGTTAAAAGTATAAGAACGAAATAAATACGAGAGTTAACATGTAGTGATAAAAAAATCAGGTGGGTATGAATTGATTTGTTTTTTAGACCTTACATTAAATTAAAAGAGGATATTTTCAATCTTATGGAAAATAACATTAATAAAGGCTCTTGTATCTATAGTAAATTAGGTTCAATATTTACTAAAACGGCGCATATAATATTATAAAATTGACACTGATTTCACAATATTTACTAAAACGGTGCATATAATATTATAAATTGACACTGATTTCATGCAAGTAACCACTATTAAACTCAAGAACAGAAGTGGAGAATGATCAACTACACTTCTCATATATTTAGAGTGTAAGAAAAGATGATACATTAACAAATTAACTCACTATCAGAATTGCTAAAACAGATTTTAGTTATTGAACAACTCACATCATCTTGACAATTCGTAATAACACGTGTACAAAATCAGGTAAAGTTGTTGAGATGATAAAGTGACTTTAATGAGTTCTCTTAAGAATCACCGATTTTTATACATACATTTAATCATTGATTACCTTATAAGGTATCACTAATTTTTTAAATTTAACTAATTCATATAAATAATGGTTTTTAAAAATGCAATATTTATTAATATTGTAGAATATTCTGTGACCCGATAAAATTTTGGGTACTAAATAAGGTACAATTGAGCCGACGATACGAATTGATTTGATATTCATAAAGATGGAAAGTTAGAAAAGTGGCATTAAAAGCAAAGGAATTGTTCAACCATAATATAAGTGGTGTAAAAAGAATGGAGTTTGGATGAGCTTGTGAAAATTAAAGAGAGTGCATTCAATGCCCATTTCAATTATTTACCATGCTGTCTTCATAAATGAGGGTTGGCAATTGGGATGGCAAAGCCAGGTGGTGAAACCTTGTGAGAATTTTTATTTGAAACGGAATTAATTAGATACCAAATTTTTTATTAAAAGAAAATTTAAATAAGGGTTGGGAAATAAATTATTCCTTCCACCTCTACCTACTTGACACTTGAACACAATGGTTTAATCGCTCGACTACCTATTTAAAGTAATCATATTATCATGAAAAAAATAATAAATACAAATATGATATAACGTGATTTACAAATCACATCTCTATATGTTGTTGCGTGTTTTTGTCAAGCTGGCTGGATCAACACGTTAGCTCCACGTGTACTCCAACGAGGTGTAGACGGAGATCGTATCACTTGAAATCATGAGCCTGTAAAGAAAATGACACCGATGTGGTGTCGGCCATTTCACTCCGACGATCAAGTCAATAGAAATTTTGACATAATTTTAGTATGGTCAAAGAGCATACCTCAATCGTTCGGAGTGTCTCTATTTATAGAAGACGAGTTCGTGGTTTCCTGCCATTTCTTTGATTCGTTTCCTGCCCATTTGCAACTTGGCCTGCCGCACGTCAAGTCAACCGCCACAACTTCTTATCGCCGACCTACTCTGCAGACGCCTCAACCTATCTCTAGGTAATGATGAGCTTAAGTGTATCGTATCGTGCACGTTTTACTGAGATGGGCTCGAGAGTAGGTTTAGTGGGCTGACTGTGGTGGCCTGAACGTGTTGGGCTCAATAGGCTCAAGTGTCCTAGGCTAAAAATAGGTCGACGTTGGGCTCTATCACGCTGAAGTTAGGCTGAATTGGCGGAGGCCCATTCACATAATTATTATTTTTTATTTTCTTAAATTTACCCATAATAGAGGCCCCCTACTCCCTAGTTGAGTAGCTTTGATGAGTTACTCTGTTAATCAATTAGAGAGTATTAGGGATGTGGATGAGTCATCATCTTTTTCCATGCCATAAATTCATGCCACTTATCATAAATTTAGCATGCCACACAATACACAACTTTAGCATGCCACATGGATCATTATGCATGTGATATGGATTATAAATAATGGATGTTGAGAAAGGATAGATGTGGGAGAAAAAAAGCTGAGAGCATCATTAAGGTCAAATTTTCTCTCCATTTTTTTTTTGGCCGCCAGCGCCCTTCTATCATTCGGACGGGTTGAGCCTATTTGGATGAATCCCAGGCAGGTTAAACCCGCTCGGCCTTGCGCTGACATGCTCCGCATGTCAGCGCTTCTCTTCAAATTTTTTTTCGCCTGACATCATGTCAGGCACTGACATGCGCATTGACATGCGAGTGCCTTTTTTTTTTAAACTAAATTTCTGCTTCTCTTGCGTTGTTTCAGCCTTTTTTTTAATTTAAGCTAAGTCTCAACGTTCATACTAATTATATTTTCTTAGCATGTTTAATAAGTTTTCTGTACACCTCAACTCAGTATTCTCAGCATGCTTATGCATACTGACTAAGTTTTGCGCGTGTATATTAACTCAGTATCCTCAGAATGCTCAAGCACACTTACTCAGCCTTTTAGCATATTCACTAATTTTTCATTGCATAGTACTTACTATTTTCATACTAACTCAGTTTTCAGTATGCTCACTATTTTTCCTAGTGCATACTAACTCAGTTTTTTCTTTCTATCGTTTCAGCTAAAACTCATAGAAAGTTTACTTGCCTTCACCAGGTACGTTCACCATTTTTCCTCCTTTCATTTTCATTGAGTAGGATTATGAAACTAGATCTTTAACTTGTAGCATGGCTGACAAGATTAGCGGGTCATCCGAGATGTCTGTTGTTGAGATTGATTATCCTGTTTCAACTATCACTAGTAGTCAACTGGAAAGGCTGAGGCGATCGTGTCGTATTCCTTCTCGAGTTAGCTTGAAAGTTCCACAACACGACGAGTTGCCACATGACCCACGACCAGGAGAAACTGCCTTTTATGTGAGAATGTTTGAGTGTGGAATTCGACTTCATTTACATCCTTTCATCCAAATATTTTTGAATCACATTCGCATTGACCTTGCCCAACTAGCTCCTAATGGTTGGTGTACCTTATTAGGGTTTTGGTCAATATGGGATCTTGAGGGGGATAAGAGCTTTCTTTCCCCAGAAACCGTTTTAGCTTATTACCTCTTGAAATCTTTGCCTGGAGCTACTTCCCATTACTATTTATCGGCTCGTAAATCTGATTGTCACATAATCAAGTGTTCACCCATGTCCAAAGAATGGAAATCTGAATGGTTTTTTGTAGATGGCGACCTGTTATTTCACCCACCGGGAGAAAGCTTTGCTTATCCTACTCTTTTATCAATTCATGCGTGCGTTTTTAACTATTCTTCTTTTTTGTAGCCCCTAATCTAAAGGGTAAAGTTTCAGAGTCCGTAGATAGGGTCATAAGGAGAATCTTAAACCTTCCGGAGTCTGCTCGTCGCACATCTGTCTTACTCACTAAGAAGCGTTTGTTAACGTTTGGACTTACAGGTAAGGATAATGGTTTCTTATAAAATATATGAGTTAAAAAATCTTAACGTCATCTTTTTCTTCTTATAAGTGAAATGCCTCTTCGCGCTATAGAAAATATTCATCAACAGCGTAGAGAAGTGGAGATAATTCCTAAGCAACGTAGCGAAACAAGTACCTCAAGGGGTGACGAACCAGTTTCTCAACGGATGCAAATGAGGCCTCCTCTAACAAAGGTCACACAGGTGCCTCATGTTCCTCACGCTGACACAAGGGTAATACCCTCTCAATTTGTTGGGGAAGAATTTGATGTAGTCTCCCATGCTGCAAGAAATGTGGTTATAGCAAACCCTGAGTTGTTTTCCTATATTTTTTTTTATGACCAACTAAGGGTAAGTATCTTTTTATACAACCACCAGCGAAAAATGGCTATACTTCGTCCTGCTTAATTGTCAATGGTTTAAGTGCAGTATAGTACAACTCTCAGTATTGCTGCATCTAGGAATCAGCATGATTTGCGTCATCTTAAGTGGCTTCACGATAAAGCATAAGAAGATTTGGCTCAAGCTTTTCAGGAGATCAATGTCCTTAAACGAGAGCTTGAGGAGCATCAGTTTGCGTCTTTAGCTTATCAGAAACAGGTTGCGAACCTCAAAACCCAAGTTGAGCAAAATAAGGTCGATTGGGATGATCCAAGTCATTTGAAGGCTAAGTTTAAAACGACTACGGAGTTTGAGTGTCTAGAGGAGGAACTGTGATCTCGTGGTGTGAATTTTACTTGTACGGACTTCAAGAAATACATCCTGACTATCCCGGGAGTGAATATATTCGGGATAAGGCTTGGGGACAAGATGGGGAGCCATCTTACCCTCCAGAAGACCCCGTAGAAGAAGATGACGCCCCACAATAGATCTGTGCTTATGAATTTGTAGTGTGTTGTAATTCACATTAGCATATAATTGAATAAATTTTCATTTTCTGTAACGTATTTACTTTACTTGCATTTTTCTTCATTCTGGGTCATGCTTTGTACTTTTTACTCATTGAGCAGTCCTTTTACAAAAGGCTTTTGCTGAACTTGTTTACTGTAACGACCCGTTATTTTGAGGTGAATTTTTTTACTTAATTTAATTCATGTTAATTTAATTTAGTTTATTTAAATTTTTAGTAATTAATTTAGTTTAGAATTTATTTATGTTTTGTTTTAATTTAATAGTTTGGGTCATTAATGATTATTAACGGGCCACTTAATAATCATTAATCACCCTTAGTTATTTTAATTACCTTAGAAGTTGTTTTGTAAATTTATGGTCCAAGGGCAAGTTCTAGTTAAAGGAAAGGAGAAAAGAGGGGCATTTTTGTCCAAAAAGGAAGGACTCTTACAAAAAAAACCCTAAGAACACTATTCATTCATCTTCCAAAAATCAAAAAGTGGAAAAAAACAACTTCTTCCTCTCTCCCATGGCCGACGCAAGGGTCTTGGACTCCTAGGCTCGGGTTTCATTCATCTCTACTCCGTTTTGCTCTATTCTTGATGCGTTGGAAAGCTACCGGTGAGAGCTTTCTACCCATCCTACCCTTGAACATCATCTCCTTCTCTAAGAGAAACCCTAGAAAGTAAGTTTTCAAAACTTTTCTTATGGTTTTCTACCTTTTGTTTCTAAATGAGATTTTAAGTTGAAGTCATCAATTTCTGTAACATCTCGTTACTCAGTAAGAAATTAATTATTGGAAATTAATATTATTTGAGTAAATAATATTAGTAAAGCTAAGAATTTTAATTTTTGGAATCTAATTTAATTATTATTCTTGTTTTGGCAAAATTTTAATTTAATTATTAATATTATTATTATTAGGAAAATAATAATAATAAAATAAAAGAGAGTTAGGGAAGGGAAGGTGTAGTCAGAATGCAGTCTTTCCACAGAGAAAGAAAAAGGTACGTTCCCTCTTCCTTCCTTCTTCCTCATGGCTGCCGCCTATGTAGTCATCTCAAGATCGGAGTTTCGTTAATTCCTTCTGTTTTCTATAACATTTAGGCGTATTGCGGTAATTCTTGAAGCGGAATTGCGTTTGGAAAAGTTAGGGCAAAGTTTCTTAATCTTCCAAGAAATGTGAAATCGATTCTTGTTAAAGATCTATTCCGTTTTGTTTTTAGTTTGTCGATTCTTACTTAATTTAGTGTGAATTAGAGTTCTAGGAACTTTAATTCAAAAGCCTCAAATTTTTATATCTTGATTCCCAATTCTTGAACCCTAATGTTTAATTTTTGTTCTAAGCCAAACCAATCGACAACCTAATGTAGAATTGATAGATAACGAACGAATCGGAACCCCGAGATTCTTTCCCCGTCATGTCTGTCCTACATCTGTCCTACATCCATCCTATATTTGTCCTACATCCGTAGCCTCCATCTTAAACCCGTCCTACACCTGTCTTTATTTCGTCCTAACCTGAAGCCAAACCCATAGCCCTCTGTCATAACCGTCCTAACCCAAAGTCGAACCTGTCACTCTCCATCCTAATACTGTCTTAATTATCCTTCCATCGTCCTACCCAGTAATCCGTCGTCCTACCCCGTAATTTCTCCGTCCTATGTTTAGTTTTATGTTAATTTTAGTTTAAAGCTAGGTTTAATTTTAATTTAGATTGTAACTTATTTTTCAGGTCGTAGTTGTGTTGTGAAAGGAATAAAGAATTTGGAAAATTCTTGCTATGTACAAGGTGAGTAGATGAATGGTTTTGATGATTATGTTTTGGGGAAACCCGATTTATTAATTATCATTTGGAGATGAGAACCTTATGTTTTTGGATGTTTATATGTTTACTTATAAGGTTTTGGGGCTGTTTTTAAGATTTTATAATTTGGAGTTTAAGTATGTACATCAATTTGGATTAAAGCATGCAAAATTGTGACTATCGATATCGATTTGCTGTAAAGCTGAAATTATGAATTTTTCATGATGTCCTTGGATATATAAGCATATTTCGGGTGTTTAAGATTACATTGATTGTTTAAAAGTAGATTAAATATTGTTAGATGAGAATTACTGCGGTTGTCTGATTAGTGCCCTTTAAGTTGATAATTTAAGCCTAGGTGGTTAGATATTCGTTATTGATATTCTCTGAATGGTTGGTGGTTATTTCCAAATGTATAGGGGCTTTTTTGGGAGTCATTTTATAGCCGTTATGCTACTGGAAATTAGTTAGAAAATTATTAATTTTAGAATGTCCGAAAAATGAGTGAAACTACACTAGTTTAGGCTAGTTTCGTTTCTAGATTGGTAAATTATTGGGAGTTGTTGGAAGTGACCCCAAAATGGTATTATGGGTGATTTTGGGATATTTTAGATTGATTTAAAGGTAAATTTTCTAGAAATTAAGTTTAGGAAAGTTCAGCCTAAAAAGTGAGTTGTTTCGAGAATTTTGAGTTTAGACTCAATTTGAGCATCATGGTAGTGATGAGTGAAATCATATTACTTAAATACCTCGGGTAATATGGTAGTAGGTTTGCTTTAAGAAAAGGCCTTGCTTAAAGAAGAATATTATCGTTAAGGGAGATTATACGGTCGTGCACAACTCTATAGCACTTAACGGGGAAGGTTCATTCCATCCAATGGAAAAGAATATTTCTTATAAGGATTTAAATTGAGAAAAGAGTGTTTGAATTCCTTATTGAGCGTAGTCTCTCTTTGTTCACGGGCAAAGAGGAGATTAGAGGTATTAGTGGAAATTTTAAATCGAAAAGTTTTAAATTGAGAAAATTGTGTTTAAAACTTTTTCGAATATGTTATCTTGTTAATTTGAGGATTAAGAGATATACATATGTATTGGAGTTCGGGTATTGAGAAGAATACCAAGTGTTTGATGAATGTGGGAAATTTATAGCAATTATAACTTGAGGGTTATGAATTGTTTGAGTTGTAACTTGGGAGTCATGAATTAGTTTAGATATAACTTGTGAGTTATATGTGAGTTGTTGACGTGGATGATTGTTTGAGAATATAGTTTGTGATTTAGAGTATGCTTGTGAGCAATTTTAAGATGTTGAAATCGTTTGGAAGTTGTGAGATGGGATGAGTTGAAATTGGACTTAATAAATGCATGCGTATTCAAAGCATAGTTTTCTTTTCTTTTCATTTACTCATTGGGCGTAGCCTCATGATGCTACATTTTTTTTTCAGGTATTAAGAGGGAAAGAGCTAGCACACGATGAGGACTCAAAGAGGAGTTGGTTTAGATTTGTGAAAAACACGACGTCGAGTCTTCATTATTTCTTTTCTTTGTTGATTTAGATGTTTAGATGTCTTATGAGATTTTTTTTAATATTATTTTCTTTAAAGTTTAAGTGATTGGGCTCTTGTTGTTACTTTTCAAACTTGAAATTTTGTTTTAAAACAAATGAGTTTGCGAACATGTGACAAATTGGATATTTCTTATTTTATTTGAATATTAGAAAAGAGGTATTATTTTATTGTGAGTCTTCCGCTGTTTTACTCATGTTTTGGAAAGTCGGGTTGTTACAATTTCCTTCGAGAAATTTGACGATTTCTAGCCCGGAATGTCATAAAACACTATTTACCTGAAAACACTATTCATAGAAACACTGTTCACCTGAATCATTGTTCATCCGAGGGTTTTTTTTTTTTCATTTTAATTGTTTTGTGTTTTTATTTTGGTTTGAGGAAGAAATCTTGTTGCAAAGTCCTAATTAAGTTTACACATTGATTGAAATCACCTAAAAAGTGCCTAAAACCAACCAGGATTACACCTAAAATACCTAAAACCCGGAAATTCATCTTCCCTCTCTTGGCCGTGGGCATCAAAGACCTTTACCAGGCTGTTTTGACATTTTAATTATTTTTGAGTCGATAGTTGTTCGATTTTTGAAATTAATGTATTTTAGGTGTAATTAATTTGTAGGTTCCGGTAATCGTGCACAATTTTGATCCTTTGGCATTAATGATCAACTTTTATATCAAAGGTGATTTTAAGGTGGTGGTGTGTGTTCTATGTATGTTTTTCATGACGATTTTGTTTAATTGAGTTTAAGAGGGAATGTGTGAATTGAGATCCTTTGAGGATTCGGTTGTTTAGTTGTTTCGGAAGTGAGTGTTTGAGTGTTTACTTTGAGGTTAGTTTCGGAGTTTAGATGGATTTCGGTGATTATCTAAGTTTGATTGTGATTTGGTGTTTATTATAGAGAATTGGAAGTTTCCGGTTTGGTTCTTAGGAGTTAAGGGTTCTAAAGGGAAGTTGAGGAAAGTAAGGTATAATTTTGGGAAATTGGATTCCGATTATGGGTGAATTAGGAGATTGGCCTTGTTGTTGGTAGTTAAAGTAGTTCCGGCATATGTATTTACTTTATGGCTACAAGGAAATTCCCTTATTTTGCGGAATCATTCATAATAGCAAATTGTTATTCTTATGTGTACTTTACTTTTTGAAATGTTTATGATTAAGAAACTTTAGTGGAATCGTTTAAAATTGTGGGATGGTAAGTCATACTCGGATTCATTGTGATGGAGTATGTGTGATATGTGAATGTGAACTTACGATATATACTCATATTCTTTAGATGAGGTATATGTATCGATTAATGAGAAACTACAAACATGCTCGGATTCATTGTGATGGAGTATGTGTATTATGTAAATGTGAAATATAGATATATACTCAGATTCTTTAGATGGAGTATATGTATCGATTAATAAGAAATTACAAACATGCTCGGATTTATTGTGATGGAGTATGTGTATTGTGTAAATGTGAAATATGGATATATACTCGGATTCTTTAGATGGAGTATATGTATCGATTAATGAGAAACTACAAACATGCTCGGATTCATTGTGATGGAGTATGTGTATTGTGTAAATGTGAAATATGGATATATACTCGGATTCTTTAGATGAAGTATATGTATTGATTAGATGAGAAATGGTAAACATACTCAGATTCTTTAGTTGGAGTATGTGTGTTATATAAAAGTGAAATATTGACTTATACTCAGATTCCTTAGATGGGGTATATGTATCAATTGAAATGGGATTATAATGTACTCGGATTCTTTAGATGGAGTGCATGAATGGATTATTACCTTTGATAATGTTGTTGCTACTTTATGATTTTTGTCGATGAGTGTTCTTTCTTTGATGTTATTGGGTACGAATTGTGGGTCTAATTTGATTGTTGAATTATGAGATTTACCTTTCTGTAATCGTGTAGTATGTAATTGGGAAATGGTTTGATTTGGAATGTAAGTTGTTTGGGAGTAAAGAATGGGTTGTAAAGAGCATGCTAAACTTTGGACACAAATTCCGATGTGAAATTCGTCCATAGGATTACCTGCCTCCATTTTACTCTCACTAACATTTTATGCTAATGTTGTTACACTTCAATCTTTTTCAAGTGCTCCGAGGTGGCGGTTGTGGTAGAGGTGGTGGTGCCGCGTGATCGCGGGATGGTGTAAGAAGGACAAGGACTTGAACTTTTGGCATTCCATGAATGCAAGAACTTATTAGACTTAAGCCCGTATGATTTTTTATTTATTTATATAATTTTACTTAAAAAGTCTCATATCAATGAATATATTGTTTTCTCCTTATAAACCTATATGATCCTCCATTATCCTAACTAATGCTGCATTTTTTTTTACATCTTAACAATCTTCACTGAGTTTCCCTTCAATCCGTCTACTCTATCCCAGTCATCTCCCTTTCTCAGGAGTGAATTGTCTGTAAAAATCCCTAAAATACTAATAAAAACAATGAAAAAACTTTTTTAAAAATCAAAACTAAAAATTAGAAAATATTTATTTAAATTTTTAATATTTCTATGTGTATAGTAGAGTAACAATTAAAAATCAATAATTTAAATTATTTAGATCATCTCAATAGCTGATGTGAATGTTTAAAATGAAATTAGAATTTATATATATTATATTAAATAATTAAATATTTAATATACTCTTCTAAATGAAAAAAAAAATCCATCTTATTTTATGAAATTTAAATAGTTTACTAAAACAAAGAAAATTAAAATCAATAATAATCTATTTAGTCAGATAATTAATAGTTTAAAAATGAATAAAGAGATATAGTACATAAGATTAAGAAAATATTAAAAATAATTCATATTAATATGAACATATGTACATACTTATAAATTTAGAAATTTTATTTTCTAAACTTAGAAGTTTTTTTTTTAAAGAAAAAATTTAGAAAGCTTGATGATGAGAAATATAAAATAATATAAAATTATTCAAATAAAATAACTTAATCATTAACGAGGAGATTAACTTTGTTCTAACAATAAATAAGGTGTTAATATTTTGATTGTTAATTAAATAATTAAAATAGAAAGGTCAAATTAATGATAAATATTTACCCTGGCTAAGAAGCATCCGCCACTAAGTACATAAATCAATTTATGTTAGCATCATTAATATATCTTCTCTAGTTTTGTCACATTAGTTTTAACATTTCTTCTCTAGATGTTCCTTAACTTACGACAATCCTTAGAATGATCTTTACTCGTTACAATTGAAGTACTTGCCATACTTTCTTGTAGTCTTTTATTGTCCTCGACTTAAACCTTTATCAGAATTTATTTTATTTTATTATTCGTTTTTATTGATTAGATGATCCCTCCACATAATTGGATTTGATTATCATATGATCATCAATATCAATTTTCTTTTTAGGTTTACGATTGTCCTCAATTCTCAATGAACTATCAACTGTTCAAATTTTATCTTTTTTTTTTTTAA
This sequence comes from Gynostemma pentaphyllum, assembly GCA_028015215.1. NCBI lineage: Eukaryota > Viridiplantae > Streptophyta > Magnoliopsida > Cucurbitales > Cucurbitaceae > Gynostemma > Gynostemma pentaphyllum. The sequence continues at coordinate 4,621,429 of CM051346.1, read as the reverse complement.
TTAAGAATCTCACACATGAAAGATGAACGAACCTAATAATGTTTATAAAATCTAAGTCACCTCCTCTCATTAATAATTAGTTTTGAGATCCAAGCCCATAATTATTAATATGGTATTGAAGCCCAACAAGCTCAAATGAATACTTGGTCCAAAAATGGAATCCAGCCTAAGATTGGTGAGCCTAAAAGTCCATCTTGGAGGGCATGTTAAGGATCCCACATCAAAGAATGAAGAGGCCTAATAATATTTATAAAATCCAAAAGTCACTTCTCTCATTACCAATTGATTTTGAGGTGGAAGTCCATGATTATTAATATACTTTACAATAAAATAATTTTAATTAAAAAATCCAACAATATCCTCCTCCAACAAAGGATCATCATTGTTCAGGTTTCAAGGCTCACATTTGTTTAGCACCAGAGGATTCCTTCCACGTGATTAAATTTTGGTTACGGCTCTAATACCACTATGCTATTGACAATTGGCCCTCCATGATATTTATATTTTCTATAACATTGTTCCTTTAAAGCTTAAGTCTATATGATTTCGCTTATGATTTTAACTAAAAAATCTCGTGACAATAGAAATGTTGTGCTCTTTTAATAAATTTGTGATCATCCTAATTTCTAACTGATGCAAGACTTTGATCGTAATCCCAATCAAATATGTAATTAACAAGCCTATTCACCTATCACGTGGTCCTAAAAAGCTCTTTAGTAGAATTTATAGAATAATTTTCTTTTACTTTCGTATTTATCAGTATTAATTTTAATTCTATCAAACTAAATCCGATAACTTGAACAAGAAGTACAATTAACCCAATTAATCAAATACTTGGCTCTATTAAATAGTAGACCCTATAATGATTCGAGGCATACATATTTTCAACCCCATAAAAAAATTCTCCAACCTTTTTTTTCTTCCGTAACTAGACCGTTAGAATTGTTTTCATTTTGACAAACGTTACACTGATATTTAGCAATCATAGTAACAATTATTCATGAAGGCAGTCCACAATTTAGTCAACCATTGAAAAAATTTAGTCAATCACCGTAGGACCGAAGTTGATTCTATCCATGATCCAAGCATTTGTTTGTTTCCTAAGAAAGTGAGAGAATATTTGACTGTAAAAAGCTTTCAACTCCAAATGTGTACAAAATTCCCCATTTTGAACACAAAATTATTCTCTTTTAAAGAAACTAAATAATTTTGGAAAAGTTTAGGATGGAAGCCTTTCTTATAAATACAACAATATATAGTGTTCAAATAGATATCAAAATGACCATTAAATTAGCTATTTAGGGGAAAAAAACAATCAATAACCATAATTTAAAGAATATCATATCATAAGATTTTTTTTTTTATATTACATTAAATTGGGGGAGCATAGACTCTAACCTTCGACTAAATAAAAAAAGAGAAGTTGATTGACTAGTTGATGGGCTATGTTCGTGTTGACATATAAGACATTAAAACAAGGAAGATTTACATTAAATAAATATTTAATAAAAACAATATCTCAATATTATCCATTATTAATTGTCAAAACATCAAATAAGTTTTTATCAAAACTAATAAAAAGAATATTGTCAAACAATAAATTTTCAAACACTTTCCTTGAACACAATACACAAAATCTCCACTACACATCTTATTTTATTTATATATTAAAAAAATCAACATAAAATTGACTAAATATATATGACAACCGGATATTAGATCAAATTCAAAAGCACCATCATCCTTTGTTTTAGTTCCTTTTGACTTCATCGATTGGATGGATTTCCTTCCTAGTTGAATCAAACGACCAAGAGTGTGCTCTTCTCTGAATTGACCAGGTCAAAGATCATAAAGATATCACACTTAAAAGAAAATAAAAAGATAATAAAGATATCCAAGCGAGAATTATTAAATCAACTTGGAAATTCTTTTTATATAAATGTATAATTAATTTTTAGATTTTTCTATTACAATTTTGATATTCAACGAAATAGTTATCACTAAAATAAGATTTTGTGAACTAAAATTCTCATTAGTAGTTATTAATTTTATTAGGTTCTTACACATATAGCATATTTAGAAAAGGGAAATTTCATTGGGTAGCAGAATTTTTAGCAATATTTATAAATATAATATTTTTTAAAAGTATTTGTAAATATAGCAGATTTTTAAAAACTCTCATTCATGTGATCAGAGAAATCAGTGATAACTTATAAAATAATCAGTGATTCCTGCACAAAATATCAGGATATCAGTAAATCAGTGATTAGTAATTAGTGATTACTGTGAAGATATCACTGATTACTAGTGACAATTTTGTAATATTTTAGGCACGAATTTAATTTTTCTGCTATTTTTGTAAATATGTTTTTTTACTGCTATTTTTATAAATATTGGACCTATTTTTACTATTTTCGCAAGAACCCTTTTAGAAAAGCCTAAATTCACGCATATAATATTACAAAATGGTCATTAACTTGATATAAATAATAACCGATTTATGCACATGTAACCACTAAGGTAATAATTGATTTTACTGTATAAATTGATAGTTCATTATTTATTCAACTCATTAGTTATCACAGATCTCACTCATTCTAACATTTTATAAAAATAAATTAAATATTATATGACAGAAATTTCTGCTACCTAATAAAATTTTTATAATTATTGAACGATAAATTTATTATTTGTATTAAAATGTTGGGAACAAAAGAATCAGAAATGATCTATATCTTGTCCTGACCGCCATTAATGCAAAATTTCTACACCTTCGCGCACTGGACTGGACCCCTCTCTTCAACCATCTTCCCCCACTAGATTAACCATTCTTTTTTATCTTTTTCTTTGTTTTTCAACTATCAGACAAAGCTTTCGATAAAAAAAAATTTCATAGTCAAAGTCTCTCTCTGCCTCCAATTCAATCTCTTATCTCTCTCTAAACTGGTCCTCTTTCGTTCTTTTCTCCATTTTAAATACTTATTTTCGACCTCATATTTTTGCCCTTCTCTCAGTTTCTATACTCTTCAAGCTAAGCGGTAATTCAAATTCTCTCTTTTTTTCTGTTCATGGGTTTCTGGGTTTTTTTTGTTCCACTTTTATCTTTTTCTTGTGTAAATGTTTATGGAATTGTGTTTTTAGTGAATACCCACTTTTTTAAAGCTTGTAAAGTTTCCATTTTTGAACTTGGATCTGAAAAATTTGTGATCTATAGGAAGGAAATTGGTGAGGCTGTAAAGTTTTTTGAGCTAAATTTTAATGGGGATTTGCTTAAGTGCCAGAATCAAAGCTGATAGCACATGCAGTACAGGTATTGAGAGCTTTAAATTGTCAGTAGAATCCTACATTTTTACTCTCAAGTTCTTGACTTTCATAGTTTAAAAGAAGGTTTTTGTTAAATTTTAATGTTTTTTTTGTTAATTGGGATTATATAATTTTATGGCTTAAATTGTTAAGATCTATGAGTCTAACAAGAATCAAATAATATGTCACGTGTCTGCAATATGAGTGGATTTGGTATGTAAATAAAATTTTATTTTATGAGGTTTTTTGTTATAGGAACATTAGACTTGAATTTGTAGAATGGTAATCGGTTGTTATGTTGGTTTTTTTGGTTTTTCCATGCCTTATTTCCCATTTTGCATTTTTTTGTAGCACCCCACCAGCCATATTTTGTTCGTGTTTTCGGTTTTTTGAATGTGCTTACTTGAATAGAAATATTAGTGCTGCTTGATTTTAATGGTTTTAGTTTAGGTATGGATATCTTACATCTGAGTTATGCAGGAGCAATCTCGAACAATGTTAGCAGGGATGCGACGGATCTCTCCTCTAGTTCAAGCACCAACAGCAGGTTCTCATCCACTTCAATTCCTCTAACTCCTCGGAGTGAGGATGAGATCTTGCAATCCTCAAATCTGAAAAGCTTTACCTTTTCGGAGCTTAAGCAAGCAACTAGGAATTTTCGTCCTGATAGTTTGTTGGGCGAAGGTGGTTTCGGTTCAGTTTATAAGGGTTGGATTGATGAGAATTCATTTGCTGCTGCCAAGCCGGGGTCTGGGATGGTTGTTGCAGTGAAAAAGCTTAACCAAGATGGTCTTCAAGGTCACAGGGAGTGGCTGGTTAGTTGGTTTTCTTTCCTGTTAAAAATTGTAGCCTGTCTATTGTTACACTCAGTGTGGTTATAATTATAATGTGGTCTTTCCGGTTGGAAAGTCGAAAGATTTCGTATGCTGGTTTATCTAATGGATATTTAGTTCTCTTGTAGAATTGAAAATTTTCAATTGGCTTTCTTGCTGGCTAAAATGGTTATTGATGTGTGAATTCTTCTTATCTTTAACTTCTACAGATTAAGTTCTTAATTCACTTACCTTGTAGTTTCTTTGATGCTGTAGGCAGAAGTTAATTTTCTCGGGCAACTGCGTAATCCTCATCTAGTGAAATTGATAGGCTATTGCTTGGAGGATGAACACCGATTACTGGTGTATGAGTTCCTTCCCCGAGGCAGCCTAGAGAACCATTTGTTTAGGAGTGAGTTCTTTGTCTCTTTGACACTGATTAAGTGAAACGTTTCCATTGTGTAGGAGTATCATTTTATTTATTAATTCTCAAATCTCAATATTATTATCGTTTGTTTTTCAGGGGGGTTATATTTCCAACCCCTTGCTTGGAACCTCCGCTTGAAGATTGCTTTAGGTGCTGCACAGGGTCTGGCTTTTCTTCACAGCGACGAAAATAAAGTGATATATCGTGATTTCAAGACTTCAAATATATTACTTGATTCAGTAAGTAATTGATGAGTAGTTGGTGAGATGCAGAAGAATTTCACTTTTTGGCCGTCCTTTTGATGAGTTAATTTATATTATGGTTACAGAACTACAATGCCAAACTTTCTGATTTTGGGTTGGCCAAGGATGGACCTACAGGCGACAAAAGTTACGTCTCTACCCGAATCATGGGGACATATGGATATGCAGCTCCAGAGTATCTGGCCACAGGTACTTTTCAGTTATGTTTCTGTTTTCCCAACTGCTGTACATTCCAACACCTGCTAAGCTTTCAACTTCAAGTCCCCGCCAATGTCGATTGGTTGTATACTTTATTCTGACGAGGAAAAGGAATATCTGCTTTGATCTCTTATCTTAATCTTATTTTTCATGGGCTGTCAGGTCACCTAAATGCCAAGAGCGATGTATACAGTTTCGGGGTTGTTCTATTGGAGATGATTTCTGGTCGGAAAGCAATTGACAAGAATCGACCACCCGGTGAACAGAATCTTGTTGAATGGGCCAAACCCTTCCTTGCAAACAAACGCAAGACTTTCCGGATACTTGACAATCGCATCGAACGGAACTATTCCATGGATACAGCTTCCAAAGTAGCAATTCTCGCAGCACGATGCCTATCCACAGAACCGAGGTTCAGGCCAAGCATGAACGAGACTGTATCAATATTGAAGGATCTTCAAAACCACAAAGAAACTGAAGCAAGAGGTAATGGCAATAAATCAAGGACTCGTAAACAAACCTCGGCCAATGCCAGTACACGAAACAACTCCGTTGCTTCTTACCCTAGACCATCTACATCCGCTCTTTTCACATAAGACACAATCTAGAAACCTAATGAAAATGAATCTCTACCTAATCCAAAAGGAAAACCAGTCCAGGTGATCGGGGAATTCGGGCAAACACGTCTTCAAAAGATTGTATAGTACTTATATCCATCAATGTATTAAGACATTGCTACAATAGAAATAGGCAAGCTAAGGATGAAATGTTGTTCCTGGGATTGGGAGTAACTGTTAACTGTAAGTGATGGAATAGATGTTTTTGTCTCTTCTTTTTGTCAGGTGGGATGGGATCTATCTTGTTTACCAATGTAAAAGTTTGTTGTAAAATCCTAGTTCATTAATGAAAGAGATTGATCTTGAATCTTGATTATCTTTTATTGAAATACCACCTCTTTTGCTTCTTAGGTATTTTAATGTGTTATTCTCAATAATGGTCAAAAGTTTGGAGAGAATATACATATTTTTGCATCGTCACTTTTATTACATATATGGGCAAAACTTCCATCAGTCAAATTAAAACACATTGTGAAAAGACGAAAAATACTCTCGTTAAAATATTTTAAAAGTAAAATCTAATTTTATCAACTAATAACATTCTTTCCAGATATAAATCCGTCATTGATGTTTCTTCAAACTACAACATTTAAAATTGAAAAACAATTGATAGTTTAACAAGTTTATATTTGTTAAATCAATAACATGGTTAACAATTACAAAATTAAAATTAACATATTTAAACCAAAACATAGGTAATATAACAAGTTTATATTTGTTAAACCAATAAAATTCATAAAATGGCCAATTTAAAACGATGAATATGGTTAGTTTAACACGCTTATCTTATATATTATATAAACCAATAAAAGCCAGAAAGTAAATATTTTTAAACATAGTTAGTTTATATTATATAAAACCAATAAATTTTGTACTTTACTACTTTTAAACGAATATCATGATTAGTTAAAATTTGATAAACCGATTAAACGTTTTAAAATGACCACTTAAAATGAATATTGGTTGGTTTAAAAGGTTTATATATTTGTTAAACTAATAAAATTAAGAAATGAACAAAACCATGGTTAGTATAACGTGTTTATATTTGTTAAACTAAAAAAAAAAAAAAAAAAATCATAAAATCGGGGTTTATCTCACGTTTATCCATAGCGATTATATTGCCTGACGACATTTATCAATATGGTGGAGAAGAATAATATAAAAATTGACCATTCTTATAATTAATTCTATTTTAATTTCCAACACTTTCAGATCAAAACAGATCTTTTAATAAAACTCTACCAATTTGTCTTGCATTTGATAGCTGATCCAAATGACATATATATTACTTAAATTTTATAAACGTGAAGTTCTAGCAACAAGCCGTCTTAGCTCAGCTGGTAGAGCGCGTGGCTTTTAACCACGTGGTCGTGGGTTCGATTCCCACAGACGGCGTCGTTCTTTTTCTTAATTAAATTTTGGTGTAAATTGTCCATACTACCCCTCGCGCCTTTTGCTTTTTACAAATGAGGAAAATAAAAAGAGAAGAAGTCGAAACGTTTGTTTATGAAAAAAAAGGCAAATTTTCACTTAAGGAGCAAGAAAGAAAGAAACGACTCATCTTCCTTTCCTTCACTGAAACAGAAACAAAAACAGAAATTCATCAGAATATCGTTTCCCAATTCCTTAACCTAATATTATTCCGATCATTTTCTTCGCCGGCGACTCTCTCAAAAACTCTCTCTTCCTTCATTCGGTAAACTCCTTTTTCTTTTATTTTTCCTTTTGAAACGCCATTGAAGTGAAGAACATTTGCGTGTTTGACAAATAGCATTTTCGAGTTCGTGTTTTTCTTTCTCTCTGTGTTTTTATGCTCTGTTTGTTTCGTAGAATCAATAAACTCTGAAACGTTGTTTATGTTTTAGCTTCAAACTGATTTCGTTCAAATTAAACCATGAATCTCTTAACTTCCGATTATTAGGATTTTGTGAAACATTGAGTTCTTCGTTTAGAGCATCGATTTCCTTCAGAGTACTTCGTTTTTTTTTCTTTCTGGATGAATTATTTTCATTTTGTCTCAAATACTTTTTAATCTGTTTAATTGCTTGTTTGTGAAGTCCTTGATAGAATGAAATCGGCATGATGATGTTGTTTGTTATGCTGATAAGTTATTAAAAGCTGTGATTACTGTTTTTGTTGTTTATGATCTTTTTGTTTTTGATTCTGCATTACAGAATGCTCTGTATTTTTTTTCCTCCTAATATGATTTTCCAGTATTCTAAAGCCTATGTGATATATTTTAGGTTCTAAGATGTCGGTTGGCTCGATGAAAGAAAGAGATGAGGCTGATTTGAAAAGGTATCGAGATTCCTATTATGCGGATTTGAAAGAAGACTGTCCAAGAGTTAAGGTTTCTAGTTCTACGTATAGATGTCCTTATTGCTATGAGAAGGGGAAAAATGATTATCGATTTAAGGACCTTCTCCAACATGCTTCAAGGATAGGGTGTTCAAAGAGCTATAGCTTGAAGGTTAGGGCAAAACACTTGGCTTTGGAGAGGTATATGAATAGGTATCTTCGTGTTGAGGAACAACCTCAACATGTTAGGAAGCCTCGTGTTGAGGAACAATCTCAATCTGTTAAGAAGCCTCCAATTGAGGAACAACCTCAACCTATCAAGAAGCCCCGTTTTCAGGAACAACCTCAATCTTTCAAGAAGCCTCATGTTGAGGAACAAGATCAACCTCTTAGGAAGCAACACCTACGCAATACTGACCAGCTATTTGTTTGGCCTTGGATGGGTATTCTAGCCAATATAAAAACCCAGATACAAGTTGATGGGCGACATGTTGGGGAAAGTGGAACCAAGCTAAAAGAGGAGTTCATGAGACAGGGTTTTAACCCTTTGAAGGTTCATCCTCTGTGGAACTATCATGGTCATTCTGGGTTTGCCATTGTTGAGTTTGGCAAGGATTGGGCTGGTTTTAAAAATGCGATAATGTTTGAAAAAAGTTTTGAGGTGATTCATCATGGGAAAAAGGACTATTATATGTCAAGGGGAAGAGTAGAGGGATTGTATGGTTGGGTGGCAAGGGATGCCGATTACAATTTAAAAAACATATATGGGGATTATCTGCGTAAGAACGGGGACTTGAAAACTCTTTCGGGTATAGATGCTGAAGATGAGAGCAAAGTGAAAAAGCTTGTCTCCAACCTAGCCAATACTTTGGAAACTAAGAATATGCACCTTGAAGAAATTAATCACAAAGTCTTGGAGACTAGTGCATCTCTCAATAAGGTGATGGAAAGGATGGATGAGAAAGTTAAATCGTACAATGATGGTAAGACTGCATTTTCTTTGTTGGGTGATAGTGACTTCTTTTTTGTTTTGCCATAGATTAACTTCTTTTTTTTGTTTCATTTGTCTAGAAATTAGAACAATGCAGCAGAATACCGAAGATCGTTTAAAACGTATTGTCCTTGAATATGAAAGGGTTACACAACAGTTGGAAGCTCGGAGAAAAGAACTTGAGCAGCATGAAAACCGACTGCTTCATCGGGAGGCTGTAAATGATAATGAGAGAAGGAAGCTGTCTGAGGAGAAAGAAATGGTAATTTCTTCTAGTTGTCTAGTTTTGTTCTGAGAAAGTTTTCCAATGTATAATTTTCTACTGTCTTTAGTTTGATCTGCATAAAATACATTTGAGAGCTTTAATCTTTTAAAAGTGTCTACTTTTTAGGAGAAATCTGCAAGTTGAATTAAAGAATAGATACTGGAAATTGGAACACTGCATGGTATTTGAAGTCCTATGCCTATCATTTCTAATTATTATTCCCAACTAACTCAAATGCAGCAATGTTGTGTGCAATTTTGACCTACATGCTACTAGCTGTACAAATTTGTACAAAATGCAAGTGTTTCCTCCATTGTGTCTTTCATTTTTAAATATTTAAAGTAATTCTCTAGTAATTTACCTCTTTATCCACTATAATGTACTGAATTATCTTGGAGATTCTTGAGCCTAGATACTCTCGATAGGAAACAAAAAAAAAACAATAATTTTCTAATATGACCTTTTTGCCAGAATGCAAGGGCGACTTTGGAGCAAAAGAAGGCTGATGACCAAGTTTTGCGCCTAGCTGGAGATCATCGGGTGTGTATCATTTTATTACCTTCTTTTAGTCTTTATCATGCATTTGGTTGTGGAGATTTGTGGAGACTAGCTTATGATCCTTCAAAACTTTGCTCTCTAAAGTGGTTGTGGAGATTAGTTTATGATCCTTCATCTTTTTTGTGATAGCAAGTCTACTACAACAGTTGATAGCCTTTAAGAGAGTCGAGTCACTCTCTCTACGCTTAACCTAAATATTTCCTTAATTGTTTATTTTTAGAACAACTACAATGATTATGAAGGATTTTTTCCTCACTTTTTATTGTTCAAGGTGTTTAATAGTATCTAAAATTTTGGCTTACCTTTGCTTCTTTGCATACTAGAGCTTGAATTTTTAAACTTTTTATGATTGAGGATTTTTCATCTTCTTTCCTTCTAAATGTTCTTTCTTGTACAACTATCCATGTATATTTTCGTTTTCTGAAAATTGCCTTTGGAAATTTCAGTCTATTAGTTATAAAGAATGGGCATTGTTTTTTTTTATTTAGAATGACTGAATTGAAAGAGCTTAGATATACATTTTACGTGTGTCACTGATTCCAATTTCGTTAAAAATAACAGATAATTTTGATAGATGAGTACGATTTTATGAATAAACCATGTTAATAAGATGTAAAAAAATTTAAATTGCACCCATTTTTTCAAACTTTCCGTTAATTTTACAGAATTGGAACATGCGCAGCATGCGTAGAATATGCACGTATCCCAATTCCATTTGAAAAGTGTGATTTGTAATTTTACAAAAGTGTAGAGGTGTATTTTGCATTTAACTCTTATATTAATTGTTTTACTACTTAATTACTAAATGGCAGAAAGAAAAAGAAAAGCTTCACAAAAAGATCATAGACCTGGAACAAAAGCTTGATGCCAGACAAGCATTAGAGTTGGAAATTGAGAGGTTGAAGGGTTCGTTGGGAGTCATGATACATATGGGTGAGGGTGAGGATGATGACGATGCCAAGAAAAAAATGGACCAAATTCAAGATGATTTGCAAGAGAAAGAAGAAGAAATGGAGTACTTCCAAAACATTAATCAAAATCTTGTCGTCAAAGAGCGCAGATCAAATGATGAAGTTCAGGATGCTCGGAAGGAGTTAATTAAAGTATTTACTTTAGCTTTTAAGTTCTCCTATCATTATTTTATACCAATCTTTCGACAACACCTCCACGGCTTATTGTTCATTATTCAATGTCTTCATTTAACAGTTGTTTGGAGCTCAAACAACTCGAGCCTCTATTGGGGTCAAGAGAATGGGAGATCTTGACAGCAAACCATTCTGTGAAGCTGCAAAGTCGAAGTATGGCAAGGAAGAAGCAGATGCGAAAGCATTAGAGTTTTGCTCACTATGGGAGGACCACCTTCGTGATTCTGGATGGCATCCTTTGAGGGTCATTAAGGACGATGGAGGAAATCTTAAGGTATGCATTTTGAAAAGAAAAAAAAAACAATACATTTAATTCAAATGAAGAAGAATCTGTTTTTCCTTTGAACACTTATTGCCTTAGAAATGTAAAGGATTGTCTCATTCAATTTCAGTCTTTCTTTGCCCAATGCTTATTTGCTATTGCTCATAGATCATGTCGACATTTTATCTTACCTTGTATATAATATAATAGTAAAGATTGGATCGCTCTTCAGGAAATTATAGATGAAAATGATGACAAGTTACAGAATTTGAAGAATGAGCTTGGAGATGAAGTTTACAATGCTGTTGTCACGGCCTTACTGGAAATGAATCAGTATAACCCAAGCGGCCGGTATACAGTTCCAGAGTTGTGGAATTTTAAAGAGGGAAGAAGAGCGACATTGAAAGACGGAGTAGCACATATAGTGAAGCAATGGAAAGTGCATAAAAGAAAGAAACACTGAAGGTACGTTGCAGAAGTTTTCAATTGATTAATTTCCATATAAACACCTTTTTCATTTTAGATAATCGTTAAATAATCTCTCTATATATTGAAATTGATATCTAGTTAGTATTTTTTTTTAATTGAGTTTGAGAATACTAACTAGAACATGTCACTGTCACAGATGTTACCTGTTAAAGCTACGTTTTGTATTCAGATCGCATTTGATTCTCGTGGGCATTAAGGTTGTTTCATGATCTTTCTATGTTTGGATTTTGGTTTGAGTTTCCTCTTTTCTTTGTTCATATATATACTAACATGTCTCAAGACATTTGAGCCTTTCTTCCCTCTAATGCATGTAAGACATGGTAACTTATTATCTCTGGCATTATTAATTTACACGGTTACTTAGGGCCTGTTTGGTTCATGATCCGGATCCGGATCCAAGTTTAGAGATATGGATTTAAAAAAGAAAGTTAATTTAGCTGAAATGATGTTTGGTTTGCAATTTTTGTAAACAAATTCTGGATCCAACTCAATTTTTAAGCTGAATTCTGAATTCTTCTTTTTTATGAATTCAAAAAATCCCATCCATTGCACTCAAAATGAAAACACGGAATTTGCATTTAATGAAATGCAATCCCGTCAAAAACTCTCGGAAATATCATGCAGGGACGCATCATCTCTATTTTCTCTCATTTGTATCAACTTCTCCATCCCTGAAATCTCGTTCTTTAGTACAAAATCCCCCATCGCTGAAATCTCGTGGCATCCATTGAACCAAGAAACTATAATCCCATCAGAGCTTCTTCTTCTTCTTCGATAATCTCTTCTCTCTTATCTCGTACGAAGTCCGCTAAGCTCAAGCACCAGTCTCTTTTCTCTGATTCTTTGTTCAGTTGGTTAACACAGGATTAGTTGTCTACTTCATTTCTTCCCCTGCCAGAGTTTCTTCATCTTCATTCAATTGAGTAGACAGTCGAAAAATAAAGCAGATCTACAAACGATGGAGTTATTGGAGGTGAAAAAGATGGCTTTAATTCATGTTCCTTCTATTGAGTTATGATTATCCATTCTTAGTACTTTATTTTCCATTCCTGCTTTCTGATTTCAGGCTTCAGTCATAACCTAATGAATTATTGTTTAAGTTTTCTAGTTACAGTAGATTTATTTGTTGTACATTTGCTTGTTAGAATAAATCCCTATTTATTAGTCGCATAGTGGACTGTTTTTACCCTTTTGCTGTTACTCCTGTAAAGGCTATTTTTAAGCCAAGTTCAGATTATTGAAGAGGTGAAGTTATTCTGCCAAATTGAGTAGAGTTATCAATATTTCTTTACATAAACATTCTCATTTCATTTTCATTTGCCAGAAATTCCATATTTAGAAGATTCAAAATATGCTGTGCTTGTTGAAAGGGGTCCCGGCCTAATGGTCTATGAGATTGTATATCAATTATTTTTCCAATTATTTCTCTTGAGCTACAAGCTATTTAAAATCTATAAAATAAAGATTGATATATATGTCTCTTCTATTGTTATGAAGGTGCATCAAATTCTACTATCACTCCTTTTATAATTCATAGTTTTTTTTTTTTTTTTGTAATATTTGTCTTGAGAAATGGATTTGGACACGGAGAAGAGCATTCATACAATTCTCACTTTGGTCATTCGGAGTCGATGAACAATTGTGAAGCAAACATATCTTTTTTGTTCTTATGGATACTTACCCTCTTTGCAATTTCCAATTTAAATCCCACCACTTTTTACCTTTTAATCAAATTTCATTTGTGACAAGGGGTAACATATGTAAAAACTGGCAGCTTTTGTCATTTTCATAGTTGATAACCTGAAGAACTTTACTATCATACATATTCCAAGTTTATGATTTGGCTAGTCTGATAGTTCATGATGTCCTATAAAAATTACTGCTCTTTCTGAGTTGTGTTGTTTTTTTAACTTAATAATTATTGACCTGAATTTTTTAACTTCAAGAAGCCTTGATCCTGTTGTTTTTTATCATTTGATGATTGGATGAAAGATTTTTATTTGGTGTTATAACTTATAACAAACACTATCACATAATCTGATTGGTCTTTGTCCTGTCTCTCTTACTTTAATTCTCCTGAAAGTCTTATTTCTCATATATGTATATATTAATATCTTGCATGCTTTGCTGGGTGCTTTATTGAACTATATAAACTAACTTTTGATTCTCTCTCAATAGTGTATTCAATTAACTAAGAGGAGGTGCATATTGTAGATTTCATAATTATTATTTCTAAGTTAATGATGTATTTTTCTTTTGATAGGGTATATAAACTATCATGTCAATTTTACGGGGACAGTTCAAGCCGGAAATTCTGCTATTGAGATTCAAATGTTCCTTAAGAGGACTAAGCATGTAAGTATTTATGGGTTGAGGAGAGTGACTTGTGATTCTTGTGGATCTTCTATCTATTGCAAGAGTTGTGTGATATTTGTTGATATGATTGGAATTGTATAAAAGTGCTTGGAATTTGAATATTTATATGCATCTTCATCTGTGCTGGGAGTTCGAATTCGAACTTGGCTTTAAACACAATGAGAAAAAAAAATCCAAACGACAATGGTTGAAAACGACTTTTTGCAAAAATAATGTATGATTGTCGTATATGCACTCTATTATTATGTTATGTGCAAGTGTTAATGAAGAAAATGCTTATGGTATGTCGTAATATAAATCTATAGAAGTTAATTTGAAAAATAAGAATATAATTGGATATTATCCTTAACCAAACATATGTTCTGATTTACAATATCTTTTCTGAATATCTAACCAAACATATATTTCAAATTTCTGGATCATTTTTTAAGTATGAATATGTTACTAAACACGAGTTTGAATTTAAAAAACTCTAAGAATACAACTCTAAATTTATTAGAATTCATTGATTTCAAATCCTGTTATCCAGATTGCAAACCAAACGGGTCTTAGAAGTCCCCCTCTTTTGAATAGCTTAATACATTTTATTCTATTGAGCCACCATGAGTAGCCAATGGCTAAAGGACAAGCGGTGAATCTAGCTGTAAACATTTTAAGTCATGAAGTTGAGCTTTAGTGACCATTTAAGGGACCTTTGCTCACAAGATTGGACAAGGTTGTTAGGTAGGAGGTTATAAAGCAGGGGTTTGTTAAGGCTGTGTTTAGATTATCCTAATCAATAGGTATGTTGAGTCTGTATTAGTGTAAAATGTGTTGAAATTGCGAAAACAGATGAGTTTGTTAAAAATGATGGGTTAAGATACTTACCATATTAGATTTCAAAACTAAAAGATAAACACCGGTTAGGTTTGTATAGCTCAAATCTCTTACCCAAACCCGTGAGTCAAACACCATGAGGTTCTTTTCTTTTTAAGATGTTTTATTTGGATGGGGAAATATATAGTGGCGTGATTTCAAATTCAGTAAATTATTTTATATATATTGTTGGGGCGAAAAAATAATAATATTTTTTAAAATAATTATTAATTCAGCAAAAAAAAATATATATAAGATTTAAATACACATTTAGTCTATATGGTTTGGGATTTATTTAATTTATTTTTTATAATTTAAAATTTTCAATTTAGTCCTTATAGTTTGAAGTTTGTGCCAATTTATTTTACGGTTTTAAAAGTTTTAATTTGATTATAAAAACTCTTGAAATGTTCTTGTCATTAGTGAACATGACATTCACGTGGTAAAGAAAGTTGACTTAATATGGAGTTCTGGCAACAAATTCTCCAACTTTGGCGAAGGCTGTGGAGCAACCTCGCCTCTCGCCATGAAAATCTTATGTTGGAATGTTCGTGGTTTGGGGAATCCACGAACAATCCGTGCGCTGCATCATCTGATGCAATCAAACAATCCCCAAATTGTTTTTCTTTCTGAAACAAAGTGTGGTAACTACTTAGAGATGAATATTAAACGTCAAATGAATATGGCTGGTTGCATGGTTGTTCCTTGCAAAGGCAAAAGCGGGGGCCTGATGCTGCTTTGGAATGAAACAGTTGATTTATCAGTTCTTTCCTACTCTCAAGGTCACATAGATTCTGTCATAACTGAAAATGGAAGACAATGGAGGTTCACGGGTTTCTATGGTAATCCAGCTCCTGAATCCAGGGTGCATTCCTGGGAGCTCTTACGACGATTAAAAGATATGGCTTCATTACCCTGGATAGTGGGAGGAGATTTTAATGAAATTCTTGAAAACAGGGAGAAAAGCGGTGGGGCCTTCAGATCACTCTCACTTATTAATAACTTCAGAAATGTGCTAGATGATTGTCAGTTGCAAGACGGGGGTTATGAAGGAAATATTTTTACTTGGTCCAATAAGAATTTTGATGGGAATCTAATTTTTGAAAGGTTGGATAGATTCATATGGAATCCTCAGTTTCGGGATATTTTTGCTGATGGTTTTGTGCGCCATCTCGAATTTTTGATTCTGACCATTGCCCAATCCTTTTCAACCTAGCTCCGAGGACTCTACCTCTCCAACGAAGTATGAATGTCAACTTATTAAAATTTGAAGAAGGATGGACTCGCTTTGAAGAAAGTAAGGAGATCATTAAAAAGGCTTGGAGAAATGGTGTGGATTCAGTGCAATCTAAAATCTCTAATAGTCTCAGAGACCTTTCAGTTTGGCATAAAAAGAGGTTATGAGGTAATATTTTCAATACTATAAAAAGGAAGAAGAAAGAATATGATTGTTTGATGAGGAATAGTGAGGCAGCTTCCAAAACTTCTATCCATCAGTTAGAGAAAGAATTAGATCTTCTTCTTGAAGAGGAAGAAATTTATTGGAGAACTCGTTCCAGAGAAAGCTGGCTGAATTGGGGAGACAGGAATTCTAAATGGTTCCACCAAAAAGCATCTCATCGAAAGAGAAAGAATCATATTGATGGCCTTTTTGATAGTGATGGAATCTGGAAAACAAAGGAAGATGATTTAGAAAAAGTGGCTGTTGATTTCTTCAATAATCTGTTCAGTACTTCCAATCCTTCCTCTGAAACCATTGAGAAAGTTATTCAATGCATTCTCCAAACAATCACTGTTGCTCAGAATGAGATGCTTCTGCAACCTTTTACCCGAAAAGAGATTGAAATATCCTTAAAATCAATGCATCCAATGAAAGCTCCAGGTCCTGATGGAGTGCACGCCATGTTTTTTCAAAAATATTGGGATATTGTGGGAGAAGAAACAATTTATACTTGTTTGAAGATCCTCAATGATAGACAAGAACTTGGCGACTTGAACAATACAGTGATTGCTCTTGTCCCCAAGCTGTCTAAGCCTACTGACATGTCAGGTTTCCGCCCAATTAGCTTATGCAACGTTATCTATAAATTGGTGGCTAAATCTATAGCAAACCGTTTGAAGAAAACGCTGGATTCAATCATTTCTCCCGTGCAAAGCGCTTTTGTCCCTGGCAGACTCATTACAGATAATGCGATTATTGGTTTCGAATGTCTCCATGCTTTAAACCAATGAAGAGGAAAAAAATCGGGGAGCATAGCAATGAAACTCGATATGAGTAAAGCGTATGACAGGGTTGAATGGGGTTATCTACATTCGATGATGATTAAAATGGGCTTTGACCCACGTTGGGTCTCACTTGTGATGCATTGTGTAGAATCAGCCTCTTTCTCAATCCTAATAAATAGGATTCCTCGAGGTTTAGTCATTCCCAGTCGTGGTCTTCGACAAGGAGATCCTTTGTCCCCTTATCTTTTCCTGATCTGTGCGGAAGGGTTTTCAGCTTTTGCATGAATGAAGAACGTAAGCAAAGCATATCAGGTTTTAAAATTAACAGACATTGCCCCTCTATTTCTCATCTCTTTTTTGCAGATGATAGTTTTATTTTCTTCAGAGCTTCAAAGTCGGAATGTGAGGCTATAAAACGTATCTTACAAACCTATGCGTTGGCTTCGGGGCAAGTGATAAACTATGAAAAGTCAATATTCATAGCTAGCAAAAACTCTCATCCAGACGTTGTTAATTTTATTGGCAGCCATCTTATGATAAAGAAGGCGAGTTCTCTGGGTCGGTATCTAGGACTTCCTTCACAATCGGCCAGAGACAAATCCAGTGTGTTTAAAGATCTGAGAGATAGGGTGTGGAGGAAATTGAATGGGTGGAAAGAAAAAATTTTCTCTACCGGTGGTCGAGAAGTTCTTATCAAAGCAATCGTTCAAGCAATCCCTATATACACTATGAGCTGCTTCAAATTACCTTCTTTACTTTGTGCTGACTTTCATTCCCTTGCTGCAAAGTTCTGGTGGGGTTCGAATTGTTCAAAAAGAAAAATTCATTGGATGAGCTGGAGGAAATTATGTGTAAGTAAGGAAGATGGTGGAATGGGCTTCAGGGATGCAAGCATCTTCAATCAAGCCCTTCTTGCGAAACAGGGATGGAGATTAATCAGATATCCAGATAGTTTGGTGGCAAAAATTCTGAAAGGGCGATATTATAAATTTTCTGATTTCCTTAGAGCAAAAACAGGCTCCAATCCGTCCCTCATTTGGCGAAGTATCTGTTGGGGCAGAGAATTATTGAACAAAGGACTTCGTTGGAAAGTTGGGAATGGGTACAAAATTATCATTAATAAGGATTCATGGCTCCCTTATTCAGATTCAGGAAAGGTTCTTTGGGTTTGTCCAGATTTAAAAGGAAAATGCGTAGCCTCGATCATGAATGAGAATGGAAGATGGAACGAAGAACTCATCCGCTGTTCTTTTCTCCCTTGTGATGCAGAATCTATCATCAATATTCCCTTCAATCCCAGAAGAAATATAGACTCTGTGGTATGGCACTGTGACAAAAAAGGTTTATTCTCAGTCAAGAGTGCTTTTAAACTGGGTATGGATTATTTAAACTTGTCCTCAGCTAACACTGCTGATAGAGGGAATACTCGTCGATGGTGGAATCGCTTTTGGAGAGCAAAAGTCCCAGAAAAGATTAAGATCGCAGTCTGGAAGATCTATCATGATATAGTCCCTTCCCTTGTTAATCTAAATAAGAAAGGGATTAATTCTGAAAGTTGGTGTGGTCTCTGTAGGCAGCAGAAGGAATCTACTACTCACATTATCTGGATGTGCTCTTTGGCTAGAAAAATTTGGAGAGCTATCCTCCCCAGTTCAACAATCTCTTTTGATCCTGGTTGGAGTCCAGCTACTTGCCTTTGGGAGCTTATATCTGAGAACCCCTCACAACTGGAACGAATTCTAATAACAGTCTGGCATATTTGGAATCTAAGGAACAATAGAATTCATAATTCAACCTATACTGAGTTGTCTACTTCGATTGAAAAAATTGTAAACTGGGAACAAGAATTTAGTTCATCTCCTTCTCTAGCTTCTACTGCTGCAAATGCATTTATTCATCAGCCTCCTGAATTGGCTTGGACTCCCCCCCCAGAAGGAATTCTCAAATTGAATGTTGATGCTTCTCAAAAACAGGACTTGGGTGTTTCGGGTGTTGGCTGGATTCTTCGAAATTCCTATGGTCATATTTTACTTGCTGGAGGGAAGCAAATCCCAAACTTTCCTTCCATTAAGTTTATAGAAGCTACAGCCATCGTGGAAGGGTTAAAAAATCTGGGTACCTTCGCCTCACAACCGATTTTGGTGGAATCTGATTGTTTAGAAGTTATTCAGCTGATCAAAGGAGAATCTATAGATTTAACAGAGGTCATGATCCCGGTGGAAGAGATTTCCAGCTTCTCAACGAACATGAATATTATAGATTTCATTCATACTCGTCGTCAAAGCAATGGACTGGCTCACTGTTTGGCTAACAGAGCCTCCAGCTCTAATGCTTGCTTTTTATGGACTGATCATTTCCCAAATTGGCTTCTCTCCTATAGAGAAGTCTTTTAGTATTGTCTTTTTGTTTTTTGTCTTTTCCGTTTGTGTTCTTGTTTGCTTTCCCCTGTTCTAGGGGTTTTCTATCCTAAGTTGACTTAATGTTAACTAATGTAAACGTAGGATTTGGGAACAATAGGGACATGTTGTGAGCTTTTTATCAAACCATATAAGGATTAATTTGAAACCTTTAAAATCATCAAGATTAAATTATCAGAATCCCCAATCCAAGTAGAAACTTAAATTGAAATATACAACCATATAGTAGGGATCAAATTTCTAATTAAACTTATTTATAACTATCATTTATATTGAGTTACATTAATGAGTGATTTATTATGATTATTGTTAATTAATCTCTTTTGAGTTTTCTTAACCCTTAACGCATAAACTTGATAACAAACACAGTTCAGATTTAGCAGCCCACCCCTCATCCTACCCACCTCATACTTCACATCCTCTAAATTATTGCATAATGAAGTTTTGGGAGGGAGCGGGAGATGAAAAAAATTTGAGTGTTATTATTATTATTCTCTCATTAAAAAATTGATTAGTTTTCAGAAAATGGTGCTTAAAACTAATCTAGTAATTTTCTTCACCATTCTCTCTCCACGAAAATTTCAACTAAATTCTATTTACTAGCATATATTTTAATTAATTAATTTTTTTATTATGAGGATATTAAATAGATAATCTAATAATTATATAATAAAGGAACTTGTTTTGGATTACATTCAATTTCAAATAAACAAACATCAAAGAAATGATTTTTCATTCAGTTTGATATTTATCTGGATTTCTTATCCTTCTGATATATTAAACAGGACCAAATAGAGATGGAGTTTTACACAAGCCGCCTGCCTATTTTTCATTTGTATTGAGAATTGGAGGATAAATATGCAACCTTGTGGCCGCGGCCACAATTCTCGTAGTCGTGGCCAGTAGCTTCTGACCCTCTTTGGGCCAAAAACGTCGCTGCCACCAGACTTGTTGTCGAGGCCACCGCAACGCTGATGTGTTTTTTGACGGCTGCGGCCATAGCTCGATTTCTGAAAATATTATTTTATTTCCTAGTTTATCTTTGTTTAGCTTTTTATCTTTTCTTAACCTAGATATACTTGTATAAAAATATGGGGCTATCAACCATCATAGTGAGTAAGAAATATCATTATTCAAATTTCATAGTTTGATAATTACTTCAATATATATTAGAGTAATTATACATTACAATTCCTGAACAAACTAAGCCCAAAAATTTCATCAAAATAATTTTTACTAATTTTATTCCTATAGATATTAGCATGAGATTTAAAATATAGAATTTGTTTCAAATAGCATAATTATGAATACTAATTACTAAAATGTAATAACATTTTAAAAATTACTCAAATAACATAATTACAATTCACTAAATTATTGAACTACTTTTCATGGGTATTTAATGAATTTGTATGTTTTTTTTTTTACTTTTTTAAGTGCAAGTTCAATAATTTACCGAGCTATTTGATCATCTTTCATTATTATTTTCAATGAATTTGTTAGTTTTTGTCCTCTTTTTTTCAATAAATTATTGAATTATAATTCATTATTGAACTATAATTATGCTACTTTAGTAATTTTTGAAAACTTCTAACATTTCAGTAATTAATATGTAAAATATGTTATTTCAGTAATTGCCTCTTTAAAATATGCATTCCGCATTCTCGTCCACAGAATTAAATCGATTGAAAAAAAATATTGTAAGGCAAGTCCTATGGACAATTATGCCATCTCCATGGTCAAGAAGGAAGAGCTCCTCCTTTGTGTTCCATGTTTTTAGAAGTATGAGATTCAATAAGTTAAATAATCATATAATTTCTTTACAAAAATACAAAAATAATATTTATAAAAGTCCTTTTTTATAAGTTGAATTAGGTATAATTATATTATTTTAATTTTTATAAAACAATAATTTTCTTATACTTAAACATAAAGAATACATCGAAAATGAATCTCCTTTCTCATTAAGAGCTCAAGTTCCATTTTTTTAGCAGTATAACATCATTACATTATAGTTTATGATAAATAACAATTTTATTTTAAAATTACTTTAGATGAAAAATAACAAAGTTTGAGTTAAAGAAGGAAAAAAAAACTCTTTTTTAATTTAGCATCATACTCAATATCCTTTATAACCCTCTTTTGGAAAAGTTTTTTTACCTATATATTTAGGCTAGGTATCCAAGGCCCTCTTTGTATTTTTATTTTACCTTGATTTGGTTTTAGGAATCCAAAGGTTCTTCATTTTATTTCTATTTTTTTTTTCAATTATTAAATTAAAATAAAAGAAGATGGGAAAAGAGAAAGAGACGCAGCCCATTGGAAGGAGGGTATTAAGAATTGTTACCCCACCCATGTGCTGGCTTGATGTGATATTCATGTGGTTCAATTAATAGGTAAAAGAAATGGGTACTCTACCGCAAATTTAATAATTTCATGCCTATGCCTAATAATTCATTTACAATTATTTTTTTATATTGTATGGTTGGAATTTTTTTATATGCTTTTATTACTTTTTTTTCTTACATGAGTATTAGATGTAGTTGATATTTGTAAAAATTATTTAAAGTCCATTTAGATGTGATTAAAAATGGGTCTTTCGTTTTCGAAAATTTTGTGTAAAACTAATTTTAAGAAATGAATGGAAACAAAATAGATTTAATATATTAAAATTTGATTCTCATGTATTTTCAGACTTCATTATTCCCATATTAGTTTTTTTTTTTTAATGAATGACCCTTAACATATTTATCTTAATCAAATAGAATCAAAATAATTCAGATAGAATCTTGACTTAACGTAAAAATTCCAAACGAAGTAAAAGTTAAATATAAATTCAATGTGCTAATAATGGCCTTTAATTTTAGTTGGCTTACTTATTCAAATAAACTCAATAATGAAAGCAAAAAAAGTGCAAACATTAAATTTTCAATTCATCTATGAAAAAAGAAAAGAAATTACCAAATACATTACACTTACTTATCCAACTACTTAATAATAATAATAATAATAATAATAATAATAATATTTCTAGACTGTGGGCTACACTTTTGTTCAGCCTCCCCAGCTTCTCTCTCTCTCTCACTTTCACACACTTTTTTTTTTAAATTTTCTTACTTTCACAGAAACCCACCAATCATTTGATGCCAAACTTCACTCCCATTGGTCTGTCACCAAACCCAACCTCACAGTCTCCAAAACCAGTCAAAAATAATAATAATCAAACTCTAAAATTTTTGCCTGTGAAAGTTTGACCAAATTGCCAATTAGAAGGCGCAATATTAAAAGAAGTGGATGTCCTTCTGTCACTGGCGGTAACTCTAAAAGAGAGAGATTGGCCCACTAATACAGCGTTTGACTGCCAGTTTTGACCCCAATTACGGCTCATATTCATCCAACCTGTCTTTGATCCTTTTATACTAACCCTCACGATATCCCCTGCACCTGCTACGTTGCTGATTAATACCAAATTGAAGTAACGAAATCCGTGGATTGTGAATCTTATCCCTCCTATCTTCCGGCATGGCACGCTATGTAAATAACCTCTCATTAGGACCATTAAATGGTAATTCACTCAATTTCATATAATCACTTTTTAAAATAAAAATTAAAATGCTTAAAAATTAGAGCTTTTACCCTATTTCACTCAATATTAAAAAAAAAACCAATTTGCTCTTATTATCATAAAAATTAGTATTTAACTAGATCAAAATATTTCTAACTAATGTAGCACCTATTCCCTTTCTCAAAATAATCTAAAAGAATAAGTGTTCTGATACACATCGAGATTTATTATATTAACATAATAGTCACTTTATCGAAGAGATTACTTTTCCACTCATTATAAAAATAAGTTAATTTTATAGAGTTAGAAATTAAAAGTTCGAATTCACTTCCTCACATTATATATATATAAAAATAAAATTAACAGTTAAAATTTTTCGGGATGGCTTACCGACGGTAGGCGACGGGGACGATACCAGCACGATACTCGGCGATCTTGAGAAACATGGGCATGGCGAGGTCGAAATGTGGGCGAGGAGGGTTACACCATCCGCCATTGTCACTTGGCTGAGCAAAGTTTGGTGGGCAGAAGTTAGTGGCCGTGATTAAAATAGAGGGGCTGCCAGAATGGCACCATCTTGGGTCATTGGCGCATTTGATCTCAAAGCAAGCGCCACAGCTCAAGCCATTGTTAAACAACGCCGTGCTTAATGCGGCTGTGTTCACGCCGTAGCCTTGGCTGTACAAATTTCCATAACCACAAGCCCCACCTGCAAAGAACCAAAAAAAAAAAAAAAAAATCACATTAGGGAAAAGTCCACATTTTACCGGAAAAATAAAATAAACGAAACAATTAGAATTTAGTTTAGTGATAAGACACTTGTATTAAAACGTACCCATGGTGCCAGAGGCATCAGAGCCGCCGTAAAATGTGGCATGAGCGGTCTGCCATGAACCGCCGGGGTAAACTCCGGGGATTCTGGCGGCAGCCATCCACATTATGGACATAAGAGACAAGACAGAGAGAAGAATTGGTGTACCCATGTTCTCTTAGACAATAACACAAACACTTGGAGGGAGTGTTTGGGATTTAGGAGAAGATGATGGACTACTTATGGAGGGGAAGGCTTATGTGTGAATTTACAAATAACCCCATTTACATAATTAATGCCAAAACTATTTTGTGTGTAAAAACAAAGAAAAAGAGGATTTGAGGTTTCAATTTTAGTACATCGAGGCAAATAAGATATGTGGAATAAAGGGTGATTTTTTTTCCTTTTCTTTTTTTTTAATTTTATTTTGTTTAATTGAGGGAGGGGGGATTTTTCGACCACATGAGAAGAAAGTAGCTGCTTAACTGTTTAAGTTATGCTTGTGTTGGCATGAATTTGATTTAGTAAAAAACCCGAAACCATTGAAATGCTATATATTCTATAGTTTTCTTTTCTTCTTATTTTTTTTTTATATCAAGTCATTTGAACTCATAATTACACATATGGTAAAATCTTCAATTTTTCTTATTGGCTTTAAGGTGAGGATCATTATAATGATGGTGGAAATTATTTCTATTTTAATAAGTATTTATAAATAAAAAAATTTGTAATGTATGTCATCTTGATCTATTCTTCGGGTTGTATATTGAAATAATAGTAAATTTTACAAGTATTTTAATAAATTATTATATAGTTTTTATTTTTACTTTCTTTAATTTATTAATTTTATATATACATTGTAAAAAATTAAATTTTAAAACTAATTTATAGCAATTTTTTATCTATTTTTACTAAAAATATATATTAACTTAAATATATTGTTCAATATTTAATTTACTTTTATTTATAAACGATTTAAAGTATAAAAAAACATAGATCATATTTTCAATCTTTATTATGGTATTTCTCATATTTATTCCAGATTTTTTAAAATCAACAAATGAGGTGTAAATAATAATTCAAATTTCTTACAATAAAATAATTTTTCAGTGATTTAATTGTAACTATCTCAATACTTTAGGGGTAGATTTTATAACTTTCAAACATATTAACAGAAAAGTTAACAACATGAATAATATCATAACAATTTAAAAAAATTAAAAATTAAATTAAAACTTTAAAAATTACAATGTGGATACCTTATATATAGTTTTAGAAGGATTTTGTAATGTACCATTTTGTAAATAAGAAATTTCAACAGATGACATTTTTTATTAAAAATAGCAAGTGTTTGAAATATTTCAAAAATAACATTTTTTACTGAGTTTGGGAGATCTCAAAAAATATTTTAATTTTTTTTACTATTTTTGAAAATATCAATTCTTAAAATATCATTTTTGAAAAAATATATTTATAAATTAAGTAAGACATGTAGGATAATTAAAATTTGATAAGTTAACATGTGATTTTAATTAATTCGATAACATTGTATTCTTTTGTTTTGTATTTTGAGAATTGAAATGGAATCCAGCCAAGCCATAAAAGATCAAGCTCCTCTTTTTATCTCTCCAACGTGTCAACGCGCTTTCTCGCAGTAAAATAATAAATATTCTTGAATCTTGATGGCTTTCTAGTTCTACCCTTCTTGACCACTAAAATAAATTATCTCTCTTAAACTTAAAAAAAATAAAAATAAATTATTTTCATTCATATGTATGATTGAGAATTATATTTTAGAGCTTTATAGAGCCGTTCTTAATTTTTGTTGTTGCCTAAAAATGGAGAGCTTCCACGTAGACAACGAACTTAATTTATGGGATGAGTCGGAGGTAGTCCGGCTTCTTCGACGGCGTGCTACGTAGGTACTGCACAGGAAAGGAAAAAAGACCAGGTGTGGTCGCGCTAACACCCTCCGATGCTTAAGTAAGAGCTAGTGTGCGCAGGAGAGAATTCGAGTAGAATTGTAGTAGAAATCGATTCTACCTAATGAATGAGTTTCTTCTCCTATTTATAGGAGAATATGTTGATGACATCATCGTGCTACGTGTCACATCGAGTTGGCCACATGTTGCTTCCTGATTCGTGTCGCTTCGCCGGTTACACCACGTGTCGCTTTCAAATGGACGCTTGCAACGGAATCGGTTTAAATGTGTTGGTCCGTGTTTGAAGCTGCGTAGCTAGTTCTTTTTTTCAGTGCATGGACTTTATGCCTAAGTACCGCAGTCAGGACGAGTGCTTCGGACCAGGTGCTTGGACCAGGTGCTTTACACCGGTGCTTGGACCAGGTGCTTTACACCAGGTCTTCGGACCAATTTTGTCAAGTTGTAAAATTCCACGTGTAATCCAATTTCACCCCACAACGAGGCCCCTACTCCTGGAGTTGAGTTGAGATACGAGTTCAATGCTACTTGGGAGTATTCTTTCAAAGCGGAATTTTACCTTAGTCAATTTCTTGAAAATATTCAAAGTGTTGAGGTCTGTAGCTTGAATTTTCTACCGTTGCACTCGTCAAAATTTTGAGAGTTTGTAGCTTGAATTTCTCCTTTGTAATTGAATTGAGGTCTGTAGCTTGAATTTTCTACCGTTGCACTCGTCAAAATTTTGAGAGTTTGTAGCTTGAATTTTCTACCGTTGCACTCGTCAAAATTTTGAGAGTTTGTAGCTTGAATTTCTCCTTTGTAATTGAATTTTCTGTCATAATTTTTTTTTTTTGAGAAAATACCAAGTGTTGAATCTTGTTAGGTTGAATTTTCTGTCTTTGGTCGTTTTGGAGTTGGGTTGTACGTCCAAGTCGTCACATTTAATCATCACATACTCGCCCCCTTTGATTTTAAGAGTAAAAATTCTCTTGAAATCGAAAATATTAAATTCGAATTACAAAGTTGGAAAAGTAAGGGAATTGATAATAGTGTAAGGAGGAATAAGGAGGGAGTAGAAAGAGAAAGTAGAAAGGAAAAATAAAAAATTTAAAAAATAAAAAACAGGGGGGGTTCCCAGCATTTTGGTGGGCGCGGTCGGGCAATGACCCGCGTCCCCCTTTTAAATTTTTTTTTTTTTAATAAATCAATGCCCGCGGTCAAAACCGACCAGTAGGGGGGTCGCGGTCAAGTTTTGACCCGCGACTTCCTTCCATCATTTTTTTTTTTTTCCTTCTCTCTTCCTTTCCTTTCCTTTCTTTTCTTTTCTTCCTTCCTCATTGCACTTCAAGGGAAAAAACCCATGGGTTTTATGCCAACCCTCAAATTAATCCTGGTAAAAGCCAGACCCACTGACACGGGTCAGTGTTTGACCCGTGTTGACCGGTCAACCGGTTGACTTTATTTTATTTTTATTTTTTTTTAACCAAACTCAACTTCGTTTCTAAGAGTTAATTTCTCGTTGAGTCTTGATATGGTTTGATTTTTCTTTAAATTTTCTAAGTGTTGCTTTGTAGATGTAGTAGCCTTACACCCTTAGTAAACTTAAAATTTTCCTTAATTCCTCTACGAGCCTTGTACTTCTTAGTAGACTTAGAATTATTTTGTCGTTTTAAATTCTTCTTCCAGGTGCGGCTCATGGGAGCCCTGCACTCCCTAGTAGACTTAGAATTTTTTTATTTAGCTCTTCCACCGTGGCGGACTTAGAACTTTTTAGTCGTTTTAAATTCTTCTACAGTGCCAGGCTCGTCGCGAGCCTTGCACTCCCTGATAGACTTAGAATTTTTTATTTTAGCTCTTCCACCGTGGCGGACTTAGAACTTTTTAGTCGTTTTAAATTCTTCTCTACCAGTGCGGCTCGTGCGAGCCCTGCACTCCCTGGTAGATTTAGAATTTTTTTATTTTGCTCTTCCACCTTGATGGACTTAGAACATTTTCTTTTTGTTCTTCCACCTAGGCGGACTTAGAAATTTTTGCTCTTCCACTTTGATGGACTCAGAATATTTTCTTTTTATTCTTCCACCTAGGCGGACTTAGAACTTTTCGCTCTTCCACTTTGATGGACTCAGAATATTTTCTTTTTATTCTTCCACCTAGGCGGACTTAGAACTTTTCGCTCTTCCACCTTGATGGACTCAGAACATTTTTATTTTGCTCTTCCACCTTGGTGAACTTAGAACATTTTCTTTTTGTTCTTCCACCTTAGTGGACTTAGAACATTCTAATGTAGAGCTCTCCCACCTTGGTGGACTAAGAACTTTTTCCCTTTTGCTCTTCCACCTTAGTGGACTTAGAACATTTGCATTTTGCTCTTCCACCTTGGTGGACTTAGAACATTTTCATTTTTATGTAGAGCTCTCCCACCTTGGTGGACTAAGAACTTTTTCCTTTTGTTGTAGTAGAATCGCATAGTTGGTTTTATGTCTTAAAGTCTAACTCGAGTCTAATTTTTCTCGAATGATTGAACTCTGATAGAAACAATAAGTAGAAAAGGTACAATCTTATTAATTTTATTGTCGAACCGTTTACAATAAGAAATTTTAACGAAATTGAAAACTAAAATAAGTAAAATTTCAGTTGCTTGACATCCTCATGGTGTAGTAGAGCCTTTCTGACGAGATCAATCAATATGTTGATGCCTTGACCAATACTCCAGTGACCCAACATGGTCCTTTCTAGAGCTTGGGCTCATTTTCAACAGTCGGGCCCCCAAAGATGGTTATTAATTCTCCAATTGGAAAATTTTGATTATCACGGTCCTGATCTTCCTCATCTCTTTTACTTCTCACAAATTCCTTCAAGTACCCTTTTTGAATTAGGGTCTCAATTTCTTCCTTGAGATCGAAGCAATCAGAGGTGGTATGCCCGTGGTCTTTATGGAAGAGGCAATACTTGTCTTTGTTCCTCTTGTTTGACCCCGTTATCATCTTAGGCGGCCACCTTACCAAGTTTTTGTCTTTGATCTCTAAGAGTAGTTGTTCGATCGGAATCGTGGTTGGAGTGTATTTTTTAAACTTACTAGGAGGAAGACTCGGCCTATTAGGTTGGTCACCTGATCTCTTTCTTTTGTCATCCTCATGGCGATCGGTCTTCCAGGAAAAATCTTCTTCGTCTCTCTCTTCTTGTGGTCCGATAGTTTACTACTACCTCCTTCATCCTAAGTCTTTCTTGCATTAAGTAATTCTCCTGGCGCTCATATATTTTTGCGCTCTAGCAAGTAGCTCTGTGTATGTAGCAGGTGTTTTCTTGCCTAGAGACCATAAAAGTTTTTCATCTTTCAAGCCTGCCATAATTGCGATTTAGAGCTATGTCGTCACTTGTAACCTTCCACTTTCAATGTCTCATTGTTGAATCTTACTATATAGTCTCGGAGGCTCTCCTCCGACTTCCGACGTCACCAAAAGGTGCGTGGCGGGTTTTATGATCTCTTCCACCAAGGAACCGAGTTACAAAAGATCGAGTGAGGTCTTTAAATGAAGAGATAGACCTCGGTTTGAGCTGTCTAGCATGCCAACCGAGAGGGCCTCCTAATGTAAGGGGGAATGCCCTACACTTGATAGCATCTCGGACTCCCTGGAGCTCCATCCAGGTCCGAAACGTATCGACATGCTCGATTGGATCCTTTGAACCATCATACGTGGTCATAGTTGGCATTTTAAACTTGGTGGAAGCTCCACCTCCATTATGTCATCACCGAATGGAGGCTCGGTTTGTTCGAGTAGATCTTCTAATGCAAGAGGGGTCTTTCCTCTATATTCTTTCTTCATATGACCAAGTTGATCTTGGAGTTTTTTCAATCCGGTGCCCAAGGTCAGGCACTTTCTGCGATAGACTTCACAACATCTGAATGTTCCTTTCTCTTTTGATTGAGAATTTCTCTGAGGTCGGACCTTCGTTTCTGACTAGGTTGCTTGTTGCGATAAGAGTTATGAGAAGAAGAGGAATTGTCATGGATGTTTAGCCCCGACTTCCTCTTCGAGCTACGATTCTCATGATTCCGTGATTCACCTATACGCTCTATAGGTTCTTTGTCGTTCTTGGATTGTACTTCCTGGTTGTGAGCAGGGGCTTGATGATCGGTCTTCTGTGTAAGAATTTCGAGTACTTTAGCAAGATCTCGATTCACACCTCGAACTTGCTCTTCTAGAGCATCTACCCTTCCATCTGGCATTGGCACAACTCTTACTACTTCTTGATTTTCATCAACTTGTTGTTGTTGTTGTCGTTCTCTAGTGCTACGAGTTTGATATCTCGTATTACGAGGATTACGATTTTCACCGTCATCTATATCATCACCGTGTTGACTTCTTCGACTCATCCTTGATGGTAGAGCACTTAGTTATATACTCTTCCCACAGACGGCGCCAAATGTTGTTGCCTAAAAATGGAGAGCTTCCACGTAGACAACGAACTTAATTTATGGGATGAGTCGGAGGTAGTGCGCTGCTTCGACGGCGTGCTACGTAGGTACCTGCACAGGGAAAGGAAAAGAGCACCGGGTGTGGTCCTAACCTACCCTCCGATGCTTAAGTAAGAGCTAGTGTGCCAGGAGAGAATTCGAGTAGAATTGTAGTAGAAATCGATTACCTAATGAATGAGTTTCTTCTCCTATTTATAGGAGAATATGTTGATGACATCATCGTGCCACGTGTCACATCAGATTGGGCCACATGTTGCTTCTCAGTTACGTGTCGCTTTTGGGTTACACCACGTGTCGCTTTCAAATGGACACTTGCAATCGATTTAAATGTGTTGGTCTCGTGTTGGAGATCGCGTAGCGATTCTTTTTCAGTGCATGGACTTTATGCCAAAGTACCACCAGCAGTCGAGGCGAGTGCCTGGACCAGGTGCTTGGACCAGGTGCTTCGGACCAGGTGCTTTACACCAGGTGCTTCGGACCAATTTTGTCAAGTTGTAAAATTCCACGTGTAATCCAATTTCACCCCACAACAGAGAAAATTCAAGCTACAAACTCTCAAAATTTTGACGAGTGCAACGGTAGAAAATTCAAGCTACAAACTCTCAAAATTTTGACGAGTGCAACGGTAGAAAATTCAAGCTACAGACCTCAATTCAATTACAAAGGAGAAATTCAAGCTACAAACTCTCAAAATTTTGACGAGTGCAACGGTAGAAAATTCAAGCTACAGACCTCAACACTTTGAATATTTTCAAGAAATTGACTAAGGTAAAATTCCGCTTTGAAAGAATACTCCCAAGTAGCATTGAACTCGTATCTCAACTCAACTCGGGAGTAGGGGGCCTCTGTTGTGGGGTGAAATTGGATTACACGTGGAATTTTACAACTTGACAAAATTGGTCCGAAGCACCTGGTGTAAAGCACCTGGTGTAAAGCACCTGGTCCGAAGCACCTGGTGTAAAGCACCTGGTCCGAAGCACCTGGTCCGAAGCACCTCGTCTGACCGTGGTACTTAGGCATAAAGTCCATGCACCTGAAAAAGAACTAGCTACGCAGTCTCCAACACAGACCAACACATTTAAACCGATTGCAAGCGTCCATTTAGAAAGCGACACGTGGTGTAACCCGAAAGCGACACGTAACTGAGAAGCAACATGTGGCCCAATCCTGATGTGACACGTGGCACGATGATGTCATCAACATATTCTCCTATAAATAGGAGAAGAAACTCATTCATTAGGTAACTGATTTCTACTACAATTCTACTCGAGTTCTCTCTGGCACACTAGCTCTTACTTAAGCATCGGAGGGTGTTAGGCCGGCACCACACCGGTGCTCTTTTCCTTTCCTGTGCAGGTACCTACGTAGCACGCCGTCGAAGCAGCGCACTACCTCCGACTCATCCCATAAATTAAGTTCGTTGTCTACGTGGAAGCTCTCCATTTTTAGGCAACAACAATTTTTATTTGAAAAGTATCTTTTGAAACTAATGTTTGGATAATTTAAAAAATAAAATTATTGAACATTTGAATCATTATTAACAAATTTATAATTTTAGAAGAAAAGGACATTTTTAAAATGGTAAATTATATGTTTGATTCATGGATTTTGAGAATATTTTTTTTCTTATCCCTATATTTTCAAAACTTACATTTTAACCCTAGAGTTATTGAGATATTTAAACATGTCTCTATATTTATAGAGTTGATTTTATTGAAACTTTAGTCTTCAAAACCGTCTTTAAAAAGTATTTGAAGTCATCTCCAGAAAACCTTCAAATCGGTCTTTTAAGAAATCTTCAAAAAACCATTGGTCTTCGCAATCTGCTATATATTCTTTGAGTTCTTGTTTCTCTAAATATTTTTCAACCCTCCAATATAGACTTTATTTAATTTGGGTCCAATCATCATATGGTATATTTTAATTGGACAAATTCATATCGTTCAATGGCAATGAAAAGACACGTATTTTTGTAATTGGTTTTGATAATTATGTGCTAACTTTGTAATTTGTTGAATTTTCTCTTTCTACAAACACTTTTTTTTTTAACATTCATTACATGGTGAAAGGAATTCATTATCAAAATAGTAAAAACTAACAATACTTGAAAATGTTGAATTTTATTTTAAAAAATCCTAATTAAAATATTTAAAAAATAGCAATAAGATTCATCATTTTATAATACAATACGGAAAAAATATTAAAGATTAACGAATTTATTAATGGGGTGATTATAAATCTAGCAAAAAAAATTATAATTGTTACAAATATGTTATTTTTGAGCATGTCAATTAGCGATATACTAGATATCACAATCAATTAATAATCATTGCAAGAAGTGATAACCATATATATCACAATAATCAATCATAGTGAATCGTGATGGACTTTTTTGTAATAACTTTTAAAGATGATAAATTTGTAAATGTTATGTAAAATTTGGACGCCCATAAAAAAAATTCATTTATTAGTTTAATGAAAAGAAAGGGGAAAAACTATTTTTAAAAATAAATCAAACTTTCACTATTTTAAAATTAAGGTAAGAAAAGTGTTAAAAGTAGTATTAGTTTTATTTCATTAAATTAATGAATTTATTTGCATTAAATATATTTTTGGGTAAAATACCATTTTGGTTTCCGAACTTTCACTCAAGTTTCATTTTTGTCCCTGAACTTTCCGATTCGTTCCGTTTTGATCCTTTAGATTTTGTTTTTCCTTCTAGGACACTAATGGAGGCCTTATGTGGCATGTAATTGATAATGTGACATTATAGAAATATACCGTGAGATTAAATATCATAGAAAAACGAATATAAAGGAAGGTTAATCTCACATTTTTCTCCTTATAAATTCCAATCTTAAATCTCACTGTATATTCGCTTTTCCACGTCACTTAACCTCATTGTATATTTATATAATATCACATCATCAATTATATGCCACATAAGCCCTCTGGTAATGTCCTAGATGGAAAAACGCAGACTGAATGACTAAAATGGAACGAATCGTAAAGTTCAAGGATGAAAATTGTAACTTTTGAAAGTTTAGGGACGAAAATGAAACCTGAATGAAAATTCAAGGCCCAAATTGGTATTTACCTTATATCTTTCTTTTTGTAGTATAGAATGATGAATTTTATAATTATTTTATTGATGATTATTAGGATCATTTGAAACAAAAATCAATCTTTTTTCAAGTTTAATTAGTTTTTATAATTTAATTTAATTTTTTTCCATTCATTAAATTAATAAAGGTTAAAAAAGTGTTGTGTTTTGAAATTAGGAAAATTTTGGCTATAATTATAATTTACTATTAAAAAGTATCAATTTTATAAATTCACTTTTTATTTTTATAGATGACTTATTTGGTTAATTTATTGAAGTTTTTTTATCTTTATTTTTAAGTAATTGCTGAAGTTACTTTTTATTTTAAAAAAACATAAATTTGTGAAAAGTGACTAAAAGTTTATAATGGATAAAATTTGTTCTTAAATATTATTATAAAAATAATAGTAGAAAACTATTTTTAAAAGGGTATCCCAATAGAGCCTTTATTAACGAGTTCACTAATTTAATTTTACACATTTTTTTAGAATATAATTGGCAATAATTATTTTCACACTTGCAATAATACCAAACTAATTTGTACAATTACGAAAAGAATAGGAAAGGGGCAAAAAAAGTGAAGAAACAAAAGAAAAAGGGTAAGAAAGTCGAATAAAGTTATCTTTCCGCCAGAAGGAGAAGCCACGCGTGATGAACGGCTGGGATGCGAGGACTTTTAAGTTGTCGCAAGGAAGGTGCACCATAAGGTTGTGTGGTCAGTATTAAATCAATTATTTTTCACCTTCTAAATTATGAAATATAATAATTATGAGTTAATTATTGAAATGATATATTTCTACGTACTAATTATTGAAATATAAGAACATTTTAAAAATTATTCAAATAGCAGTTTAATCATTATTGAACTAAAAAAAGGCCAAAAGCCAATAATTGAAATTTACCAATAAATTGAATCTGGTACTATTTGAAAAGTAATTTTCTACCTTGTATATTCAAAAGCACTTTTATAATTACTAGTTTATTATCACGTACATTGCACGTATAATGTTGGAAACTTGATTATGTTATATATGAGTAATCTCACATATCTCTCTTAGTTTTTTCAGGTTAGTTTTATAATTTTATAATTTTGTTATTATTATTGATTGACATTTTGTTGTTCATATTGTTA
Organism: Gynostemma pentaphyllum; assembly: GCA_028015215.1. Lineage (NCBI taxonomy): Eukaryota > Viridiplantae > Streptophyta > Magnoliopsida > Cucurbitales > Cucurbitaceae > Gynostemma > Gynostemma pentaphyllum. The sequence continues at coordinate 4,586,920 of CM051346.1, read as the reverse complement.
TGTTGTTTATGCAATTTTCGTATGATTTAATCATTGTAATATTTAATTTCATAATTATGCTAGGTTTATAATGAGATTTTTTAAGTAATGTTTATTAATTTTTAAATAATCTTAAACAATAATTTATTTCGATAATATCTAGAATTTATATAATAGAAGTCAAAATAGTGTTCGAGCTAATCAATTAATGAAGCCAATCATTTTTTTTTGTTATTGCGTAATTTTTTCGGTGCTAAAACTACCTAAAAAGTAATGACATGGATTTAAATTTATTTTATTAAACACATTATTTAAATTATAAAATCAAGAACTAAATCTAAATAATAAATAACACCCAAAATTTTAGGATAACAATATAATTTACCTCTAACAAAAATGTAAAACAATAAAAAGTTTAAATATATGCTTTTGGTGCTGTATAAATCTTTACAAACTTTATTTTTTTATTCTTAGAATGTTTAAAATATTAATTTTGATCATTAAATTATTACACATTTGTTATTATGTGGTCCAGAACTTTTAAATTCTTATATATTTGAAAATAATTTTTTTAATAGATTATTGACATGTGACGTCGTAGTATTTATTATTTATACATCATTATGTTGTTGCATAAAAATGGTTGTCTTCTACATAAACAATGAACTTAGAATATAAGATGAGTCGGAGGTAGTGCGCAATACTAATGATATGTTGGGTCAGATTAGGTGATGAGCAGTATATGTACCTGCACAGGAAATAACAGAGCACTGGTGTGGTGCCCTCCTAACATCCTTTGATGCTTAAGTCAGAGCTAGTGTGTCAGAGAGAATTAAAGTAGAATGAATTATCTTATGACTGGGTTTGTTCTCCTATTTATAGGAGAAGAAGTTGATGACATCATCATGACCATGTGTCGCGTCGGAATTAGGCCATGTGTTACTTCTCAACCACTTGTCACCTGTGGGTTACGCTACGTTTCGTCTCCCGACTGGATATTTATATTTGGTCTCAGGTGTGTAAGTATGTTAGAGACTGCGTATATATGTCTTACTAGGTCCGTAGATATTCTCACCCAGTACGTAGTTATGTCTTGCCAGGTACATAGGCATTCTCTCTAGCTACGTAGACACATTTAATAAAATTTCACCCATAACAAATTAGATTATACCCTCTATGATGAGAATGAAAAGTTGAATCTCAAGATGGTAAAGAAAAATGGATGAAAAATTAGAGATTAAAACTTATATTAAAAAAAAATTAGCGATAGATCTATGTGTTCTATTTTAAATGAAGGCTAAAATTTAGCTTTGATTTCTCAGATTTTCCTTAAGGATTAGGAGAATCATGACTCCATTGGTAGGTCTTTTTGAAGCCACCTCCTTACATACCTATGATACTCTCTTGTTTTGATCGATGTACAATTTGTTCGTATTTGGTAATTCCCCCCTCGAACAAAGCACCATAAAGCCTCTCCTCCATCTGTTCACTCTATCCAGATGATATGTTTTTCTCTACAGCGCACCATCTATCTGATTGAGCTTCACCACCAAGTCTTTCTGAGGCTCACCACTTAGTTTAGCACCCAAGTATTCCATCCACACGGTTACATCTAGTTCATGGCACTGATTCAACTTTTTAGGGATACCGACCTCTAAAATTTTCACATTGGTATATGATATTGTCCACTTTTATACCTAAACCCGCATGACTTTACTTTTGGTTTTCACCCAAAAAGCCTTATATCAATGGAAATGTTGTCCCTTCTCATATACTATTAAGTTAGTTAATAATTAGTTAGGAAGTTATTACTTGCTTGATATATATATGTTGTAATTACTTTTCATTCAATACAAGTTTGACAGAATTCATTCAATATGGTATCAGCAGTGTGACACGTTTCCACTTTTCTCTCTTCTCTCTTCCGCGCCAAAATTCTCTTTTCTCGTTTTCTTCGCCAAATTTCCATGGCTTTTTCTCTCAATTCTTGATTTCATCGCCATTTTTTTCCTTCTCCTCACAAATTTAATCTTCTTCCTTCTTTCACCTTCAGATTCAATTCGAGCCTATACAATGGCAATGGATTCTTCAACATCACAGGTTCTTCCACCTGTTTCTGACAATTCTTCTACGGATTCTCATGATAATCATCAGAGAAATCCTTATTTTCTTCATCATAGTGATGGATCAAACACTGTTCTTGTTTCTCCATTGCTCAATGGTGATAATTTCCATTCATGGAGTAGATCCATGCGTTTGGCACTTTCTGTCAAAAACAAGTTAGGGTTCATTGATGGCACTCTTCCGTGTCCAACTTCAGGCAATCTGATTCAATCTTGGTTGATTAATAATGATGTTGCGGTTTCCTGGCTTCTCAATTCCACAATCAAGGAAATCTTCGCAAGCTTGTTATACACGGACTCTGCTACTGAGATTTGGCAGGATTTGATTGACAGATTTCAACAAGGCAATGGTCCTCGTATTTTTCAACTCAAACGCGATTTGATGAACATTCATCAAGGTGATATGTCTGTTATTAGCTACTTTACGAAATTGAAGACTTTTTGGCAAGAACTCATGGAGTATCGTCCCAAATGTCCTTGCACATGTGGAGGTCTGAAGGAGATGGATAATTTTCACCAAAGGGAATATGTTCTAAGCTTTCTTATGGGATTAAATGACTCCTATTCTCAAGTCATTTATCAAATTCTTCTGAAGGATTCAATTCCTCTTATCAACAAAACTTTTGCACTTGTTATTCAGGAAGAACGACAGAGGCGATTGAAGCTTGTTGATTCTACTTCTGGTGATTCTATGGCCTTTGCTATTTCACAGCACGCTACCAAAAACAATGGATATCATGGAGAAAAATTTTGCAAGAAGGATAGGCCTATATGCACCCATTGTAACATATCAGGCCATACTATGGACAAGTGCTACAGATTACACGGTTTTCCTCCTGGTTTCAAATTCAAAAACAAGTCCTATGATCATCCAACAAATCAAGTTTCTGCACCTGAGGTTTTTCAAACACCAAATATGTCAAAGTCTTCCAGTCAAGTTCGTACTACTGATGATTATAAACTCACTTCGGGACAATATCAACAGTTAATGCATTTACTATCGTCTCAAGCTTCCAATTCATCCTCAACACCTATTGTTCATCTTACTTCTCACATTGTAGGTATGTGTTTCTCCGTTAATGATCATATACCATTTGATTCTGCCCGAATGTGGATCATAGATTCTGGAGCCTTTAACCATATTTGTTGTTCTTCGTCTTTATTTCAATCACTCACATATGTCAAAGATACATTTGTTTCTTTACCCAATAATCAGAGGATTGCTGTAACTGCCATTGGAGATGTATCTCTTGCTGACAACATTTTGTTATCAGGGGTTTTCTATATACCAGTTTTTAACTTCAATATAATTTCAGTGAGTTCTTTGGCAAGACAATCTGGTTTGGTCACTTTGTTTACTGATGTTGAATGTCTAATTCAGGACAAGTTCAGTTTGAGGATGATTGGCAGGGGTGATTATCGGCACAACCTTTATATGTTCACCACAAATAAACAGGCTTCCTTTTCAGCAACTATTGGGAAGTCTAAATACTTTTGCTCATCTGTCTTACAGCCTTCTATGACATTATGGCATCATAGATTAGGCCACTTATCTTACAATAGATTGTCATTGCTTCATGATAAACTAGGATTGCATACTACTGTTAATAAGTCTGCTAGTATTGATCCATGTGATATTTGTCCATTAGCCAAGCAGAGGCGTCTGTCTTTTGTATCAAATAATCATTTGTCTGAACATCCCTTTGATTTGATACATTGTGACATATGGGGTCCATATCATGCCCCTACACACTAAGGTTTTCGGTATTTTTTTACTTTGGTGGATGATTGTACTCGTTTTACATGGATATATTTGTTAAAGAATAAGACTGATGTTCTTTCTGTTATACCTCGTTTCTTCATGCTTATTTCTACACAATTCCAAAAAAAAATTAAGTCCTTTCGTTCTGACAATGCCCCTGAGTTACAATTTACAGAGTTTTTTTTTAAAGAAAAGGGTGTGTTACATCAATTCTTGTGTTGAGACTCTTCAGCAAAACTCCGTGGCTGAAAGAAAACATCAGCACCTACTCAATGTTGCTAGGGCCTTATTTTTTCAGTCCAAAGTACCTATTTCATTTTGGGGAGAATGCATTCTTACTGCAACATATTTGATTAATAGAACTCCTACTCCTTTATTACACAAAAATGTCCTTTTGAGTTGTTATTTCAATCTGATGTACAATATCACTTCATGAGATCTTTTGGCTGTCTCTATTATGCCTCTACCCTTACTGCTAACAGGAAGAAATTTGACCCACGAGCTCACAAATGTATTTTTGTTGGATATCCCCCTGGTATGAAAGGTTATAAGTTGTATGATCTTCAAACCAAAATTTTTTTCATTTCTAGAAATGTTGTTTTTCATGAACACATTTTTCCATTTCTTCAAACACCAAATGATCCAACAGTAGACTTGTTTTCTGACATTGTTTTACCAAAACCTCTAGATGTTGTTTTACATGATTCATTACCATCTCATATTACTTCTTCTCATCCTCCTGCTCCACCAATTCCATCTGTTCCAAATGCAATTGTCAATGAACCTTCCATTGATGATTCACTCATTCCAATCCGCAAATCCACAAGACAAAAACAGACTCCCAATTACCTCTCTAATTTTCATTGTAATCTTCTTTCTCGAAGTCCATTACCTGTGCCATCACATAAATACCCTCTTCAAAATTACCTATCTTATAATCACCTATCTTCAAAACATAGTCATTTTCTCATGAATGTATCATTACACACAGAACCACAGTTTTATCATCAGGCAGCTAAAAGTGATCACTGGCAAAAGGCAATGATTGATGAACTTGCAGCTATGGAGAGAACCAATACATGGTCTCTTGTCCCTTTACCTTCCGGACATCATGCCATTGGTTGTAAATGGATATATAAAATTAAGCACAATGCTGATGGGACTATTGATAGATATAAGGCTCGCTTGGTGGCAAAAGGCTATAATCAACAAGAGGGTCTTGACTTTTTGAAACTTTTTCACCTGTGGCTAAGATGGTTTCAGTCAAGGTTTTATTATCTTTAGCTCGCTTTTCTTGGCCTTTGATTCAACTTGATGTCAACAATGCGTTTTTGAATGGTGATCTTTTTGAAGAGGTATATATGCAACTACCTTTGGGGTATGCTACTCTTTCTCCTTCTTTTCATAATATGGTTGTTTCAAGTCGGGGGAGCAGACTAATACAAAACAGCCTCTTGTTTGCAAACTAAATATGGTTTGAAACAAGCTTCACGTTAGTGGTTCAGCAAATTTTCTCAAACCCTTTTATCTTATGGCTTTACACAATCACAAGCTGATTGCTCTTTGTTTACTAAGGGTACTGGGGCTTCATTCATTGCTCTACTTGTTTATGTTGATGACATAGTCATCACAGGTCCTTCAATAGAAGTTATTGACACGCTGAAAACGTATTTGCATACTCATTTCATGCTAAAGGATTTGGGTTCACTAAAATTCTTTTTGGGATTGGAAATAACTCGTAGTTCATGTGGCTTGTCACTGTCTCAGCGGCAATATTGCCTTCAGCTTCTTGAAGACTCCGGCTTCCTTGGTTGCAAACCAAATAATCTTCCTATGGATCCAAAGCTCAAATTTGCTTCCACAGATGGTGATCCCCTTTCGCCTGAAGAAATTACTTTGTATAGACGCTTGATTGGTAGATTGTTATATCTAACAACCTCTTGTCCGGATATTTCATTCTCTGTCAACAAGTTAAGTCAATATGTTTCTCAACCCCGAACTACACATCTACAGGCTATATATTATCTGCTGCGCTATTTGAAAAATGCACCTGGACAAGGGATTTATTTTTCAAAATCTTCATCTTCTCCTCTTCAAATACGTGCTTTTGTGGATGCTGATTGGGGTTCGTGCCTTGACACAAGACGGTCAATTTCTGGTTTTTGTGTTTTCTTAGGCGATTCCATGGTGTCTTGGAAATCAAAGAAACAAACCACCGTGTCTAAGTCATCCGCTGAGGCAGAGTACCGGGCAATGGTTGCTGTCACAAGTGAAATAACTTGGCTAATTCATCTTTTGAATGATTTACAGATTCAGTTTTCATCTCCATCTATTATATTCTGTGACAATCTTACAGCCATCCAAATTGCTTCCAACCCGGCTTTTCATGAACGAACGAAGCACATTGAAATAGATTGCCATTTTATTCGGGATAAAATCTCTCTTGGCATCGTGAAGGTTTTACCAATTCGTTCAACACTTCAGCTTGCAGATTTATTTACAAAAGCACTGCCTAGCTCTATTTTCTTTCCATTGTTAAGCAAGATGGGTATTGTAAATGTTCATACTCCATCTTGAGGGGGAGTATTAAGTTAGTTAATAATTAGTTAGGAAGTTATTACTTGCTTGATATATATATGTTGTAATTACTTTTCATTCAATACAAGTTTGACAGAATTCATTCAATATATACACATGATTCTCTCTTGTTTAACCGAGGTGCGATTTGTTCGCACCCAACATTCTAATTTAGTCATTAACATTTGAAAATTCTAATATAGCCTCGAAGTTTTTTTAAAGTTCAAATGTAGCCTCTCATGTTTTCTAGAAATTATCTCTTTATGTTTGTAAAATTGTCTCTAACATGAGTTGAGAATTAATATTTAAAAAATGAGAAATTTTCTAATACACTTGTTATAAGTACTCTCTCAACTAATAATAAATCCGGTGAAAGTAGTTGAAGATGATGGACCTCACTATTTATTTGTTAACATAACAACTATCAATAAGTATGAAAAAACAGAATCCAAAAAGGATAATTATAAACTGTACCGTACGCATTTGTTTTTTTTTTTTTAATTTACAAATCACACCTTTATGATTTTAATACGATTTAAAATATCTATGTTGTTTGTAAAATAACACACTTCTATGTAGTTATTTAAATGAATTTCAAATATGTACTTATTTTATGTCGCTCATGTATTTTAACAGTATTAAAAAAAAACTTTAACAAATGAATATGATTTATTTATTTTACATACTATTAACCATGTGACTTATTCTACAAATTATACTAATCTATTTAAACATTTCATCATTTTTAATGAAATTAGAACACGTAAACCAAATGCGCGTCCCCATTTTATTAAATCATTTAGTCACATGAGTGTTTGAAAGTATCTTTCAATCATATTGTTGTAATTTATAATTATCCAAACGAGAAATCATCTTAAAATAATAGATGCCATGTGTTTGGGTGGAATAGGGTCCCACTTGATCGCGCAGAGGAGCAGAATGAGGGAGCACATTATCTTAATCCACACACGACCGCACAAAATCCCAATCTCTTATCGCCAAAGCAAAAGCAAAAGCCAAGTTCACAACAAAAACGGTGTCGTTTTCCACTCACGTGCATTGCTCTTCATAGACTTGCGGCCCCCTCAGCTGTCCACGTTGCAATAAAGTCAAACCGTATATTTGACATTGGATTCTATTTCTATTTTTAGACAGATGGAAAAAAGAAAAGAAAAAGATTATGACGACAATGCCTTTGGCTTTGGCTTTCTTCTTTTCTTTTTCATTTGGGTGAGAAAGAACATTCATCATTTTTGTCAACGTTTGGAAATATTCCAGTTTTGATTTTCGTGCCAGTTAGACATCTTATTATAGATCGTAAGCCTTTTTCCTTATTATTTTTTATCCCAAAACTCTTCTCCATGATGTAACTTAAGAGGGTGTTTGGTATGCGGAAATCGAAATTGAATGCATGAGAATTAGATGTCTAGAAATAAGTAGTATGAAATAAAATGGATGATAATTTGATGCCTGTGTTTGGAGTATGCTGGAATTTAGTTTATGGGAATATGATTATTGTTTTTGTAGGAAAGAATATGATTTGTTATTTTATTTAATTATTATCTAAAATTTAATTAAAAAATTTTAAAAATTAATTAATAATATTAAATTAAATTAAAATTATCAACTATATTTTATTTATAAGTTTGGATTTTTTAATTTCCTTTTAAATATTATTTCATTAAATAAAATAAAATTGATGAAACATATAGGAATCAATTTCTTACAATCATGTATTATTATATAAATTAGTTGATATTAATTGACGGTAAAAAATAAATGATTGTTCTTATTAAATATTTAGGGTTTAATAATAAAAAAAATTTATTAATTAAAAAAAAAGTGAAAAAGTCTTATTTAAAAAAAATGTTGTATTTGGAATTAAGCTTGAAAAAAGTACTATAAAGTAAAATTTATCTAAATTACTTAGTGTATTATTTTGAACATATTTTTTTTAATTTAATTATGTATAATATATTGAGTTTCTTTAAAAAAATATTTTTGATTTAAAAAATATGTATATTTTTTTTAATTAAAAATATTTTTTAATTTTATCTTGTTCACTATAACCTACTAAAGTGCTCCTAATATTTATTTTTTGGAGAATACTTGTCTCCTGACAAATTAGGAGGATCTCCTTCTGCTCTTAATTTCTCTTAATTTCTATTGGTTAAAAAATGATAAGAGATAATTAATATATATTTTTATTATTTACATGGGACCATTGATTTACTTTTAACCAACAAAAAAGGGACATGTAATGGGAGCAGGAGGAGATCCTCCTGACAAGTCAGGAGACAAGTATTTTCCTTATCTTTTTTCTATTAGAAATACCAAATGACACAAAATTGGAGAGGGTTTAATTAAATGTCAATGACAATGCCAATGTTAAATAAATGAGAGATTTGGATGAGAATTGAATGCCAATGCATGGTAATAAAGGTTGAACCAAACAATGGAATGAGTATTAAAAACCTATTCCCATGGCCAATTCCCGCACACCAAACGCCCCCTAATATTTTAGTTTCGGCTATTTGGATATTTAATTTGAATAAAGGTAAATGGCAAATAACACCTATCTGGTTTTAGTCAAAATCACGAATAGCCCATGTAATTTAAAAATGACAAATTACACTCATGTAATTTCAAATTATGTCAATAAAATCCCCCACTTTCAACGTTGTAAATTTTTTTTTAGCCATTACTTATTAGTTTGACCTCCGATTTGAATGATTTAAGATGTTTTGAAATCATCATTTCAAGCTCTATGTTATGGTCACTTCAAAACTTTAAAATCATTAATAAATTAAAGAGTTTATTATCATCAAAATATCAGAAGCGATGAGAACGGTCAATGATTTTTTTTTAAATCAACAAAATTAAGATTGTTTCTCTCTCTCTTTTTAACATGAATTTTGAGGTATTATCAATTTAAACTTTTTTTTTTTGTAACAAGGGTGAGAATTTAGACAAGATGGGGTTCAAATCTCTACCCTTGTAATTATAGAGAGTGAGAGTTTACCACTCCACTATGTATATGTTGTCCTATTAAGTAGTTGTTAACATCTTCGTAATAATTTCAATTAAATTCTAATTTTCTAAAAATATAAAAATAGAAAATAAATGTGATGAAATATCAAATCACATATTTTTCTCGTAAATATTTTACCAAATGATTCAAACATATCTTCTTCTCCTAAAATTGTTTGTATTTATCTCTACCATCTCTAGAAACAAACTCCATTTATATTTTACATAAACAATCATTAGCAGTCGGTTAATAGAAGATTAAACTTACCATGCTTATATAATATAAGATTAAAATTTGATAAGATTTAAAATTTAAGGTTTAAGTGGATTATACCACTAGAAAGTGTTTAGTAGAAGATATCATCTTGTCTTGGAATTTACGTAATATGTGTTTTATTTTTCTCCAAATGTAATGTGTTTGAATGTGTAGAAAAACGAGTTTTTAAAGTATGAATTCGTGTAACCTATGTATAGTTGGTGAGTTTTGAATTTAATCTTTATGTTAATAAAAGTTTTAAAAAAGATTTAATAAATCTACTTTTTACTAGTTTTAAATTCATGAATTTAAGAAATTTAAGTTTGTAATTTCTTTAAATCTAATTAACAAATACATGGATGAACATAAAGAAGTAAAATCAACCCAATTCATCTACCAAACAACCTAAAAAAATTTCTCAAAAAAATAATAATAAGATTTTTATTTTTGGATTAGGAAAAGCAGACATGTGGGAGGGCCGCGTGGGTTGCACCGTCATCCAGTGGGGCGTGTGAGTGTCACATCCTAATCCAAAATCTTAGCCTTAGTCCCCATGTGCTCGCCGCACATTTCTGTATCTACTACACGTGGACGAATAGTCTCTCTCCACGTAATGTCTGAATTTGAGTATAAATTCTGTGCATGCGGGACCAGCCTGATCACTGAGTCGTCATGAGCCATGATCGATGCGTGCATTCCACTCAAGCATCTGAATTATTTATTTATTTATTTATGATTTCTTCCTAATTTGAATTTTGAAAGCTCCCATTAAATCCCAAATGCAGAGCGGTCCACGTGTACCTACCCGACCGTGATGGTGATATGCTCTTTGATGGAAAATATACGTGTGATGATATATTTAAGGTTTAATAACAAATCTAATCTCAATGGTTTGAGGTTTGTTTAATTGGGTCCTTATACTTTTAAAAACTTCAATTTAGTTCTTATGGTTTGAGGTATGTGTCAATTTAGTCTTTATGGTGTTTAAAGTTTCAATTTGGTTTTATTAAAATCATGAAATAATGAGGTCCACCACGCCTTTATTCACTTATGTATGGTTTATTATGAATAAGAGGAGTTCGTACCAACTACAACAAGTGTACTGAAAATATTCTATATATTTTGAAAATCCATAGCTATCTAGTTTTCAAAAAAAGAAAATTAATTTTTATATTTTCTATAACATTATGTTTAAGCACCGTTATTTTCTCAATTACTTAAAAAAAATATAGTGTAGTTTGATCATTAATTAGACTTATTTTCTTAAAAAGAAACTCATTTGAGTTATTATCTATTTTTGGTTTTCAACTTTAGTCCTCAAAGCTCCCTCTTTATTTAGATTTTTTTAATTTATTGTTTTATTATTTAAAAAAAAATATGTGTGGTTGTAATAATTTTTTGAATTTTCTATCTATTGTTGTTTGAAAACGGTAGTAAGTTGACCGTGCTGACGTGTTTCGCGACAATGCCGCTCTTACTTCCATGTGTGCAACGACCAATAATATTTAGAAAAGTCAGAAGCGATGATCCGCATAGGCGGTGACCTGCGTATGTGTTGAGCTGCGTAAGCGGTCACCTGCGCAAAAGAGTAAGTAGCACCAGTGTGGTGCCGGCCTAACACCCCCGATGCTTAAGTTAGAGCAGAGCAAAGGGACTGGTGTGCCATGCAAAAGAGGAATGAATATTAGTTACCTTTTGGCCATTTCTCATCTCCTATTTATAAGTAGGAGTGTTCACGGGGCGGGGCGGGGACGGGGCCCGTGAACGGGGAATGCATTCCCCATCCTCGTCCCCGTCCCCGTCCCCATCCCCGGTAATTCCCCGTTGAAAAAGACGGGGACGAGAATGGGGAATTTCGTGGGGAATTTTCCCCATTTTCACCTAAAACAAAATAAAATACAACAAATTACAATTAAAAAAACAAAAAAAACAACAAATCAGTTTAAAATAAAACAAAATAAAGTGTGAAAAATAGTAAAAGTTTTTAAAAAAGTGTGAAAAACAGTCTTTAAAAATATATTTAAAAACGGGTTTTAAAAAAATATTTGTAAAATAGTTTTTAAAACAGTTTTAAAAAAACGTTTATAAAACAGTATTTAAAAAAATTAAAACAGTTTATAAATAAAAAATTAAAACAATTTTTAAAAAAAAGTTTAAAAAAATAATTAAAAACAGTTTAAATATAAAATATTTTATCTTCGGGGATTTAATCGGGGAACGGGGTCAGGGCCGGGGTCGGGGACGACATTCCCTATCCCCGAAACTCGAACGGGGAATTTTTCATCCCCATCCCCGTTGGGAACGGGATTCCCCACTACTTTCGAGGCGGGTCCCCACGGGGCCTCGTCTCGCGGGAAAAATGAACACCCATATTTATAAGAGTGGAAATGAATGATGTCATCAAGCCACGTGGCACACATGGATTGGTCCATGTGTTGTATCTTGATTGGGTGTAGGTATGCAAAGAGGCTGCTGTGCACCTATGTTTCTGTAACAATCCCAAAATTCTCAAAATGTGGAAATACAATATTAAATAGCGGAAGCATAAATAACGTTTAAAATCCTCTTCTCATTTCAAATAAATCTCAAGACTCAGTTTATGGATCTATCGATCTTATTTAAAAAAAAACTTATAAATTCTCAAACAAATCTCAAAACTCAGATGGATGGATCGATCTTATTTCAAAACAAACTTATAAATTCTCAAACAAAATACCCATCAAATGAAATTTTAAAATAACGAAAAAAAAAACTTAAAATAACATGTATCGACATAATTATTTTAATCCAACCCAACTAGATAAACTAAGAGAAGAAGGGAAATATTGCCGGTGTATAAATCCATGCCAACCGTCCACCATTTACAAGCCACTTCAATTTCTTCTTCTTTTTACCTTAAAAAAAATATATATATAGCATCATGAGGCTACGCTCAATGAGTAGAAAAAATTAAAAGAAAAGTAATGTCATGAGAAGATTCCTAAGTTCATTAAGTCCATAATCGACCTCACAACTTCCAGCAATTTCTCTCAACTCTACAAGAGTCCAACTTTTACACAATACCTTAACTCAACTAATGTCCGCAAACAAAAGTGAGTTTCTAGCTCAAAAGTATCAAACACACGTTTCAACCTTTTGAGGTATTCTTCTTGTATGTTTTCGAAGCACACAAGCGAACCTACTATGTATATTTTTTCCCATTGATCAAATGGAATCAACCTACCCCGCTATGTGATATTATGTTGTGCACAACTATAACTATCCACTTAACGACATATTCTTCACTAAGTAAGACACTACTTAGTGCGAACCTTCAACCATGTTGTTTAAGGCACCAAAACAACATGATTACCTAAAAGCATCACTACCAAAATGCTTTAACAAGCCTAGGTTCAGAGTCTAGAAACCTGTTTCTACTAAAACTAACTTTTAAGTGGCTTAAACTCGCAAATTTAAAATTCTGAAAAAATAGCATTTTCCCAACCTTAACATGAGCTAAAATCACCCAAGATTACCAGCCCAACTCAAAAAGGGAGCTCACAACGAATTTTCAACCAAAAGAGCAAAACTAGCCTAAACTAGTGTAATTTTGCTCTATTTTCGGTCACTAGGTGATGATATAATTTTCTAAACACAACCAGCAATATGGTCGTCCTAATTCCACTTCCAAGATCATTATAATACACTTAGAAGTCTCCAAAAAATCTCATAATTAATCTCGCAAAATTGAGCGTACTTCTAAGCTAGTTTCGGTTCTTAGTGGGCACTAATTCTCCAAAGTATAACACAATTCCAGCAGCATTTTAAAACTTAAATCATCAATAAAATCATGCTAAATATCATACAAAATTCCACAAATAAGTCACAATTGATTCTAACATCTAATGGGAAAAAGTAGTCCTTTAACATGCATGTTTTCGCCCTTTTTACATCCTTTAATTTCCATAATTCAACATCTTTAATTTGAGCCCAAAGTCATATATTTCATGCTTAAAATACCTCTTAAATACTCCAAATCATAATTGCACATTTCTTTTTAATGAAACAGAAAAACATCACATGAAAGTAATTAACCCTTAACTAATTCTACTCACATTGTGTTTTGAGTTTCAAATAACCTTAATTCTCCTTTTGCGAGAACTCCTATAACCTTTCACAATCTAAGGGAAATAATCACCATTTTTTTTTTAAAATTGATCCAATTCAAGAACCAAGATGAATACAACCTACAACGATGAATTAACGAAGAAAAATCGATCAAAAGTCAAAGAAACCATAACATACCCGAATGGTTTTTGGGTCATAACTCTTTATACAACAATGACATTGCTACAAAAATAATGTCAATGAAAAGATAACGGAAGAATGGTCAGAATGGTGCGCAAATCGGAACCCGAATGAGGCAGTTATTGAGAAAATACCTCGGGAGATGTTCTTTAGGCGAAAATGGGAGAAAACTAATTGGAAGGTGGTTGGTTTTCAGCTTAATGAGGAAAAAAGAAGATGTTTTAGGGCTAAATTCAGAACAATTTTCCATCAGCTTTGTTGGAATCGTAATAACGAGACGATCAACAACATCTAAAAATATTAAATTAAACTTGTGATTTTAATTTTGAGGTTTGAGAATTTACCAAAATACCCTTACAAGAAAGCGAGATATTTCACATCCAAGTTATCAATCCAACCTCATTAATATCATTTGAGAAAATAATATTAATTTCAATTTTTTATATAGTCTTACTTGGTAACGGGTCGTTACAACTTCTTTGAGTTGGGAGGTAGATACGCATAGTGCAGCCACGGAGCTTCTTACTTGGATACTTAGTGAATGTTTCACCAAGATTGTCTGCATCTCTACGCACCTGCGAGCTTGTCAGTCAATCTTTAATTGAATGATTGATTTGTGGTCTTTGACAATTGAGACGACAGCGAACCATTCCTGATGGTATGTTCCCCACTAGTAGTGGAGGTTGGGTACGTCGTGTGTGGCTTGTCCAAATGATTAAGCTTACGCGTGCTCCATAAAGAGTTTGATTATTTCACGTGTCTTGTTGTATACCTGACACATGGTCGTTTTACTCTTATGAAATTTCACCCATAACACTATCATTAAAATATATTTATGAAATCATAGGGGAAAAAAAAAACATTTCCAAAGTTGATTATATATATATTTTTTAAATTAAGCTTAGAATTCAAATAGGTTTTTCTAAATATAAAAGCTTAAAATTAAATTATCACTTAATTAAATTTTAAAAATTAAATTACTTCTCAAATGACCGTTCAAATGGAGAAATGATTTCTTCATCGCCTCCTTAACATTTAATCAAATGGATAAAAAAAGAGAAACACTTATGTGTTCCCAACTAATTAGTACCTTGTGTAAGAATTGAGAAATTATATGCTTTGAAGGTTTAGTATTTACTTATTTATTACATGTGTCTACCTATTTAGTAAGGGTGTTCAAAAAACCCGATGACCCGAAAAACCCGATCAACCCAACCCAATCCATGCGGTTTGGGTTGGGTTATAAACTTCTTTGGGTTGGGTTGGGTTCAAATAATTTAAAACTTCATGGGTTGGGTTGGTTCGGGGCTCTCTTAAAATAAATTTGGGTTGAACCGAACCAACCCGAATATATTAACTACAAAAATATTCATTTATTTATAACCTAAGTACTTTTTTATGTCTATGTTAATTCCATATATCTTAATAACCCTTTGAAATTTTTTTATTATTTCTTATCAAATAATTAGTTTAAGTTATTGAAGTTTAATTTTTCATTCAATAATGTGTAGTATTCAACTACTATTTTTAATTTAATATATAAAAATAAGTTACAAGATCCTAAAATTACTATTATTTCACACTATACTATTCAATTTTCTAAAATAAACAACCCGAATAACCCGAACCAACCCAACCCAATTTAATAGGGTTGGGTTGGGTTGGGTTCATTACTTGACAAGGGTCATTTGGGTTGTAGTAAATTCTATCCCGAATATTTGGGTTGGGTTTAAAAAGTATGTCAAACCGAAACAACCCAACCCATGAACACCCCTACTATTTAGATAAAATACAATCACCCATTGTTACTAACCCCGGAAGAAAGGGGATATGCTGCCACATATACATAAAAAGTAAAATAAATATTTTTTTTTTAAATGTGGATACATCCCATGAATAAGTAATTATAAAAGTGAAGGCTTTATATAATTAAAAAAAAACAAGACCAACAAGTCCACCAAGTAAATAATAAATAAAAGATACGAATTTTTTTTTCACATAAAAAAAAGATACTGATTTTTTTAGGATTAAACAAATGGATTCATAAATAATATTATATATATTTAAAAAATACAATAGATTTAAAAAAAATTCGAACTCTATAGTAGTTATATTGGCAGAGAAATCATCTTACACAATGAAATCGTTTACTTGATAGATAAATTTTAGGGTAAATTGTAAATAACACCCATATGGTTTCGGTCACATTCATGAATAGCCCCTGTAGTTTAAAAATGACAAATCACACTCCTATAATTCAAAATTATGTCAATCAGACCTCCCCTCCAATTAGGGGTGTTCAAAGAAACCGAAAAACTAATTAACCGAACCGAACCGACCGGTTTATTGTCTAAATATTTAAACTAATGGTTCTTTTGGTTTGTAATAGTCAAAAACCGTGGGAATTGGTTTTGGTCTGGTTTTTATATTGAAAAACCGTATAAAACCGAACCAAACCGTATATATAATTAATGCTTAAAAACTCCCAAGTATATTAGATTTTTTACATCTTATCATTTGGCTATTGTGCAACCTTAGCCAAACCGTCTATGTAAGTAATGATTTTCAACACCATCTGCATCCCCTCTCTAATTTCTCTCTAAAGTTATGTTTTAAATTTATATTTTTGGGTTGTACACTTCTTTTTATTTATTGTAAAACTCTTGTTAAACCTTCAATTCCATTTTTAGGTATTCTATGAAAATTATTAAAAAGAGCTTTTTTTGCTTATGTTTGATCTTTACCCTTAATTTTGGTGGACACAACACAAGTTCAAAAAATTTAATATTTTCATCTATTCTCTCTCAATATTTATAATTAAAGTTTATTGCCTAAAACCGACAAACCGAACCAATTAAAACTAAACCAATGGTTTTGTTTAAGAACCGGTTCGATATATTTCATTGGACGGTTTGGTTCCATTTTATACAAAACCGATATGCTCGGTTCGGTTCACTAACTATGGAAAAACAGGCTGAACCGAACCGTGCACACCCCTACCTCCAATGTTGTGAATTTTTTTTTTATCCATAACTTCTTTGCTTGAACTCCGATTTGAATGATTCAACATGTTTTGAAATCGTTATTTCGGGCTCTACATTATACCTACTTGAAAACTTTTTAATCATCAGTAGATAAAGGTGTTAATGCTTTTAATCATACCTAATATTTTGATGATAATAAAAATTTTTATTTATTGACGATTTTAAAGTTTGGAAGTGGCCATAACGTAGAACCAAAAATGTGGATGCCCAAACATCTTGAATCATTCCAATCGGAGTTCAGACGAAGCAGTTATGATGAAAAGAAAGCTTATAACGTTGGAGAAGAGGGGTTTTATTGTCATAACTTCGAATAAGAGGGGTGTGATTTGCCATTTTTAAACTACAAGGTTTTTTTTATAAATTTAACCGAAACCACAAGAGTGTTATTTACAATTTACCCTAAATTTTAACGTGGCACAGAGTTAAATCAAAATTTTGATTCAAATTATCTTGTGAACAAACATTTTACCTTAAATTTGAGTGTTATTTGCAATTTAACCTAAATTTTAACGTGGCGTAGAGTTAAATCAAAATTTTGATTCAAATTATCTTGTGAACAAATATTTTAACTTAAATTTTGAATTATTTTTAAAGTACAATATTTTTCAAATTATTTTTATAAAATATAATACAGTCACCTAAAACCCTGGTTAGAAGTGGAGAAAATAATGAATTTATAAGTGATGATAGCATCTTCAATAGTATGTCTTTTTTAGGATATAATTTTATAAATCCATGTAGCCCGTTTAGGATAAAAGTGAACAATATTATATTATTGTTGAAATTTTGGAGGACATTTCTTAATAAAGACAATAAAATCCTTACGAGAATACATATTCTAGATGGGGTTGTGAACTCATAATTTTCCCCTCAACTTATGTTTCTAGGACGGAAAATTGTCCATCGCCATCTCAATTATTATTATTATTATTATTATTATTATTATTATTATTATTAATCAGTTTAAGTTTTTATTTATATATGAACAAAAAAACATTATATATTTTTGTAAAATTAACGATTTTAAACCAATAACAAAAATTAACATTTCAATATTTTTAAAATAACTATGATGATTATACATTAATCCCATTTTTAAAAGATAAAAAAAGGTTTTTTTTTTTTTTTTTATATGTTGGTCTTCGTCAATCTTTCCTTTTGGACTCTCTCATATGGTCATTAGTGATAAGATGAATAATCTCTTTCTCTCTACAAATTTCAAAATTGTATATATTTGTTTTGTTGGTTTTATCGCCATCGAATGTCAATACTCATATTGTCCAAATATTTAACAACTCATCCACGACGACTTGTCGTTTTATAATTTAGATTGGAATTACGTTCTGGCAGATGGAAGCAAAACGATTATGAATTGTCTAATTTCTTGGATAAATAAAATAGTACTTTAGAAAATTTTGACCTTTTTTTATTTTTTTAAATGGAGTTAAAATTTCCAATTCTTGTGCTGGGTGCTTAATTTCTATGCATTCAGATTCTGACGACAAACAAGAACTAAATGCTAATAAAAAGATCCAACACAAAATGCCACAAAATGAGTCAACTAAATTAAACTCGCTCTAACATCACGATTTATTTTGTTACGAAATATACTTAGGGATTGATCAATCCTCTTTACTTTCTTAAATGTTCCCTTTCAATTGAATAAAACATAATGTTAGATAATAAATATAGGAGTTTTATTTTAATAAATACACATGGTGACTACTAATATATTTTATCTAATAAAAATGAGACACTTAAGAAAGTTTGGTACTAATTTTCTCCTAATTGATGGTAAATCAAGTTTTTTTCCTTATTAATAATTGACATGTTGAGATCTTGTATTAATATTGGAGTTGACACATAGGGATGGCAATAGGGCAAGTCAGGGATGAGATAAAATAAATAAACTACTCCTCAAGAGAAAGTTACAGAATTGAAAATTCTTGAAGAGCCATCAACAGAAACTGTGTTAAATGACGATCCACCAACAACCGATAGAGGGCATCGAGTGAAGAAGACTTCAAACAGATTGACAGATTATGTTACCAATACAATTCGCATTGTAAACCCCATCTCATCACATCTGTTTGCTCTTTCATCATCTTCAGGTACTCGTTTTCCTCTAGTTTATTATGTAAATTGTGATCATTTCACTACACAGCATATCTGTTTCTTGGCTGCTATAACCACAGGGAAAAAACCGTCTTCTTTTCAAGAGGTAGCAAAGGATCCTGGTTGGAGAAAAACTATGAAGGAAGAAATTGACGCTCTAGAGCGTAATAGCACATGGACCTTAGAAAAATTGCCACCAGGTAAACGAGCCATTGGGTGTAAATGGGTGTATAAGATCAAATATAAGTCCGATGGGCTGTGGAAAGATTGAAGGGACGACTTGTAGTACATGGAAATCGACAAATTGCAGGCATCAGAGAGCTCCACATGAAAGACTTGGGATGATTAAAATATTTCTGTGGTATTGAAATTTCTCATGGAAAGGATGGTTTGTATCTAAGTCAGCGTAAATACGCCTTAAATATTATAGGAGAAGTTGGCTTACTTGGAGCCAAACCTGCGTCAACACCCATAGATTCCAATCATCATCTCGCTACTATTGATGGTCAATCTCTTGATAATCCAGAGAAATACCGTTGTCTTGTAGGGCGACTGATTTATTTGACAATCACCGTCCCAAATTGAGATACTCTGTTTACATATTGGATCAATTTATGGGAATTCCCTGTATAGAACATTGGGATGCTGGCTTATGTGTTTTACGCTATTTGAAAAGGTGTTCTGGCCAAGGAATTATCCTTCGAAGTGACTGTGATTTTCGTCTCACTGCATATTGTGATAATGATTGGGCCACATGTTCTCTAACTAGGCGATCGCTGACGGGATATTTTGTTATGTTGGGTTCCTCACCCATATCTTGGAAAACTAAAAATAGGTTACTGTCTCTCGATCTTCTGCTGAACCAGAATACCGATCAATGTCAACTACCACTTTGAGCAAAAGTGGCTTAAATCTATTCTGGCTTGTTTTGGAATTGACCACTCTCAACCAATTCCCTTACATTGTGATAGTCAGGCTGCATTACATATTGCAGCAAACCTGGTATTTCATGAGAGGACGAAGCACATTGAGATAGACTGTCATTTTGTTCGTGATGCACTTCAGGATGAGATTATTTCTCCTTCACACATTCGTACTGGGGAGCAACTTGCTAATGTTTTGACTAAAGCTCTTGAGAAAACTCACTTTAAGATTCTTATTCGCAAGTTGGGCATTTGTGATCTGCATGCTCCAACTTGAGGGGGAGTATTGAAGAAAGAGGGTCAAAATGTGTATTTTGGAGATTTTGGTCCTGTCGCTGCGGCAACGAGACTCATCACCGCATGGACCCATTGGCGCGGCGATGAGTGTTTCATCGTCGCGTCCTGCAATTGTTTTTGTCTCTCTTGAGCCAAAAATCAGAGAGTGGATGCCGCGATGATAGAGGTTCATTGCCGCGGCGCCCACAACGAAGATTTTCGCATATATATCTCGTTGCTACGCACAAAATCTGGATATTTATTTTTCTTTCCTTATTTATCTTTGTAAAGCTTTTATCTCTTCCTTAATCTAGTTGTTCTTGTATAAATATAGGTATTCAGCCATCATACTTAATAAGAAATACAATTTTTCAAATTCTTTACTGACTATATATTTAATGCACACCATCCTCATTCACACCCAATTCTAACCAATTAGTACTGTTCATAATGACTCATAGAAATTGAAAAACAATTTAAAAAACAAACAAAGAAAGAAGTTACATTTGAACTTAGAATTAAATGGTTCATGTTATATTCTTCAAGGAACAGAGCCACCACATGGGGGATGTAGTCTAGTTCCTTAGGGAATGTCCCAAGTTTCCAACTGGTTGAAAAGGGTCTTTGCCAAAACATTATTTATTGCATTCATTCATTTCCTTTTTCATTTTTATTTTTCTTTCCAATATGGCCCTCTTTTCCATGTGATCTTTAAATTCAGCCATGAGCTTCTCTATATGAAACCCTCTAATTTGTCAAAAGTTTGGG
Organism: Gynostemma pentaphyllum; assembly: GCA_028015215.1. Taxonomy (NCBI): domain Eukaryota; kingdom Viridiplantae; phylum Streptophyta; class Magnoliopsida; order Cucurbitales; family Cucurbitaceae; genus Gynostemma; species Gynostemma pentaphyllum. The sequence goes on along the minus strand of CM051346.1, from coordinate 4,565,780 downwards.
TCATCAATTTGGCCTACAATAATATGTAATTGACCAGACATTCAAACCCAATTGCTACCCTTTTTATTCTTTCTTTCTTTCTTTGTTTTTTTTTAGAAGAGATGCAATAACCAGAGAGTCAGAAACAATGAAAATAAATGTTGAAAAAATATTGTGTTTGGTTTATTTATTTTTTTGACAAAAATATTATTTCAATATTGGGATCAACACCCTTTTGATTTGAGTATATTTATCAAAGTTATTTGGTGACAAAATTGATATTAGTAGTTTTTTTTAATTATTTAAAAACATATTAAATTATTTGTTTTCTTAAAGTCTTGGATTTCTTGATGTTTAAATTTTTTGATTTTCTTAATTTTTGGATTGATTGATGTTTTTTTTAAGATCTTTTGAGAAAAATCACTTTGATTATTTTTATGGAATAATTTGTGTAATGGGCCGTTGTTCAATATTGCTTTAACCTGAGACATAATTCAAGGTGGGGTTTTTTTTTTTTTTTTTTTAATCAATGGATTATTCAGGCCATTGAATTTGATTTTTGTTTGAGAGCTTATTCTATAATTTTTTTTACGTCATTCGGTGTTTCTTCCTGTTGAGAATCCCACATCGGAAAGATGTAGGGAACTCATAACATTTATAAACTCTAAGGGTCACTCCTCTCATTATCAATTGGTTTTGAGATAGATGCTCACATTATTAATATAGTATCAGAGCCCAACAAACCCAAACGGTCATTCGATCCAAAAATGAGATTCGACTCAAGAATGGCGAGCCCAAAAAAGACACCATCTTGAGGGAGCATGTTGAGAATCCCACATCGAAAACATGTAGGGAACTCATGACATTTATAAACTCTAAGGGCCACTCCTCTCATTACCAATTGGTTTTGAGATGGATGCCCATATTATTAATACTTCCTACCCTCTCTAGAAAATAAAATGAACTATGATTGACAACTTTTTTTTTATTGGAAGATCAATATATCTCATATGAATGAGAAATAGTTGGCAGCATGGTTATTTTATTTTATTTTTTTTAATTACTTGATTTATGGGTTCTTTTCCTCATGAAGTAAAATTTGTCTCAAGCTTTATTCACCTATAAAAAGTTGATGTGTGCAACATGTCAATCCACCTACGAACTCAAGTTTCAAGAATATTTTGATAAAGTGTTGTAATTTTTACTCTCTTTATTTTATATTCTCTTGTAATTTTTTTTTGTGTATTTCTTTCATGTTATTTTATTCAAATTAAGAAAGTCTTCAAAAAAACCTAATATATACCAAACAGAGTTCGAATGATAATTTAAAATCTATAAAGTGAGCTCATGGTAACGTTTTAGTTTTTTGGATCAAGATCTACAAGGAGAGCTTGTGGAATATAATACAACTGGAAAATTAACATCTCGAGGAGCAAACTTGAATAAAGAGAAAGAGAGTCTTACTTGTACTTTTAAGTTTTGTTTTTTTCTTGTTGTAATCATTTTAGTAGATTTTTCTTCTGGCCTCGTAATTTTTTTTCTCCTTAGGTGGAATTTGAATTTTTCCACATACAAAAATTCGTGTCAATCTTCCCTTTGTTCCTTTAACTTCAATTCTATTCATTGCTATTTAATTTAGTCACTCATGACTAGTTTGAGATTACTGTAATTTTTAATATTGCTAACTTACAACTGTCAATATTATGCTTACAGATGTGATTTAAAATAATGTTGTTTTATATTTAATAACTTAATAATTTAAATAATTATTTCAGTTTTTCACCAATAAATCAATACAAACAAATTAATTATTAAAATATACAATAATTATATCACTAACAGTTAAAAAAAAATACTTACCATCATTAGTTATATTTAAAGAGGAATAGAATTGCCATTCCTTCTAAAGTTTAGAATGTTAGTGCTAATTACACCCAACTCATAGCAACAGAGTTGACATTCCTACAAACCAACAAATTTCACAGACAAGTAGAAGTAAATGGAATATTTTAGGGCTATTATCACACATAGCCAATATTGAGACTCAATTTTTAAAAAAACTATAAACATTGAAAAATATCAAAATTACCCAATATATAAAGATGTGCGCATATAGAGACATGAGTTATTACCATGATATTTTTCTTTCATAATTAACCTACATTTTTTATGAAAATTTGATTATAATGGATATATTATTATTGTAAATTTACATTACTGATATAAATTTAACACTAGAATTTACATTACTAATAAATTATTGTTGTAAATTACTGATATATCATTAAATTAATAGAATATCTAAAAATGATAAATCTGATATAAACATGAAAGTGTAACATATATGAAAACAAGACTCAAAAGTTGGCTACCAGAATTTTGGGTAAAATATATTTTTATCTTTATAGTTTGAAGTTGGTTGCATTTTGATATATATAATTTTCTAAAGTGAGATTTTTAGTCCCTCAATTTTGAGAAAATCTACTTATTTCGTTCTTCTCTCAAGTTTTCCGTTAGTTAATTGTTTAAACACTCATTCACGTAACTTTATAAATATGTTGCTACCTTGTATACAAATAATCTCAATTTATATCTTATATATGAAATCATTGATAACTAGTTGATAGAAGGATGTAGTTTAAGGTTAAAACTAATCGTAATTAAGGTTTAGAGTTTAAGTTAATAATACCCAATATTATGGAGTAAAAGTTGATTTTTTTCAACAATTATTATTATTATTACTTTAATTATTATTAAGGGAGGGGGCAGGGGATGTGGTAGCTTTTTAGCCCTTTTGACAAAAGAGGTAAAAGGGGGACAAAGATTGTCAACTTAGTGGGTAACTGGCTGCAGAAGAAGGGAATGCCACAGCCCTTCATAATTGAATGCAATTATTGAATGTATTGTTATCTATTTATATATGTTTTGATTTGTGAACACATTTATTAGATAAAACATTGGGGGGTAAAAATCACATCAATAATTAATAAAAGACTTTTTTTTAATCATGTTGGAAGAGTATCAAATGTTTGTTAACAAAAATCAATTTTGGACAACAATGATTTCTGCAATTAGTTTTGCACAAAAAGTTTTGGTATGCTAGCTTTCATTAATAAGCTTGATGGGTCTTCATCCAATAGTTGGTTGAACCAAGAAATTATTTCTTTTAAATTTTCTCTCATTGCCTTTTAAGACATAATAAATAAGAGACACAAAATGTGATCTATTTTTTTTTCCAGGTAAACGATAAGTTAATTGTATAAAATATATCTATTGGAATGATAAAATCTCATTTTTCGCAATATTAAGGATGGAGGTTCAAACTTTGATCACCCTATCTAAATCCCCTTCCCCTTATCAATTGTTAAAAAAAATTGTGAGTTAATTATCTCTCTCACACACACACATAATTTAATTGAAATTTTTGTTATAGGTCTTAAATATCGGTTGACTTAACTTACTTATCACCATATTTGAATTCTCCACACCCAATTACCATTATCAAAAGAAAATCTAATTCTTATGTTCATGATTTTCAAATTTGAAAATTTATCTTCAAACATAAATTCCTCATTAATTAATTATAAGGTGCAATGCAAAAAAAATTATTTTTTCTTAAACTCCTTTTTTTATCCTTTTATAATGCTTGATTAAAACCATAAATGAAACAACAACCAATTTAACTAACTTTCCATTATAAAAGTTTAAAATACCGAGAAAGAGGGGGGGGGGGGGGGGGGGGGGGGGGGGGGGGGGGGGGGGGGGGGGGGGGGGGGGGGGTTTTTTTTTTTTTTTTTTTTTTTTTTCAAATAAAATAGGGTGGGGGGGGTGGGGGTTTTGTTTTGGGGGGGGGGTTCCGGGGAAAATTTTTTGTTTTTTTTTTTTAATTTTTATTTAAAAAGGAAAAAATATAAAAATTAAATATAAATTGAAAATATACATTTTTAAGTCAAAAAGAAAACATAAACAAAACATTTTATATTGCTATTAGCTAATATTTATATTTTTTTTTTCATATAAAATAAAGATAAGAGGTGAAATAAGAGTGTAGAGAGAAGGAAAGATGATTGTTCTTAACTAAATGAAGGGTCAGAAAACCCACTCCCACACCAACCCTATACTCCTAAAAGCAACTCTTTAAAATCTGGGGAAATAAGAGGAAAATGATTAACTTAAAAGGGGCAAAAACTTCCCCCCCCAACCCCAAAATTAAAAGCAAAAGAAAGTGACTTAAAAATCTAGCTTCAAATCTTTTTATACCTCTTTTTTGGATGACCCAATTTTGGTACCTTCTTCTTGACCATGAATTTCCATGGGGCATGTATGAATTGCTAATTCCCAAGTACTTTGATAAAGAGATTCAAAATAGAAAATTTTAATGAGAAAATCTTGTAATACTTTAATGACTTAACTTTGGCAAGTACAATCTTATGTGTGTATGGTGACATGAAGAGTCTTTTAAAAAAAACTGATTTTTTTTTCATGTACTACAATAATAGAGTTTTTTCTTTTCTTTTTCTGTTTAAATGGTTTTTATCTATATCTGGATTAATTTATGCATATCTCAACTAATCTATGAAATTTTAAAGTAGGTCGAATATTAATATTAAATATAATAATATTGTTAAGTTCTTTATTTAATTGCATTAATTTCCATATTTATTTTTCCCACCTGAAATAGGAGGATGGGGTATCTAATATCTATCCATGTCATTACAGTCAATAGGTATGAACAGGGTGTTTGGTATGTTGGCATGAGTTTTGAATGTCTGGGAATAGGAAACTTGTATTTGGTATGCAAGAATAAGATTTGTATAATAGGATTTGTTTTTGTTTTTTAAATTTAATTTTCTTTTTCATTTAAAATTAAAAAATAATTATATGAATACAAATTTTTTAAAAATTATTTCTAGTTTAAAAAATAATAATTATTATTTTAGGGGTAATTATTTATAATGGAATTTAGATGAGAATCTCAATAGTGTCATGAGATTTCAAATACTCGACATCTAAATCTAATACCAGTATACTAAAGAACCCCTCAAATATTTATATTTGTTTAAAACGTCTAAAAGGGTAGGAGTTTGAATCCCACCCTTTATCTATCAAAGAAAAAACTAGTAATTTTAATTATTATACTAATTATAAAAAAAGATAGAGAGAGAAAAAGAAAATCAATACAAGGTAGTTGATCTTGATGCTTAACAAGTCAATTCTATATCAAATGCAATTGTAAGAATGAGAGTGTGGGCTGACAAATGGGCCAGTTGTGGGTTCAAAGTCAGCCCATAGTGGGATCGTAAAGAAAATTTAAACAATAAATTTAATAACAACAATTTTTTATTTTTTTTTTGAAAAAAGGGAAATAACAACGATTGATAAATGAAAAATATTATTTTTTAATATATATATATATATATATATATATATATATATATATATATATATATAATAAAATGGTTATCAAGCTTACCGTTGATAAAATGAGCTTATACTTAATGAAATAACTATACTTAATGAAATAACTGGTCGACAAGTTCATTTTGATATGTTAATAGGTTTTTGGGGCTTTTTTTAAAGCTTTTAGCAAAGTGAAATTATTAGCTTTGCTTATATATTTGGATAACCTTTAAATTTTTTTTTTTTTGAAGGTTCTAATTTTTTATTTTAATTTGTTTATAGCTTTCTTTGTTCAAGTGTCTAATTTTTTTTATTATTTTATGTTTATTTTTTAAAATTAGATTTATTTATTAACGATGTCTTACTTTTGTAACCTTCCCCTTAAAAACGTTTTACAACTCTTAATTAAATTTTAAAAACTATAAAAAATAAAAATAATTTAAAATTTATAAATTGATTTCTTTTATTATTATTATTTTTGAATTTGATCCAGGAAGCAAAATAAAGAAATTGTTTGTTAACAATGTTAATTTTTAACAATTAATGTAACAACCCGAAAATCCCAAATTACATATAAACCAATAATCAACAGCGGAAGCATTGAAAACAAATCACATCCAGTATTTTTATTTAAAATCAAGGTCAACACAATTCAAACCGATCGGTTTTACTTCAAAACTTAAAGCATCAAAATAAAACAACCTCAAATCGGTGTTTAGAAAATTATCAAACAAAAGTATGATCGACATACTTATTTAAAACAAAACGAAAACATGATCCAAATCAAATCCCAAAACAAATAAAAAGAAAGATAAATCTCGCCGGCGTGCAAATCCATGCCATCCGATCACCCGCCTCGAACATCATCAGCCACCGAGTTTCTTCTTTCCTTTACCTGAAAAAAAATAGTTGTAGCATCATGAGGCTACGCCCAGTGAATAGAAAATTGTTAAAGAAAGAATCATGTCAATGAGAGGTTTCCTAAGACTTTAAGTCCATAAACGTCCTTACCGACTTCCAATGAGTCACTCACTCTCAAAGAAGTCATAAATCCTATCTCAACAAATTAAAAGTTATCTCTATTCGAATTAGTTTTAAACATAATTTTTCTACAATTTAAAACTAATCGAATCATTTCCCGTTTAATACCTTTAATCTCCTCTTTATTCCCAAACAAAGAGAGACTACGCCCATAAGGAATTTAAACATAATTTTTCTACAATTTAAATCCTTTAGGGATATTCTTTTCTCGTTTAATACCTTTAATCTCCTCTTTATTCACAAACAAAGAGAGACTACGCCCATAAGGAATTTAAAAATAATTTTTCTACAATTTAAATCCTTTAGGGATATTCTTTTCCATTGTACGGATGGAATGAACCTGCCCCGTTAGGTGTTATTTAAGTTGTGCACACTAAAAATAATCTCCCCTAACAGCTATTCTTCATTAGACAAGGCCTTGCCTAATGCGAACCTACAACCATATTACCCAAGGTATTTTAAAATAATACGATTCACACAACGTCAACCATGACGCTCCGACAAGCCAAAAACCCCACTTTCCTCAACTAACACAACCGAAAGGCTAAAATTTCCTAAATTTCAACTTTTAGAATTTAACCTTAATCTCACCTCAAAACAGCCCAAAAATATCCAACTAAACACTTCGGGTCATTTTCAGTAACTTCCAACACTATTACCAATCTAGAGGCGAAACTAGCCTAGGTCTACGCCATTTCGTCCCTTAATCGAAACTTAGAATATAATAATTCCTAAAGAAAAACCAGCGGCAAAATGACTATATTTTTAACTCCCAAATAGCCCTACACATCCAAATAAAATATTGCAACACATAAATAATAAATCCAGCATCAATTTTTAACTAGCCGCCTAAGCCTAAATTCTCCTAGTTGGGCACTATCATGCAAAAACGGCATTTTATAACTTAACAACAATCGTTAAGATTTACCCAAGAACAGTCTTAAACATCCCAAAAATCATCCAAGAAAAGAAAAGGAAAAATTATAAAACTGTCAAACAACACAAATCGATATCGATATAACTTTTCATCTTAAACCCAATCTTTTAAGCATGCTTCTCATTAATTTTTCCAAGTTCTTAATTCATCCCAAATAACCTCATTTCATTCTTATAAACATCCAAGGTCAATACCAAAAATTAAGAGGTAATGTTATTAAAGAAAAAGGAAAAACAAACATGGGAAAAATTCTAGCCTTAACAACTTCTACTCACCTTGTACAAAGTAAGAATTCTTCCAAATTCTTTATTCCTTTCACAACACAACTACGACCTGAAAAATAAGTTACAATCTAAATTAAATTAAACCTAACTTTATGCTAAGATAAACATTAAAATGAACGTAGGACGGAGGGATTACGGGGTAGGACGATGATAGGACAATTAGGACAGTATTAGAACTGAGAGTGACGGGTTCGACTTTGGGTTAGGACGATTATGACAGAGGGTTACGAGTTTGGCTTTGGGTTAGGACGATTATGACAGAGGGCTACGGGTTTGGCTTCGAGTTAAGACGGTTATGACAGAGGGTTACAGGTTTAGGACGAACATAGGACAAACGTAGGACGGTTATGACAGGGGAAAGAATTTTGGGGTTCCGATTCGTTCGTTATCTATCAATTATACATTAGATATCAAAACGAAATAGATCTTCAACACGAATCGATCTCACCTTTTCTTGGAAGAATAATAAATTTTTCCCTAACTTTTCCAAACGGAAATCCACTTCAAGAATCACCACAATGACCACCTAAAATGATGAAAAGAGGAATAAAATTGGTTAAGGGGTCGTTCATTTCAATGTTATCTAAGATTACGGAGGGAGGTGTATTCAGATAACATTGTTCATTTTACTGCATTTAAAGATATAAATATATCTTAGATTACATGTAATTAAAGAATACATGATATCTGGCCATTTTAGAATACACTCTCCACCAGTGGGTTTTTAAGATTACATTACGATTGTATTCTGCTTTTTTACTTTTTTATCCTTCAATATTATAAAAAGTTATTTTTCTTTTTACATATAAATACATAAGATAATTTATTTTCTCATCAATAACTAAATTTAGAAACATAAATAATTTTTTCGTTACACTAATTATTGATACTTTAATAAATTCATTGGTATCAAATAAGTATATAAAATTAAATTTAAATTTTTATGTTAATTAAATATTTAAATAAATAAGTTATAAACTAATTAAATTATAAAAATAGTATAGGTATATTAATCTATCCAAAAAATATTAATTAAATTCATATATAAAATTTATTAACGAGAAACATAAAACAAGGGTATTATTGGAAGAATTATTAATTCATTAAATTTCCTCCCTTAAATACGACCTAACAAACAATGTAATGTTTTATACCTATGAGATTCTCATTTTTAATTACTGCAAAATGAACATTATAATCTTATATTCTCTGCAATCCAGATATCATGTATTCTAGATATTCAGTAATCTTAGATAACATGGTATCTAAGATAAAGGGAAATGAACGGCCCCTAAGAACTCTCAATCCTGATGCCTCCCATGGTGGAATCAAAGAGGAAAAGAGGAAGAAGTAGATGAAACCCTACCTTTCTGTCTCTGTCTTTCACATGAAGGAGAAAAGGAAAAATTTCACGTTCTGTCTATTTTTCTTCCCTTTACACTTTATGCCTAAAACTCCTTTTCTTTACCTTTTTTTTTTATTTCTTTATCTCCAATTATTTAAAAAGTAATAATATTTAATTCCTGAAAAGAATTTAAATATTAATTACCATCACTTTTCTAAAATTCAATAAATATTATAATAAATTAAATAATATTTATTTAATTTAACACTTACCGAAAAAGTACGGGATGTTACAATTAAAAAATCAAAATAATTTTTAAATTGGGCTTTAGAATAGTTGAGTTGGTTCTTTCTTTTAAACTTACTAGGTTTTTCACACGTGCCATGCACGTGGGGCACGTGGTTTGTCTTTCAAATTTTATAATAAAAATGCCAATATTATTAAGAAGTTATTTTCTTAACTAATATTTTGAAAATTCAAATTTTATAATGAAATGGAAGAAATTAACATAACCCATATTAAAAAATATCTTTAAGATGGAAAAAACTTAAATTTCATGATTTTATATCATCTTGTTACTCATGGATGATGGATACATGTAGATGACTAAAGATTGATAATGATTTTATATCATCTTGTTACTCATACCTAATATTCATTTCCTTTCCATAACTTTATCCTCAAACATCTAGTTTTTTGTTTTTTAAATTGGTATGTTAGTTCATCTCTATTTACATGTATATATATATAGCAAATTAAAAGTGAAAATTTCAATAAATTTTTAATTCAATTAGTGAGTTACAAAACTTTTCTACTACTCATTTATTTGGGGTGTTACAAGATGGTATGCTATGTCCTTTGGTTTTGTTCTTTTAAAAAATAATCACACTAACGTAATTATATATTTAAATTAGAGAGAGAATTGTTTTAGTGTGTGTTTAATTTTTGAAATAAGCTCATGATAAAATAAAATATATCTGATATATTTATTGAATGAAGACAATTTTAGTTTATTGTATTTAATTAATTTAATAGTAAGAAAGTATATTTAGAAAAAATTAGATAATATAAAATTTGTTTATTGTATTTAATTAATTGGTAATAATATTCAATTATTAATAATAAGAATTTATATTTAGAAAATTGTAGAGAGTATAAAATTTGTTTATTGTATTTAATTAATTTAATAATAAGAAAGTATATTTAGAAAAAATTAGATAGTATAAAATTTGTTTATTGTATTTAATTAATTGGTATTGTATTTAATTAATTGGTAATAAAATGATTGTTAATTTTGAATGATGGCATTATAGAAATTTAAACGAAATATAAGGGTAAAAATGGAAATCAAAAGTTTTTTCCTCTAAGCCACTTTTTAGATAGTATAGATAGGGGATGTTTGGTAGAAGGAGTAAGTTAGGGTGGGTTTTGTGAACAATGGATTGGTTTGGTTTATATTTTACTAAAATTTCATAACCGATTAGATTTTCTTTTCAGATTATACAAACCAAACCAAACCATTCACTATAAAAAAGTCGAACCGAACCGAACTGGATTGGTTTGGTTCGGTTTGGTCTTGCCTTTTTTTTTATTTCTTAAATACTTAATTTACATCATGAAAAGTTCAACAAAATCTAAAAAATGACTTCCACAAATTTTTAGGATGACTAATTTCAATTCATCAAAAAGTCCAATATAACAAATAAAACAAAAAGGGAAATTCCATTGGGTGACAGATTTTTATCCAATATTTTAAAAATATCAACTCAAAAAGTCTTTGCAAATATAGCAATTTTTATCATGTTTATCCGTGATAAACAATGATTTGTGTTTATCAATGATAACTTAATGTAAAAATATGTAATTCAATGTTTATCACTGATAAACCTTATCAAAATTTGCTATATTTGCAAATACTTTTTTGAGCTTTTATTTTTATAAATATTATTAAAAAAATTTGCTAAATTTGCAAATGCCCCAAACAAAAATTACAAACATAGTCATAATAAAATTCATAAAATCTTGTTATAATTACACAAATATAACACAACAGGTTTGAAAATCCTTCTTATTTTTTCATTTTATCAGGTTTTAGTGAATATTTAAAAATTATATTGTATTATATATATAGTATAATATATATTGGATTGGATCGCTACAAAAATCTATAAAACCGAACCAAACCATTATATATTGGTATGGGTTGGTTTGGACAAATTGAAGTTTAAAAACCAAACACAAACGGGTTTGGATTGGTTTGGTTCGACAAGGACGATTTTTTTTTTTTTTTGGGTTTAGATAGTCTATATTAAGATGTGTAGGGGGTAGGGTATAAGGGGTTCATAAAGTACTTGGGTATATATGGGCTTTATATTTGATGGTTTTGTGTTATTTTTTTTTTTTTTTGGGGGGGTGGCTAAACCCATCAACGCTACTATTTAAAATCCATTGATTTAATAGATTAAACCCGGAGTTTCAAAATCTATAAATTATTCAATCACATGTTTTAAAAATAATTTTGGGGAAAAAAATAAAAATAGAAACTGATTTTATGATTTCCTCCTATCTATAGCTTCTTTATTTGGGAGAAGGAAAAAAAAACTATTAAATACCAACCTTTTCATTTTTAAATATTTGAAAACATTCTCATGTTTACTTAGAAAAAAACATTCTCATGTAAAATCTACAAACATTTTTCATTCTTGATTTATTTTCTTTAAAGAAATGTAAAAAAGTGAAAATATGAGAATAATAATGATGGATAGGATCATTAAAGCAATAGAATTTGACTTTGTCAGTTGATCTATTATTAACAGACTCCCAACATTTCATATTTTATTATTAAGTTTTTAAATAAAAGACAGTCAAAATGTTTCATAATGATGAAATCCCCAAACTAATTGATATTATTAAGATAATAAGTGTGTAAATATTAAAATTATAGATGAGTCGCCATGCAAGTCCAGTAATATTTTTTTTTAATTTGTTCTTGTAGTTACTTTTCATATTTTAAAGTTCTATTTGTTTCAAAATTAAAATTCTAGGGTTTATTGTAAATTTATTCCTTAGATTCTGATTTAATTTTATCTCCATAGTTTTAAAAGTTTAAATTTATTATTTAGAATTTAAAATTATTCAATTTAAACTCTAAAGTTTTAAAAGTTCCCCATATATATGATTAGATAAAAGTTCACAAAATATTCTTAATATATCTACATGTCAAAAAAACCACACATTTATATATTAAAGTAAAAACTACATTGTCGTCTATTTTTACCAACGTGATTGCCGCATGCACAAAAAACAAACACAAATCATATGTTATTTTTTTTAATAATGACAAAGACGATTCATATGTTTTTATTTAACTATAAAAACTAAATTGATACTTTAAAAAATATAAAAACTAAATTAACATAAATCTCAAATGGATTGAATTAAGATATCTAGGGTATCTATGGGAATGATCATCAAATGGGCGTAATTTAGGGATATTAGACGTTTCCTGCTACATTAAACAAATAGTCATTTGGAGGAAAAAAAATACCAACAAAACCCTACACATTTTTCCAATGCCATCACATCACATTTTTCTCTCACTTTTTTCTTTTCTCTCTCTCTTATCCCATAACCAACAGTGAGTCTCTCCAAACTCATTCCTTCTCTTACTCCATTTTTTCTTCGTAAAATTTTAGATCTCACATAAATTTTGAAAATCTAATGCAAGAAAAACACAGATCTGACAAAATGTTTGATATTTTTTGTTAAATTATTTTCCTCCATTTTTATGAGTTTTTTATATGGATTTTATTGTACTTTAATGTGTTCTGTTTAAAAATATTTTGTACTTATGTTCATAAAAGCTTATTCTATACATTATGGTCTGTTTTTGCTAAACGTATATTATGGACTATACGTCTATACATATTGTACAAATTATATATTGATTTACAAGTTTATTAACCCAACATTTCTTAAAATACAGTACCAAAGCAGAAGACAAATATATTACGTATATTATGTACAAAAAAAGAGGAGCGAATATACTACATACATTATGTACAAAAGACATGTACCAGTTTTTTTTCAATGTAATATCGAAGAAAATGACATTTCGTACATTGAGTACAAATAATGTACCTGAAAATTACTAAAAGTGAAAACCATGGAAATTAAAATAAGAGGTTTATAAATCATGGGATAACATATATTAAAAAAAAAGTTATGTTTTGGTATATTACGAATATAAAACGATACAACCCAAAAATGTTTCATATGTAATCTATAATGTCAATTATACTATATGGTACAAAAAATCATATAACTATATTAACTGTATAATATGTAAATTATATATAGTATGAATATAACATATCTAAGAAGATGATAAAATGGGAGGGAAATTTTTAAAAATTCATTGAAAACCGTGCCAAAAAAAATCAGCTGATTGCATGGAGAACTGGTGAAAGAAGCCTAAAAATCTTCAATATAACTAAAAGATCCAATGAATAATTGGTCTGATATCCACTTTACAAAATAATTTCAAAAATACATCTCATCAACTATATTGCGCATTGTACCTCACAAATATACTTTTAAAGGCAAAAACGAAATTAAAAAAATGTATAAAAGCATAAATATGACTAAGGCTAAAATTTGATCATGAATGCCAAAAAAAATGGACATTAACTTAATTTTCTCTATTTAAAATCATAAATACTAATTCGAAACAAATTCCAAATCATAAATACTAGATTTGTAATTGAAGCAAATTTTATTACTCTATCCATACATTTGTTTAAAAATATATAGAGAGAAAGTCGTAGACAAATTTGGCTTAAATTTCAATTGTCCGTTTCATGTTGGCATTACTGGTTTGGCTTGTTGTCCAGCCTGCCCATTTTTCATATCATATCATATAGAATTAATTAATGAGTCTGTTGAAGTCCTTCTAATTTCAACTTTTAGTGTTAAGTAACTTTGGATATCAATTTGTTGTCTTATAAATTGTATATATATATATATATTTGGATTTATTGGTTTTGATGTACAAATCGAATCATAATTATTTCAATTCTGCCAGAGGTGTTTGTTTGTAGTGTTTGAGGATGGGGATCCAAACTGTAACGTCCCCTTTTTTTACGTAGAATTAATTTTATTATTAATTTAATTTAAGTTAAGTTTAATTCCGGTAATTTAGAATTTTAGAAGTTTTAATCTTTATTTGGTAATTTTAGATTTCAAGTAATTGTTTGAACTAGGTGCAATAATTATTATTAATAGGCCAATTTATAATAATTAATTATCTTCTAGTCTAGATTAATTGTGTTGACTAATTTCAAGGGTTAATTTATGTTTTAAGAGCATGAGGTTTATTTTAAAAGTTCAAAAGCAATTTGAGGGCTCTTTAGCAAATAATATGATACTCATCCAATTGGGGTCATCTTCTTCCTTTCATTTGAATCAAAAAGAAAACACAAACTCTCTCTCTCTTTTCCCTCCCAAAACCACCACCCATCATACCTCCCCAACGGCCGGAATTTTCTCATTTCTTCTCAAATTCGCTCGTTGTTTGGTGCGTTGGATAGATCGGCTCCCAATCTATTTTTTGAACTAACTTTGAAAGGATTCCTCCAACGTCCAAGGGGCCTAAGGGTAAGATTACTCGTTTTTTACTTTGGGTTTTATTTCCTTTTTTAGTAATTTGGTCATAACTTTTTTGTCTGAACTCCATTTGAACCCGTAAGGTATCAAACTCTTCGTTTTTCCGAGATATATCTTTTGAATCTAATTTCGTATCCATCCAAGTTCTGTGGAAAAAGTTATCATCAAAATACCTCTCGGCCTGTTGGAGGAAAACCGGGCTTTTTCTTCGTTCGTTTTGTTTTACGCGTCATTTGTTATTTGTTTGGTAATTAATGAAATTAAGATATATTTAATCGTAGGTAATACTTGATTGCTCACTCGATTGCTCGCTCGATTGTTCGATTGGGATTTTGATTCCAAGTTATTTGTCAAAAGATTCCGAGCAACTCTAGGGGCGCTAACTTCATTTAATTGAGGCCGGTTCTTGATTTTTAGCTACTTCCAACTTCAAAGGTGAGTTTAAGGTGATGGTGTGTGTTCTATGTACATTTTACATGACGATTTTGTTTAATTGAGTTTAAGAGGGAATGTGTGAATTGAGATCGTTTGAGGATTTTGTTGTTTAGTTGTTTTCGGAAGTGAGTGTTTAAGTGTTTACTTTGAGGTTAGTTTCGGAGTGTAGATGGATTTCGGTGATTATCTAAGTTCGATTGTGATTTTGGTGTTTATTATAGAGAATTGGAAGTTTCTTGTTTGGTTCTTGGAAGTTAAGGGTCCTAAAGGGAAGATGAGGAAGTAAGGCATAATTGTGGAAATTGAATTCCGGTTATGGGTGATTTAGGAGTTGGCCTTGTTGTTGGTAGTCAAAGTAGTTCCGGCTTATGTGCGTACTTTATGGCTACAAGGAATTTTCCCTATTTAACGGAATCGTTAATTTAGCGATTGGTTATTCTTTTGCGTACTTTACTTTCGAATTGTTCTTTAATGAGAAACTATAAACATGCTCGAATTCATTTTGATGGAGTATATGTGATATGTGAATGAGAATTTACAATATTTACTCGGATTCATTGTGATGGAGTATATATATCGATTTATGAGAAATTATAAACATGCTCAGATTCATTTTGATGGAGTATGTGTGATATGTGAATGTGGATTTACGATATATACCCGGGTTCATTGTGATGGAGTATATGTATCGATTTATGAGAAATTATAAACATGCTCAGATTCATTTTGATGGAGTATGTGTGATATGTGAATGTGGATTTATGATATATACCCGGGTTCATTATGATGGAGTATATGTATCGATTTATGAGAAATTATAAATATGCTCGGATTTATTTTGATGGAGTATGTGTGATATGTGAATGTGGATTTACAATATATACTCGGATTCATTGTGATGGAGTATATGTATTGATTTATGAGAAATTATAAACATGCTTGGATTCATTGTGATGGAGTATGTGTGATATGTGAATGTGAATTTACGATATCTGTAAGATTCATTGTGATGGAGTATAAGTATCGACTTATGAGAAATTATAAACATGCTCAGTTTCATTTTGATTGATTATGTGTGATATGTGAATGTGGATTTATGATATATACTCGGATTCATTGTGATGGAGTATATGTATCGACTTATGAGAAATTATAAACATGCTCGGATTCATTTTGATGGATTATGTGTGATATGTGAATGTGGATTTATGATATATACTCGGATTCATTGTGATGGAGTATATGTATCGACTTATGAGAAATTATAAACATGCTCGGATTCATTTTGATGGAGTATGTGTGATATGTGAATGTGGATTTACGATATATACTCGGATTCATTGTGATGGAGTATATGTATCGAGTTATGAGAATTTATAAACATGCTCGGACTCATTTTGATGGAGTATGTGTGATGTGTAAATGTGATATACGTATAAAGACTCGGACTCATTATGATAGAGTATATGTATTGACTAATTGAGAAATGGTAAACGTACTCGGATTCTTTAGATGGAGTATGTGTGTTTTATAAAAGTGAAATATTGACTTGAACTCGGATTCTTTAGATGGGGTGCATGAATGGATCATTACCTATGGTATGTTGTTTGGGAGTAAAGAATGGGTAGTAAAGAGCATGCTTAACTTTGGACACAATTTCCGATGTGGAATTCGTCCATAAGATTTCATGTCACCATTTTATTCTCACTAGTATTTTTATGCTAATGTTGCTACACTTTAATCTTTTCAGGTACGCCTTGAGGCCGTGGTAGAGGTGGTGGTGTCGTATGATCGTGGGATGATGGAAAGGACAAGAATTGTACTTTTAGAGCATTCTTTGAATGCCAAAACTCATTTTATATTTGGACTTATATTTTCGTTTATAATTAGTGCTTGTATTTGAGCTCATGAGAGCATTTATGGTTTTATGTCATATTTTGTCCATTTTGGGACTGTGAGCTAAAAAGGGAATGCGCATTCCTTAGATTTTAATGCTTTTTATGCTTGGGACAAATGTACACAGGTTTTGGCTTAATCGAAATACAAACGGCACCATCCTGATTTTTCGAAAAATTATAGCCTTCCACTGTCTTATCTGATTTAAAATAAATATAAATTTTCATGTCTTTACACAAACTCATGGTGACCTTATTCTCATCCCATGTTTGTTTGGTAAAAAAAATTGAAGGAAAGGGGATCCAAACCCTATGGGGATCTTATAACCCCCTTCTATGGGATACAACCCATTGATGTGATGAGAGATAAAGGAAGAGGAGAGAGAGAGAGAAAAAAAAAATTCTATAATACAATTTTATTATTCTCATCCTTATGCAAAACCAAACACAATGATCTCGTCCCCGGTCATCTCGTCCCAGGTCATCTTATTCCCAGACATCTCATTCTCATGCAAACCTAGAAACAAATGTCCCTGGAATATCATCCCATCTACCCCAAATAAAATGTGTATTATAAAAAATATCCCTTCTCCCATGATACTTTCTCTTTTACCCTCTAGTTTACTACAACAAAACAGTTGATTTTTTACTATAAAGAAAAGTCAAGAATCACAAAAAATTATCCTTTTTCAAGAGTCAAATAAGGGTCGATGACGGAACGAACAACGAAACTTTACGCCTTTAGCCATTCAGCCAACTTGCTGATCGGAAACGACTTTCCTGTCGAACCCCTTTGTGTCTATATAAATTTCTAACCCCTTTTAAGAAGGCTAGTCGACCATTTTTACAAGTCATTGAATATTTTTATTTTCACAAAAAAATATATAAGCACCATTCGATACATAACTTGTTACCTGATCTTATTTTCAATTCCAAATAAGAAATTTCATTCAATGAAACCAAAATCCATTCAAATTAGAAATTGTGAACAATATTACTAATATCATTACAATATTACTACTTCCAAAATATCTCACAAAGTGCACAAACATGTCAAACATTTAAAAAAAATAGAGCTTATATCTTACTTTTGCTTCATTTAACGGAAAAAAATTACAAACAAGCTAAGCAATAAATTAAAAAATATACATATATGCACCAGTAAACAAAATCAATTGATAAAGACATTCATTTAGAGGTAGTTCATGAAACAGTTTGTGTTGGGATTTGGCAAGTATATGAATTATTGATAAAACCCTAAACTTGCTCAACAAGTTTGATTGGTGACCAAGTCTTAGTTGTGGCCATTGGATTTGCTTGGTGGGCAAGAATGAATTATGACCGTTAGATTATACTTTGTGACCAAGGCTATTTGTATTATAATTAGAGGCAACTTTTGTTGGCAAATGTATCCCAAAAATACTGAGAGTGTATTTGTATTGGGTTCAGGCAGAGCTTTGGTGAGAGTATGAGAAATATTGTAAAAACAAGGTTTACTTTCTTGAGGGGGTTTTTTTAGGGTAATACACGGTTAAGTGTATTGGATATTTTTCACTGTAACTCTTGATTCATCATAGTGAAATCCCCAGCGGTAGCAACTAGACGTAGCCAATTTTGGTGAACCAGTATAAATTCTTATGTCGTTTGATTGTGTTTGTCAATTTATCTTTCTCGATTATTTCTCTTTATTTCTAGCGGTGAATGTGGGAAAGGTGGTTTTTTTCCTAACAGTTTGACCATAGTAGATATATGAAATATAAAGGTTCTTGTGCCCGTCTCTCCTATATAAAAACAAAAACCAATATTTTAGAAACATGATGATATCAAAAGCAGATTTCAAAAAAAATATGTAAAGATACATTTACATTACTGACCTAACATGTGTACTAGGGAAAGCAGATGTTCGGAGTATTTTTTAGTTTCATCAGCTAGCTTCCTTCTCATCACACTTAGATCAAGAGAAACCTTGTCCGGAATTGTATAAGATATCGGGTCCCTACATTCAAAATATAACTAAACTATAAGAAGAAAAGGAACATAGGGAATGCAATTAGGTCTTCAAGGCCTAAGAAAAAAAAAACAAAACTTAATAGAAACATACTTGGTTGTCTAAACCCACATACTTAACAATAAAATGCTTGGTTCCTACCTAAAACAACCACAAATTGTGTGATTTTTTAGGATAAAAAAGCATAACAAGAAACAACTCAGAGCAAGATAGTTATAAATTAATAATAGGTTATTATAATGGTAAATAAGTATGGATTATAGAACTTCTGCAAAAAAATCAGAAGAAGAAGAATTGTGACATATGATAAATGTTATAGAACTTCTACTAAAACAAATGTTTACCAAGGCATTACATATAGCATCTTTATTTGAAACAGTACCACAAAATTTGTCATTCTCAAGACATAAAAATTACAAGAACTGAGAAATCATGCCTTAATGAGATAATCAGAAAGTTTGACTTTATAAATTAAGATATAGGAGAGATTACGTGAGAGATAGGAAAAGAGTTTAAATTATGAGAAAAATATATGCTTATACACAAGTAGGGAAATTATATTGATTTCAGTCTTTTTTTTTATGAACCCAATTCCTTGTGGGCTCATATGATTCTTAACACCTCTTCATATCATCAACCAAACCTCACTGCACTTTTGGGAAAAAGGAAATGTGGAATTCAGTAATGAAATTTAAGAGGTAAGATATATAAACAATGTAAGTTAGCAAACATAAAAACTCAAAGAAAGAAGTAAGGTTGTACATAGAGATACATTAACATTATCTAAGTAAAATTAACAATCAATACAATGTTGTAACACCAATAACTCAAACATGAGGGCAAACTAAATGCTTAAAATCATTGAAGTAAAGAAAGAAAAATATATTATACTATATGTAGACACCGTATTTGGTCCGGCCTATTTAATTAAATTATTTATTTTAACAAATTGCTCAATTTTATTTATAATCATAATAAAATCTAAAAGATTATATCATAAACTAAGTTGAAATGAATTATTACAATTTACTTCAATTAAAACCCATAGAATTGTGGTCCCCTAACTTAATTGTGGTTTTCAAAACCACCCTAATTAATTTGATATTTTACTTAGTTCATAATAATTAATAATAAGAGGGTATTTTTACTCTAAAAATTAATTTGACATTTATAATAATTATCAATTTTAATTAATCATGATAAAAGCTCAAATGTTAAAACTCATGACAAAATTCAAATTAAAGTCCAATCTTTTACCAATAATCTATAACAATATTTTGTATTTGCCTTAATTTTGACAACTTCAAATTAAATACTTGAAACCATTTTTCCAAAGAAATTAATCCATATTAATTTATGTTCTCAATACATGCGTTAGCTTGGATGACTTAATGAACCTATAAGACTAAGCTCTAATAATCTAGAAATACATTGATCAAACGCCTTCAATCAATTAATTCTTATTCATTAACTCCTAGATAAATCCCCTAAATATCTAGAGTTGCACTCTTAGTACTATAGACATAGTTATGTCCATTGGCTAATATCATTAACTACACTTTGATCCTTCACAAGTAGTTCGTATCCTTGGTGAGGTAATTTTACCGTATTAACCTCCATGATACATCTTGTTCCTTAAGCCCAACTGATTTTCTAATGAACAACCTTACATAATCTTCATTATGCATCTTTGCTTTTTCCTTGATCAGAGGAATATGGGGCCCCGCTGTTCAAGCATCGAATCAGTCCATAAGGGAACTACTTATCTATTTTCCTATATGGAAAGAGTGAATTCCAATCTTGTGTAATTACGTTCTCAGCTATAAGAAAGATGCAATCCCCAAAGTGGGAGACATATTGAGAGAACTATATCTAGTCACTTTCACCTATGCAAATCAAAGGTTTGTCTCTTATGAACAGGAGTTCGTAATCCACTCATGATTAAGATTAATTGTACATGATTAACTGATTGATATACAAAATATTTTTCTGTAACGGTTTTACCAGAAGACGGTAAGTATATCTTAGTCTAGTCTACTACAATCTCTATTGCAGCAACACCCTCATTTACATGTCTCTACATGAGTCATCCAGATGAGATCATTTGTGCCAATTCACAAGTAGACCGTGTTAGGGGTGTTACCAAAGATAAGGCACCCAACCTTTATTCATATACCACAGACTATTTAAGTTACAACTTAAGTGAATCTTCCCGCATCACATGCTCACTTTAAGTTATCATAGGTAACTCTGGATCTTATGATGGATTACATTTATTAAACAACAATAAATGACAATTTAGTTATTACTAATTAATAATTTCTTTACTTATTTATAGTTTAATTGAATTACATAAGATTTAGGGCAAAAACCCCCAACAATCTCCCACTTGCACTAAAGATTTACACAGATTTATCTAGTAATCCTAAACTACCCATATGGTGCTCGAACAACTTAGTCGGAAGCGTCTTTGTAAATGGATCAGTAATATTATCCTCAAAGGCTATCTTTGTCACTACAATACCTCCTCTTTGGACTATCTCCCTTATCAGGTGATACTTTCTCTCTATGTGCTTTCCCCGTTTATGACTTTTAGGCTCTTTGGAGTTAGTTACAACATCACTGTTATCACATAACTGTGTTATGGGTTTGTCCATGTGTGGTACTACCTCCAGATCGGTTAGGAACTACCTAAGTCCAGGCACCCTCTTTAGCAGCTACGTACTCGGCCTCCACTGTGGAGTCAGTAATACAACTTTACTTTATACTCCTTTAAACAATGGCTCCACCACAAAGTGTGAAAACTAATCCATACGTGGATTTCCTAGAATCCTTATCTGCCTGGAAGTCAGAATCCATGTACCCCTTGAGAATCAAATTCTCTTTACCATACACTAGCACATGTTCTCTCGTTCTCCAAAGATACTTGAGAATATTCTTGACAACAACCCAATGTTCATAACCAGGGTTTGATTGGTAATGACTTACTATCCCTACTACACAACAGATGTCCAGTCTAGTACACAACATCGCATACGTTAGACTTCCAACTACTGATGCATAAAGATATTGTCTCATACTCTCAACCTCTTGAGGAGTTTTAGGACATTGGTCTTTAGTTAAATAAATCTCATGCTTGAAAGGTAACGCTCAATTCTTGGATTTATCTATCCCATACTTGGCAACTATTTTGTCAATGTAGGATGTATAAGACAACGTTAATGTTCTGTTCTTACTATCCCTTATAATTTGGATACCAAGAATATATTGAGCCTCTCCCAAATCCTTCATTTGGAATTCTTTAGCTAGTCATTTCTTAACGTTTGATAATACCCTTACATTATTCCTAATAAGTAAGATATCGTCAACGTATAGAATAAGAAAAACCACATCTTTGTTGAGTATCTTCTTGTAGACACAAGACTCATCAACATTTTGTTCAAAGCCATACGATTTGACCGTAGTGTCAAATTTTTTGTTCCAAGATCGTGAATCTTACTTTAATCCATAAATGAACTTTAGCAACTTACAAACCTTTTGTCTTTCACCTTGAACAATGAATCCTTCTGGTTGGTGCATATAGATACTCTCGTCAAGATATCCATTCAGAAATGTTGTCTTGACGTCCATCAGCCAAATTTCCTAATCGAAATGGGTAGTGATGGATAAAAGAGTTCTAATAGACTTTAAATAGCAACAGGGGAGAAGGTTTCTTCATAGTCAACCTCTTCCTTTTGGGAATACCCCTTTGCTACAAGTCTAGCCTTGAAAGTCTCCACTTTCCCATCGGCTCTATGTTTCCTCTTGTAGATCCAATTGCACCCAATGGGTTTTACCCCAACTGGTTGATCTACAAGTTCCCAGACTGAGTTAGAGTACATGGACTCCATCTCAAAATCATGACTTTTAGCCTTTTTTTGTCAACATCCATCATTCTTCTTTATAAGATAATGGATCCTCCAGGTCAATATCATCATCACTGACCTGAGTTAATACCAAATATCGTTTGGGCAACTTGGGTGACCTTCCACTACGACAGGGACTTAATTGGATTTGATTAGAATTTTTCTTCGTACTTGAAGAGCTAGGCAAGTCAACAACAATTGTTGGCTCATTAGTGGTTTCACTTGGAACCATCTCATCTAGTACTGATTTACTAGGAGATTTGTGGTTTCCTATATAGTCCTTTTACAAGAATGTAGCATTTGTTGACACAAAAACTTTATTCTCTTCAGCACTATAAAACAACCCACCACGAGTCTCTTTAGGGTAGCCTACGAAGAAGCATACCTTAGACCGTGATTCTAATTTTTTTAGGGTTCGATTTCAGCACGTGTGCTGGACATTCCCATACTTGGAAGTGACACAAACTTACTTTACGCCCCGAACATAACTCAATAGGTGTTTCTAAAACACTTTTAGAAGGTACCTTATTCAGGATGTATAACGCAGTCTCTAATGCGTAACCCCAGAAAGATTCTGGTAATAATGAATAGCTTATCATTGATCTCGTCATTTCGAGTAAGGTTATATTTCTTCTTTCAGCTACACTATTTTGTTGAGGTGTACCAAGTGCTGAAAGTTGGGATGTAATCCCATTTTCTACCAAGTAGTTTTTGAACTCATTGTCCATATACTCCCTACCACGATCAGATCGAAGTGTCTTGATAGATTTACCAAGTTGCTTTTCAACTTTTGCTTTAAACTCCTTGAACTTTTCAAGAGTTTCATACTTGAATTACAACAGGTAAACGTACCTATATCTTGAGTAGTCGTCTATAAAAGACACATAATACTCATATCCAGCTCTAGCTTTTACATTCATCGGACCACAAAGATCTGAATGGATAAGCTCTAGTGGCTATGGCCTATATCCTTTAGTTGAAAAAGGACGCTTGGTCATTTTACCCTCTATACAGGACTCACATACTAGGAGTGTACCAGGCTCTAAGTCACTTAGAGGTCCACTTTGAACCAGTCTTTGAATTCTGTTGAGCTTAATATGGCCAAGCCTTAGATGTCATAGAAGGGTCCCATCTTTAGAAATTCTGCCTTTACTTAATCTAGACTCTGCAGTTTGGAACAACTCAGGTATTATTTTGTATATATAAATTGTCATCTTCTAATCCTAAACAAATAAAGTTCTATCTTTGAAAATATCAACTTTATTAATACTGAAATCTACGATATGAGATTGTTTACGAATATAACCCAAAGAAACTATGTTACGGTTTAAACCAAGAACATAATAAACAGTGTTCACGAAAATAAACATTTTATTGCTAAAAGATAACTTTATATCAGCAACAACTTCGGCATCCATCATCTGGCCTATATTATTCCTTAGATGCACTTCTCCAGGCTTGATCTTCCTCCAAGAGTTACTTCTCTGATAAAAAGAGCAGAAGTGATTAGTGGCTTCTGAATCAAGTATCTAGCTGGATTTACAATCCTCCATATTAAAGGTTTCCAAGAAGAATAAATCATATTTACCTTCTTTATACTTTTTCTTCTCTTCTAAGAACTTGGGACAATTAATTTTCCAGTGCCCTTCACCATTATAGTGATAACACTTTCTTTTGGGAACTTTTCCTCTCTTGGATTTCTTGTTGGCTCCCTTACCCTTCTTTTTCGAAAACCTTGGCTTCTTATTCTCAATACCTAAGCTAGAGGCACCATGAGCAGTAGCAACATTTGCTTCCACAGCTTTTGTCTTCTTGCCTTTCAGCAATAAAGACTCGAAAGTCTGTAGCTCATTAAGAATCTGGTGTTGGGGTTCTGCCCTAAATCTTATGTAATCCAATTAAACTATAAATAAATAAAGGAGTTATTAATTATTAATATTTACATTGTCATTTATTATTAGTTTAATAATTGTAATCCATCATAAGATCCAGAGTTACTTATGATAACTTAAAGTGAGCATATGATGCAGGAAGATTCACTTAAGTGTAACTCAAATAATCTGTGGTATATGAATAAAGGTTGGATGTCTTATTTCTGGTAACATCCCTAACATGGCCCACTTGTGAATTGGCACAAGTGATCTCATCTGGATCGCTCATGTAGAGACATGTGAGTGGAGGTGTTGCTGCAATAGATATTGTAATAGACTGGACTAAGATAAACTTACTGTCTTCTGGGAAAGCCGTTACAGAAAGACACTTCATTTATCAATCGATTGATCATGTACAATTGATCTTAATCCTGAGTGGATTACGAACTCCTATTTGCAAGAGACAAACATTTGATTCACATAGATGAGAGTGACTCGATATAGTTCGTTCAATATACCTCCCACTTTGGGGATTGCATCTTGCTTATAGCTGGGAACGTAATTACACAAGAATGGAATTCACTCTTTTCCATATAGAAAAATAGAAAAGTAGTTCCCTTATAGACTGATTCGGTCTTGAACAACGGGGCCCCATATTCCTCTGATCAAGGAAAAGGTAAAGACGCATATGAAATGGATGATTTACTAAATTAGTGGAATTTATTTAGTGACACAAATTAACACTTAATTTAGGATCTATTAATATCATGCAATTTGTGATAAAAACATGTAGATTCATGCTAATTTTTCGAAAATTAAAACCCTTTACTTACATTGAGTAAAATATGGAGAATCAGTTGGAGGTTTCTTTACAGCATCAAATCCTCAGCAACACCGGATCTTCTACGCTATATCCCTATCGATCAAACGAAATCCGATTGTGGGATAGAACTTAAGAAGAAATTGGGAAGAAGAAAAATATTTTCTTCCCAATAATGACTAGGGAATTTCGGCTATGGGGGGAGAAGGGAAGAAGAGAGAGTTCCAACTTTCTATGGAATTAAATTGTGTGTTTTATGAATGACTCAACCCTCCTATTTATAGAAAAATAGGAATCCTAATCACATTAGGATTAATCTATAGAGATAAATACAAAAAGAAAAAAGATTATCTCTTTCCTTTATCTAGCAATTTCGAAAATGCCATGGATAAATAGGAGATTATTTTATTTTCTTTATTTTTATTTACCTTGGGTAAATAAATCTATGTAATTATTTTAGGATATAATTCAAACAATTATCTCTTCAAAATACATGTCATGGCCGATTTTATCATGATAAAATAATAAATAAATACAATTTATTTAATTAATTATTTTGGGCCAATTCCAATTGGGTTCATTAATCCAATTGGGATTGAAATTCTCTCTTAAATTAATAAGTCCAACTTAATTAATTTATTTATTAATTACCATTTAAATAAAATATTTTATTTAAACAATTAATAATATTAATATTTTCTACCGACTAAATATTATCCAATTTATATTTAATTATTAATTTCCATTTAAATAATTTTCATTATTTAAATAATTAATAATAAATATTATAATTATTAATTTCCATAAACTTATTATTTAATTAATAATTTTATTGACAATATTTTATTATTAATTTAATTAATTTTAATTATTAATTTCCGTTTAAATATAATTAATTATTTAAACAATTAATAATTGTTAATTAATTTCAAATTATTAATTACCATTTAAATATACTCAATATTTAAATAATTAATAATATTTCATTATTAATTTCATGTTTAAATAAACTCATTATTTAAACAATTAATAATGTTTATATTAATTACCGTTTAAATATAATCAATATTTAAACAATTAATATTGCCTATTTTAAGTAATTCACTTTACTTAAAATTTCCATTTCTTCTACTTGATTTCGCGACTACGATATTTGGGCTAGCATAGGGACCCGATGGACCTATAGATCATGGGCTTAATAATTAGTCAATTAAGTGATTAACACATAATCGATTAATTACTTATTATCTAACTATGAATAATTCCACTATAGATTCATAAATGAACTCCCCTCACTATAGATGAGTTATTGTCCATTTAGTTTATCATTTTTTTTATATATCCGGTGATATTATCCTTCACGTGGAACCCTCATAATTACAAAGTGATAAATTTATCGTTTTGCCCCTGTAATTACCGCTTTATCCTTGTGCTCCTGCTGATTCTCCAATGAACTTTATCTTTAGTCGAACTAGAGATAAGATACTTCATGATCAATAGAAGTCGTGACGTCACTTGTTCATGTCTCGAATCGAGACATCAAGGGAGTTTCCTAAAGTTCCTAAAATGTTTAGGTATCGCACTGATACCGTTAATTTATAGGAAAGTTATGAATTCCATCTCGTGAAAATGAGTTCCCAACTACTTATCTAGCCATGTTCCCAAAACAGGAGTGTGTTGAGCGTTCTTACAGATCGCTCTCAACTATGTGAATCAAAGAACATAACTCCACAAATAGGAGTCCGCATTTCACTCAGGATTGAGATCTATCACGGTTGATAAACTTAGTTTGATATTCGATTATTTCTCTTAAACGGTACTAATGAGAAATTTGATCGAACATCGTGGTCCTGTCTTATACAATCAACATTGTATATGATACTTCCATTTCATGTCTCCCATGAATGATCGGGATTCGATCATTTGTCTATAAACAAAATGTGGGGGGGGGGGGGGGGGGGGGGGGGGGCAACGCCTCAACAAGCAAATCCATGCTTGATTGGGGAAGTCCATCCCAAAGAACAAAGGGTTGAAACCCTAAGAAGAGGAGAAAACTCTCTCTAATTGATTGATATTCAAATTAAGTATAAAAGATAAAGATCTATAAGAAAAAAAACCTAAAATGGCAATGCCTTCATGAAAACCCTAAATTTAACTAAAAAATAAAAACTAATACTAATTAATATACTAATTAATTACATTAAAAGAAACAATAACTCATAATAAACCCTATACTAATAACTATCTTGATCCCATCGAAGCTATCAACAGTGTTACCAGGATAAGGTTTCCAAACGTTATCCGTTTAATCCTCTTGTATGACTCACATACTAAGTCGTGATTTCATAAGAGTAACTTAGGGTTTACTATTTGAATGTTTGATATTTATATATTTCCATATATTCCTAAGATCATTAATTGAATCAATCTAGATAATATAAAGATCTTATGTTTATTTATTTAATTTATTCTTAATAAATTATTATTATTAAATAATTACAAGTTCTAGGACACCATTCTTAACAGCATAATGGAGATTATCTAAGGTTGTTCATTGGAGAATCAGTTAGGCTTAAGGAACAAGATTTAAGGAACAAGATGTATCCTGGAGATTAATATGGTGCAATTACCTAGCCATGGATACGAACTAACTTGTGAATGATCAAAGTGTAGTTAATGATATTAGCCAATGGACATAACTATGTCTATAGTACTAAGAGTGCAACTCTACATATTTAGTGGAGTTATCTAGAAGTTAATGAATAAGAATTAATTGATTGAAGGAGTTCAATCAATGTAATTCTAGATCATTGGAGTTTAGTCCTATAAGTCCATTAAGTCTTCTGAGCTAACGCATGTAATTGAGAACATAAATTAATGATGATTAATTTCTTTGGAAAATGATTTCAAATATTTTTATTTGAAGTTGTCAAATCAATTAAGGTAAATACAAATAGAGAAGTCTATTTGATTAATTAAATGAAATTAAATAGAGGAGTCTATTTAATTATTTAATTAATGGTGAAATTAAATAGAAGAGTCTATTTAATTATATAATAGAGAGATTAAATAGAAGAGTCTATTTAATTAAATTGATTTTGTAGTTGTCCAAAATTAATGAGGATTTAAATAGAGGAGTCTATTTAAATATTTAATTTGAGGAAGTTAAATTAAAAAAGGAAATAGATAAAAGGAGTTTAATTTATTTATTTAATGGAATTGTTTTATAAAATAAAAAGGAAAATAAAATGTCCAATATTATCATAGAGATGACATGGTGGGCGTGTGACCAGCGGGTAGGGTCACACGCCCCAATGGTTAATGGTTAACCAATTATTTGCATTTTATTTTATTTAATATATATATATATATATGGAATATCTTAATTTAAATTAATATGATTAATTTAAATGAGTAAGATATGAAATAATTATTTTAAATTAATAAAGATTAATTTAAATAAAGATATGAGATTAGTAACTAAAAGAGTTTAGTAACCAATATTTTAATTAATTGTTTAGTTTTAAATAGGATTTGAAACTAAAATCTAAAAGATGAGGTGCCATTATTTTTAAGTAAAGAGTTAATTAAAAATTAATGAAGTTGAATTTATTAATTTAAATAGAACTCTGGCGAGAAAGCTCTGCCCTAGATAAGAGGTTATTTAATCGTTCTATTAACACGGGACCCCTCTACCTGGGAGCGATCTGGGAGTGATATTTTATTAATAATTCTCTTCATTGAGATGGTGAATAATGTGTTAGGATTAATAGAGATTAATCACTTGGCTTTCACATAAAATCAATCTAACCAATCTATAAGAGCTATTATAAGTTAGATTGAACTTAGATATTAGAGGTAGCCTGGGTATTTCTAAGTTAAAAGCCTTAGCTAGCTATATTGAGTGGGAGAAGGACAAGTGACAACAAGTCCTGCGGTCTCCAAGTTGAAATCAATTAGTAAGATTCATATAGGGCTTCTGTGGTGTTGATAACTCTTCATTCATTCCCTCCGGAAAGTAACTATATGGATCAATAGGGTTTTAAAACTTTTGATGTTTGACTTTTCCTTTCGGTGACACTCATCAAAATAACTTTAAGCGATCTAAAACTTGGGCAACACTCAAAGGGATTCATTTACAAAGACTCTTAAGAGTTTTGATGTTTGACTCTCCCTTCGGTGACACTCATCAAAATTAATATTTAAGTGATCTGGATGTTTCACCTCACCAAAACATGGTAACTAAAGAATTGTAGTATAAGATAGCCTAGTGATGTTCATTAGTTGAGAGGAGTCTCATTTTAGTGGGAAAGAGCCTTGACCTGCCTACGTAGGCATTGTTCTTGTCACAATATACCATGGCATTGAAATTGTGTTTTGAGGTTTTAGAATTTCATTAAATGTACATTCATGCATCATGATTAATAGATGTCAAAAGTATGAATGAATGGATATGTAAAATTGTATTACTAAAGCATGTGTTTATTTATTTAACAATTAATTAAAACATTGGTTACTAAACTCTTTTTGACCAATTTAATTGAAACCTAAAATATGCTGCTAGTAATTACTACTCCTTAATTAAAA
Organism: Gynostemma pentaphyllum; assembly: GCA_028015215.1. Taxonomy (NCBI): domain Eukaryota; kingdom Viridiplantae; phylum Streptophyta; class Magnoliopsida; order Cucurbitales; family Cucurbitaceae; genus Gynostemma; species Gynostemma pentaphyllum. Next base: position 4,535,609 of record CM051346.1, on the reverse strand, counting down.
TTCTAGCACAATAAATATAACATTTATATTTACACAAGACATGAGCATAATATCAATAATCTCTATTAATGATGCATGATCATGGTATTTATACATTTATGATGGGAATAATTACTTATGACACACATTATGTATGAATAATTACTATTTAATTATATCTAATATATAATAAATAAATAAGCAATTTTGGTTGGGAAAATATTGGTCAAATCTATGAGAATTAAAATCTATATCTAAATATAGAAAAAATAAATTTTCATTTACAACATCTCCAGGATCTCCAGAAAAATAAAAAACAAAAAAAATGCGGGGCACCTAGGGTTTTAACCATAGGCGTTGCCGCCCACGTAAAATATTTTTTTTATTTGTGCGCTCGCAGCAACCCATGACAGCAATCTCGGCTGCTGCTGCCGCAGCGCCACCACGACGGCGGGCAGTACCGTTGCTGCAGCACCGCCATGGTGGTGCTCTCCACCTGCAGCTCGCAGTACCAACTCCTTGGGTACCGGTCGGGATCCAGTTCACTTTTCTTTCCTCCGTCGTTTCGATCAATATCACATATGATTAAAACGGATACAAATTTTCTAGGAAAGAAAACCTAGGTCAATAAATCCTAATTCAACCAAAACGCAAATCACATATTTTAAAATAGATTTAAATTCCCATTAAAACTTTTGAAAATATTATATATACAAGACTGCTTTAATACCAATTGTTGGGATTGAGGCCTCTATAAAAGAGTTCTCGAGCGGAAGTCCCAAGGATCTTTCTTTGTAGTATAATATAATCAAAAGGAATATTCACGTCGGGGATGTTAAAAAGGGGCAAACCCGACAAGTAATTACCAGCGAAAATATCGACGTATATTTTTCACCGGTGAAGGCATCCCCGACGCACATATTCGTCGGTAGTGCCCTTATATTTTGTAGTGAATGCATAAACAGAATGACTAACCCTTGTAGAAAAGTATTTGGCTCTTTCTCCTTGTTCTTGGTTACGATCCTGGGACCACTAAAAAGATCTTCCCCACTAAGCATAAAAGAGAATCAGTGCGTAGGCACTATCCTTTTTAGAAAAAGGAAGAGGAAAGAAATTTCTTCCCTATACACTAAGGGTGGCAGCGGCACTGAGAGATGGAGGAGAGGAATTTTATGAGCCTCTTCTTTTTGCTCTCTTAGTTGTGTGTTTTGGGGTCACCTTAAGGTTCTTATTTATAAGAAAACTAAGGCCTCAGAAAATATTTGAATATCTTTTTTATTATCAAATAATTAATAAAGATATTATATTTTGAATAATTAAAATATAATATCTTATTCCATAATAAGATATTCCCATATCACATTTTAAATTAATCATTATTAATTTAAATTAATTATTCCATATCTTACTCATTTAAATTAATCATATTAATTTAAATTAAGATATTCCATATATTTTAATTAAAATAAAATGAAAATAATTGGTTAATTATTAACCAAGGTGGCGTGTGACCCGTGTGACCCTGCCCATGGGTCACACGCCCACATCATCATCTCCATGATAATATTGGACATTTTATTTTTCCTTTTTATTTAATAGAACAATTCCATTAAATATATAAATAACTAAAACTCCTTTTATTTATTTAATTCCTCTTTAATTTGACTACCTGAAATTAAATAGAAATAATTGCACCAATAACCAATTTAAATCATCATAATCCAGTTTTAACGGTTGTTTATTATTAATATCAAAAGTACCCAAGAAACACCATTTATGGTGATGATCTGGTGGTTTCCGATTTTATAGTTTACCATCTTATCTTTTTATCTCTCCTGATAATTATATCACATTAATTACATATAATTTATCATATATATATATTTTTAATTTCAAATCATATATATATTTTTAATTTCAAATCAATCTCCTTGATTATAAAAATCAATATTTAAGAATAAGAAACTAAACATAATTTAGATCCAATCTTCTTATTTTTTTTCTCCTTGTTCACGTACAATATTCTTCTGCCCAGTGCACGTCGTCGTAATCAACCACCAAAAGCTCCCACGATTTCTGCCCTTGAATCTTAGCCACATTGGTTTTCAATCAACTCACCGTGAAATACAATGGGAAGAAGTAATCAAAATTCTCTCTATCAATCTCTCTACAAACCTCCCTTTTTCTATAAAGCGGCGGCGACAATGGCGGTTTCGCCGACTTGAAGCGTAAGTAATTTAAGCTCTGTTAAAATGTGATGAAAACAAGGAACATCGGCGGTTTTCCAGAGAAGAAAAGCGACGCTGATTCTGGATTTTTTTGCTGTTACAGGTTTATTTATTTATAATACACTGTTTATTAAATATAAACATTTTTTATAAATGGATGCTACTATGCTACAAATGTTAATGATTGCTGCTATATGTTTGTTTATCAATGATAAACTGTTTATTAAATATATACAGTTTCCATGGCTATTTTTACTGGTTGTTTTTTCAATTATACATTGTTTATCAAATATAAACGTGTTAAATGATTTCTGATTTTGATTTTAAAAAATGATTTTTACGTTCTTTTTTTCAATTCAACCTTTGTATTTGGTTTACTTTTGTTAAACTCTTTTTTAAAGAAAATAAATACTTATTACTTTTTTTTGTTTATCAATTATACACAGTTTAACATTGTATAACTAACAATGATATTGTTTAAAAAATTTCAGAGCAACTATTCATGATGGTTAGAGGATGATCGAAGAAGAAAAAAAATTCGATATTTCTTGGAAGAAAGTCACGAGCTTGGAAAAAAAAATCTTGTATTTTTATATTTTTTAGATTTAATTTTTCTTTTAATTTTACAAAATTTAAGGGATTTTATAACTTTCCTTAAATCTTGCACAAATTAAGGAAAATTAAATCGGGGGTATGTTTTGTCTTTTCACAATGTAATTTAATTTGGCTGGTGGTGGTTTTGGGTAGTTTTGATAAATATGTAAAAGATTGTGTTTTTCTGAAATAAAAAACATTAATTTGTCCATTACTGAAATTAACCCAATTAAATATTTAAATAGACTCCTCTATTTAAATCCCCTTAATTTTGGACAGCTGCAAAATTAATTTAATTAAATAGACTCTTCTATTTAATCTCTCTATTAAAATAATTAAATAGACTTAAAAAAAAGACCTTAATTTCACCATTAATTAAAATTAAATAGACTCTTCTATTTAATTTCATTTAATTAATCAAATAGACTCCTCTATTTGTATTTGCCTTAATTTTGACAACTTCAAATTAAATACTTGAAATCATTTTTCCAAAGAAATTAATCCATATTAATTTATGTTCTCAATTACATGCGTTAGCTCGGAGGACTTAATGAAACTATAGGACTAAGCTCCAATGATCTATAAATACATTGATCAAACGTCGTCAATCAATTAATTCTTATTCATTAACTCCTAGATAACTCCACTAAATATGTAGAGTTGCACTCTTAGTACTATAGACATAGTTATGTCCATTGGCTAATATCATTAACTACACTTTGATCCTTCACAAGTAGTTCGTATCCTTGGTTAGGTAATTTTACCGTATTAACCTCCATGATACATCTTGTTCATTAAGCCCGACTAATTCTCTAATGAACAACCTTACATAATCTCCATGCGTTTTTGCTTTTTCCTTGATCAGAGGAATATAGGACCCCGCTGTTCAAGCACCGAATCAGTCCATAAGGGAACTATCTATTTTTCTATATGGAAAATAGTAAATTCCAATCTTGTGTAATTACGTTCCCAGCTATAAGTATTCACTTTCTTAAACTGTGTATAATTAATTAACAAAAAAGAAACAAAAAGTAATAAGTATTCACTTTCTTAAAAAAAGTTTAACAAAACTAAATCAAAGGCAATGTTGAATTGAAAAAAAAAAAGCATAAAAAACTTGAAAAACCAAATCATAAATAGTTTAACACATTTATATTTAATAAATGGTGTATAATTGAAAAACCAACCTGTAGAAACTGCTATGAAAACCTATAACAGTAGCCATAAATGATTGTTTTGATGAATATTACAAAAGATATACATAGTTTAACATGTTTATATTTAATAAATGGTATATTATTGATAAACCAACCTGTAGCAACAACCATATATAAACATATTTATAATTAATAAATGGTGTATTATAGATAAACAGACCTGTAGTAGCAACTATGAACAACACGAAGGATTACGTTAATGTTCGCCATTGTAAGAAGCTTATCTAGAATTAACAAGCCAACGTTAACACTAGGCTCGCCGTTCACGGCGGTTTGATCTACTTTGTTTCCTAGGATACAACCTTCAAGATTTGGAGTGAATCTGATCACCGATGTGTTGAATTGATAAAATATCATGAAGACACCATTAACGTTGTTGTCGTCTCCGACAAGAAGAAATATATGGCGGCTGACTTTCTTGGTTTCTCGTCTACAAAAGTGGAGGAAGAATAAAGGCTCACGAAAACGCCATCAACGCCTACAATACTCTCGTCGACAATCGAGGAGACGGTTGGAGAAGAAAACGTCGATGAGGAGGGAAAGAGAGAAGAGGAAGAGAACGATGGAGCTAAAATAAATATATATTTAGGTTTTCCTTCAATAAAGATTCATCAGATCAATTAAGATTGATTTGAATTTAAAATAAATAACAAAGTAATTAATAAATTAAATGATATGTAATTAATGAGATATAATTATTAGGAGAGATAAAAGTGTAAGATAGACAAAATTAAAAACGAAAACCACTATATCACCACCAAAAATGGTGATTGTTGGGTATTTTTTATGTTGATTATAATTTTCCACTAATTTTGAAATTTGGTGAATTAAAGTAGTTATTGCTGTAATTAATTCATATTATAAAATGGTTGTTTAAAAAATAACTAAAAATATTATAAAGTATTGAATATGCCAATTAGTGGTTACTAAGATTTTTTTCCATCAACTTTAGGTTTTTCACCAATTCTATAAATTAATGATTGTTGTAGAACTGATTACCAATTTATTAAAGTTAAGGTGTAATTAATGAATTTATAAAAATATTATATCCATAATTATTTAAAAAAAATTATATTTATAATTAATATTCTAAATATAGATATTTATAAATATTTTAGAAAATAAATGTAAGTATTTCCCCTTTTTTAAGAGATCTTCATTAAGGTGGGTTTTAGAAGCTATTGTAGAATAATATTTTTTTTATTGATGAAGGTTTCAATCACTTGCATTATAACTAATTTTGAAGTAAAATCTTTATAATCAATATGAGCATAGCTCAATTTGTTAGGCACTTATTTTCTTTCTATAAGATTGATAGTTGGAATCTCCCTTCTTTGTAATATTTAAAAAAAAAATTTTACTCTCTAATCTAGTGATCTTCAGGCATTATTAGAATTAGAAAGTGAAATAATTGAGAATTCTTGGATATCATATTATTAACCAATTAATGGTCTTGTAATAAAGTCGATAAAATGATAAGGTATTAGAATGGTGCTCATGATATTTATATACTATAATCACAAAATAAAAATAAGAGATAAAAAGAAAGGGCTTTTTTAAGCCTCATTTTCAATTATTAGTAAAATAATAAAGATTGAAGAAAAGTCGATTTTATCCCTCTAGTAATGAAGGTCATGATCAAAATTGTCTCTAGAGATTTTAGGGATGTTTGTTTTGACAAAAAGAACACATCAATCACAAAGTCACATTCTGCTTTTAAAGTGAAATATGTGATAGAGAATTAAAGAAGAAGAAAACATAATTATATCATGATATGTAATTTATCGTAAGAGTTGCCTAATTTAGATATAAATATGTTTCTGATTTTACAAATATTTGTATTGATCTATCAAAAGAACATGATTAATCAAAGTAAAAATGATGTGATTCTTAAAAAATAACTAACTTATAAAATTAATCAAAGGTTAGTTTTTTCAAAAACAATATATTTTGTATTAATAAAAAAAATAGAACTATCATAATTGCCTGTTGGAGAAATTAATTATTTTAAAAAAATTCCCTTTATGGAAAAATTTCAAAACTACCCTTCTTAAAACACATGAAATGAGTGGGTAATGAGAGTCGATTACTCTTTCATAATTGTCTAAATAGTTGTCAACCTGAACATAATTAAATCGATTAGGTATCAGTGTTTCCTCTCACAAAATCGAAAGTTCAAACCTCTCATCCTAAATATCCGAAAAAAATGCCCAATTATTTATCAACTCAATCAATTAATAACTAATGACAAGGGGCGAATTGGGATTTTAAGTTTTGAATTAAAAAAAAACCAACGAGTTGGACATATTTGAAATGTTTCCTATGGTAGGGATAATTTTGAAATTGTTAAATTATATAAAATATCCTTAATCTATGGATTGGTTTCAATTTACCCAAAAATATTTTTAATTTTTTTTATTATACTCTCGATCTTTTAATTTGTTTCAAAAATACTCTTCCTTTTCCATTTGTTTTTAAGTTTAACGGAAATTGAAACGGGACACACAAAATTGAAAATTTTAAAATATTATGGGTAAAATTAAAACTGCGTTTTATAAGCGTTTTAACATTTTTAATTTCCGTGAAATATAATATAGAACACAAAGGAAGGGTATTTTTTGAAATAAATTGAAGATATAATTGAAATATTAAAGATAAAATTGAAACCAACCTCATAGATTAGGGGTATTTTTTTATTTATTTTTTTGACTTTTTGAAGACGATACCAATAAACAAGATACTTATCAATTTTTTCCCAAGAATAACATTAAATATAGAAAGGCCCAATTTGCATATTCCTTCTAAGCAATTGATCTCACACCTAACCATAAAAGAAAGCATCAATTTGAAACATTTTATTGGTCTTTTAAGTAAGGCATATTCCAACTATCTTACTAGGGTAGGGGTAGTTGGATTGGAATAGGAAATAAAAGATGAGGAAAGGTACTTTTAAAACCAACTAACTAGATAAAATCTAACTAAATTGATGAAGCAACATGCCAAAATATTTGGATTTTTTTTGACAAAAATATTACATATCCTTGTGCCTTGAACTAAAAAAATATATGGAATATTATTTTATCAATATTATTTATTTTTCTTCTTGGAAAATAATATGTGATATTAAGTGAAAGAAATTGAAAATGACAAAGATGACAATAATGAAAAGAAATGGTTTAAAATCTATGATTTTCATCATAGTTTGACCCTTTTTTCTATTTTAACCTCTAAACTTTTAAAAGATTTGTTTTCATCCACAAATTATATTTTTTTTCATTCTCTCATTATCTTTTTGTCTAATTGAAATAAAAAAAGGTATATGTGACACTATTTTTCAATGTATAATATTGAGTAATTTTTTCAGTATTGAGTGATTTGAATTAAAAAAAAATCAAACTCACACCTCTTTAGATTATGAGTCATTCTCTTAAAAAAAAAGATGATGAGTCATTAAATTAATGGCCTTGTCACTAGATTACCTTATTAGTGGTTTTAAGCTTGTACTTATCGATAATATAATAGGGCCTATATTTGAATTGTATGTGTAAATTATACATACATTTTATTAACGGACTATAAGTTTCATCTATCTACTCAATATTATATATTGAAAGATAACGTCACACAAGTTTTCAGTCAAACAACAAAAAGTGATAATAAGAAAAAATAAAATACGATATGAAGTTTAAAAACCAACAAAATTTAAAGAACAACCTAAAGAAAGAAAAACATTTTATATCGAAAGAAATATATATTTTTCTTTTATGAAAATTAAAATTAGTTTGATAATAATTTCTAAAAGTTGTTTTTATTTTATTTTTGTCTTTTAAATTAAATACAAAAATTTACTTAAAATGTGTAAAAAAAAAAAAAAAGTTTGATTATATAATACATATGCGTGTAAGGGACATGAAAATCCACCAGAAAAGTTGATGGTTGGAGTAAAAGCCAAAGCTTGATTTTTTATTTTCCCCTTATAAATCGACCGAAAATTGTCCACCAAAAGATATTTGATTTCTACGTTTTTGGAAACTCATTCCCTCCAAACCAAGCCAACAAAAAACTGTAAAATACCAATTTCCCCTGTTCTTTCTTGTTTCTTTCTCTATTTCTCTTTTTCCTCGAATATCTGAGCCTTAATTTCAAATACCCATTTGTTCAATTCCAAGCATATACATGCTAGATTCTGGAATTGGCCAAATGGGATTTCTGGGTTTGTAAAAATTCAATTTTGATTTTCCTTTTTTTTTTTAATCAAAGATTTTTATGGGGAGAGATAAAGTTGCTGCTGATGTTGAAATTAAGGTCCATTCTCGTGATGGGGGATCGGGAGTTTCTTCATCGGTGACCGGAAATTCTAGTCCGGCGGCGAATCCTACGACGGGGCGTGGTGAAATTAGTCGATTCAGGCCGTTCAAGAGATGGGTTCCTTGGTTGGTGCCGGTTTTTGTGGTGGCTAATACTATTCTCTTTTTTATTTCTATGTATATTAATGATTGTCCCAAGAACTCGGATTCTTGCCTTGCTAGATTCTTGGGAAGATTCTCTTTTCAACCCTTTAAAGAAAATCCACTCCTTGGCCCTTCTTCTTCCACGTGAGTTTCTCTTCTCTTTCTTTCTTTCATTGAGTTTTGATGAATATTTGTAGTAATCAAATGTTTTCATAATAGAGCTAATCTGAGCATACACTGGTCGTGTGGTTGTATTATAGGTTCGAGCCTCCCATCTCCTGTTTTATGTAATATTTTTTAAAAAAAAATGTTTCGATGATAGAGGAAGAGTGTCGTGGTTGCAACCAAATTCTCACATCGGTTAGAAGGTTTATTAGAAAGGACAATATCTCCGTTTAGGTCCAAAATGGACAATATCATAGTTAGAGATTTGGAGAGTCTTGACCTAACAAAGAGTATTGAATATGATATGCATGGTTATTTATTCCAATGTTGCATTTCAATGTTCATGCTCTTTGGTTTCTTAGTTATTTTACCATTTCTTTGTAGTCAAATTACCATGTCAACATATTAGGTGAAATTAATTTAGGTATCTGGGTAAATTCTTCTGCTATAACATTAAACATTGCATGAAAAAGTATGCACAATGCAGAAGAAGATACTGTATCTAACTTTTTGTTCCTTTTCCATTATTGGATTTTCAAATTTCAGATTAGAAAAGATGGGTGCTCTGGATGTTGATAAAGTGGTTCAGGGTCACCAGCCATGGAGATTGATCTCTTGTATATGGTTACATGCAGGGGTGTTCCATATACTTGCTAATATGCTGAGTCTTATTTTCATTGGAATTCGGCTTGAGCAAGAATTTGGTTTTGGTATGCATACTATTTTAGTCATGCTAAATTGTTGTGTATTTAATACAGCTTCATAACCTTCCTGTAAAATATGATATGTTATCCATGGATCCCACTCTGTTAAATACTTATTAGATCAAAAATATCGATTTCATTTGTATCTCATAGATGTGGATTCTTTATGTTGAGATATATGATTAAATTTATCTTTAGTCATTGGCTTAAGGGTTTGGGTCTAGTGGTGAGTTAACATATTTAATATGGTATCACAGCAGGAGATCTTGTGTTCAAAGCCCGGTAATGATATTTCCTCCCCATTTATAAAAAATTTCACTTGTTTGGGTCTTGTGCAAATATCTTAACTCACATTTGATGGGGAGTGTTGAGATATATGATTAAATTTACCTTTACTCATTGACTTAAGCTTTTGGGTCTAGTGGTGATTTAACATATTTAATACTTTAATAAAGGTAAATTTTACATTAGTAGATAGCTTGTCTTTATAATCAAATGCCTTTTAAGAGATTACAGTTTCAATTATGAAAAGTTTGTTTCAGCAGCCATCTTTAATCAGGCTCTAGATGACTTCTTTTCAACGTGATTTTACTACAGCAAAAATACTTCAAACAAACATTAACATGATTATTTATAATTTTTTGTGAACTGACCATGATATATTTTATGTTGTAAATTGCACACGTCAAGTGTTCTCAGAAAGAATTGCTCTTAATGTGATATTTATTTAGAAGCACATAGAATCAGTAAAAGTATGTATGAAGTAACACGTAGTCTTTGTTCTCTTTCTGCTGATACGTGCTTCATATGCTTGGTGTAGAATAGCCTCTTATTGTTGGTTTATTTGATATTATATGTTGTTTCTGTTCGTCCATAGTTCGAATTGGGATGCTTTACATTATATCTGGATTTGGCGGGAGTGTGTTGTCGGCTCTATTTATTCAGTCAGGCATCTCAGTCGGTGCATCTGGTGCTCTTTTCGGTCTTCTAGGAAGCATGCTGTCAGAGCTCCTTACTAATTGGACAATATATGCAAATAAGGTAAATGAAGTTCCAAATAGATGAAACACTTGATAGTCTCTGCATAGCCTAGTAAATGACTCAGAATCTGTGGTGAAGCTTGCAGCACTATTGACTCTCATCTTCATCATTGCAATCAATTTGGCTGTGGGTGTACTTCCTCATGTCGATAATTTTGCTCATATTGGGGGATTTATTTCTGGTTTTCTTCTTGGATTTTTGTTTCTGATACGTCCTCAGTTCGGATGGGTCAGCCAAAGAAATGCACCTCATGGATATAATGCAACTTCTGTTAAACCTAAATATAAGCCATATCAGTATGTGCTATGGCTTCTATCTCTGGTGCTATTGATTACGGGGTATGTTCTCAAATTAACTCCTGGGTTGTTTGAATTGTTTTATGTAAATGCATATTCTTTATTACAGTTGATTTGAAATTCTCCATTGAGCTGCTGAAGTTTTAATTTTTTTTCCCTTCTTCAAGAACTTGAGATTCCCTTACCCATTATGAATCCCCTCCCCAATGCCAGCTAGCATTATAGAAGTAGAAAACATTGATCCATCACTTACTATTGAAATGATGGTAACTAATAAAATTTATTTACTTAGTTTATGACTTTGTATTATTGTTGGAGACTCATCTATCATAGTCACCCGCCATAAACATAAAAATGGAGTTCATTATTGACGATTACAATTGACAGGTTTACACTCGGGTTGATCTTGCTCTTTAGAGGGGATAATTTGAATGATCACTGCTCATGGTGCCACTATCTGAGTTGTGTTCCTACATCAAAATGGAGCTGCAACTCAAAGAAATTTTCTTGTGAGGTAACTACTACTGAACCTCTCTAGCTTTAAGTTAGATGAAATCTTAGTTGACGACCATCATCATGAGGTTTTGACATAGATGACAAAAACAGGGGGAATGTATTCCATACTGCTCTATGTAACAAAAATCTCACAAATAATGAAATCAGTTGTCAAAATTGTAGAGTATAAAAAGAATTGAAATGACATTAAACCACTAATGGCCTTGTTTTGTGCCATATGTATTATTTCCTATCTACAACCACCGAATGGCTTTTAAGATTACTGCTAATGAATGTAGTAAAACATCATTAGATCGTTGCAAATGAGTTAGAATTATTGGATCGAACTGCCTCTAATCTGTTAGGAATGATATTAAGGGGCATTTTAGTCATTAGCCGAGAGTTAGCTAGCTATGTAATTGCAAGTGATTGTAAATAGAGCTCAAGTGATTAGGTAAATAAAATATTTGGCCATGCTTTCCAAGTAGTTTGGAATAGGGGAGAGTAAGGGAGGACTCTTGAATTTCTTCCCAGTTTGTTATCTTTCTCCTTGTATCAATATTAATAGAATTTGGTTCCTATGGTATTAGAGCACAGTTCTGACCATGGAGGATGAGTTTCTTGAAGCTTGATCAAACAAATTAGAGGCAAACAATGAAACTATTAAAAATACTTGGACAGGGGAACAAAAAAGCTCAAACCCTCACAATTTCTATTTCGAAGGGAAAATTTCAAATTATGCTACAAAAGGTGGAACTCCTTCAAAGACCAGGATCATGTTGGAAGATAAGTCATGTACAACAAAAATTGGCCGGGAAATACTCTAAAAAGGAAGCCTATGGGTGTGAAACTTTGTGTTAGGGTCATTGTACGATTTCATCTAAGGAAGATGAAATTGAGAAGCTAGGAGATCGATTGGAGCAGATAGTGGTTGAGTATGTAGGTCAAATGTTGGAGAACGTTAACCTGGTTGGGTCTAGCCGAAGTTCAAACTAGTTTTCAATTAAGTTTTACTTTTACAAACCTCATTGGGAGACTGCCGCACAACAGTGGAAATGCCAAAAAAAAAAAAAAAAAAAGAGGAATGTAGTAGCAAGTTTGCAAGTCCTGTTTGTGGAAATACCATAATTTGACCCACACCTTAAGGAAAAGATATTTCTTTTGCATTTTAGAATATGCAACCTTATATCAATATGCTTCCCGTCGAAATTGTCTCATTTTTCAAATACCATTTGAGTTGATGATCCATAGATGAAAATATTAGATCCTGCATTTCTCAACATTTGTAATCTGTCACTTTCATGCAGTCAAGTCAAATGGGAAATCAGCTAAATGTGACATGCCAAAGCAATGGGAGAAGCAGCTCTTTTCTGTTAGCTAATAGTAGTAGTTCTTCTGATATGCAAGTGCAACAGATATGTTCTCAGCTTTGCAGTTGACAGACTTTAAAAGAGAGTGAGAGAAAAAGAAGAACTTATATACTGAACCGTGAAATTGCGGTGCGCCTTGATAGAGCATTCATTGTTTATAAGCAAGTGTATATGATGTATTCATTACTTTATTCTAATTTGTTAAGGCTTAGACTATCCATAATCTTTGTTATTGAACACACTTTTGTCACTCCACACTGATTTCTCCTTCTTCTAAGAAAATTGATACAAACTCTCTTTGTGAAAATGAGAGAGAAGGAGATGGTAAGGGAGAATGATTGTTGTGTTGTAATGTGATAGCAAAGTTTAAATACCCTTTAGAATTGTCATGGTCTCAACTCAATATGACGAGTAGGTCAATGATTGTTTCACTCTGTTAATCATTGATTTAACATAAGGTTAATCTCTTAAATAAATATTAATTACTTACTTTCTCTTCATTTGATGACGATTTTATTTTTGGTGGAATCTTAACCAAATCTCAAAAAACAAAGGTATGAATATGGATGTAATGTGTTAATAATTATATAAATAGTATTAAGTAATATTGTTTAAGGTAAAGTAACATTTTAGTCTTTGAGTTTTGGAGGTTGTATCTATTTGGTCCCCGTGTTTTCAATTTGTGTTTAAGTGATTCTTATATTTTGGACATTGTGTCTATTTGATCCCTTAATTTTCAATTTGTGTCTAAATGGTCACTGAGTTATTATAAATAACTTTGATTAGTCCTTAATTTGTTAATTTCTTAACAGAATATTGACTTAATGTTGACATAAAATCTTTAATTTTCCAAAATAATGACGTGAAAGTAATTATTATTCTAAATCGTGCACCTGGATTGATGAAATATTTGAAATAATATTTAATCAAATATTAGTATTTTGGCCAACCAGACATGTTATGCCAGCGTTAAGACAATATTTTGTTAACGAGTTAACAGATTTGTTTAATTAATAACCAACTAAATTTATTTCTATAAATTCTTGAAAATCTAGGGACCAAATACACACAATGTTTAAAACTCAGGGATCAAATAGATACAATGTCTAAAACTCAAGGATCACTTAGACATAAATTGAAAATGATGTGACTAAATAAACACGACCTCCAAAACTCAGAAACCAAAATGATACTTTACCCTATTATTTAATAAAATATTAAATTATATATTTGCCGTCACATTTTGATACTTGAGTTAATATGGTTCCTATACTTTTAAAAATTCCATTTTCATCTTTGTACTTTAAATCTTACCTTTAAATTTTGTTAAACATTGATTTAGATATAAATTATATAAGTTCTTTTAAATATTTTTTTATTAACATTTATGAAATAATCTTAAATTTATTAACGTCATCTAAAATATGTTTGTAAAATGATAAAGTCGATTTATTTATAAAAAAAAATACGGGTCATATACTATATACTATCCTCGTATTTATATAGCTTATTATAATGTCAATTTCCATATTGAAAACAGCACAATTTCAAGCAGAATCAAGTAGCAAACCTATCATTTAGGAATAATTATAAATCATTCCCTTTATGAGTTTTAAACATCTATGTGGTTTGAAAATTACAAATCACAATCTAGTTTTAATAATTTCATAATACATATTTACTATACGTCGATTACATGTATTCTATTAAAATAATAAAAAGAATTAAGGGGCGCTGTAATTAGAAATGACAATTCTATGGTATAAAAGATTACAATGTTTGTTTTGCGTTGTGGATTTTAGTGAAATTAACAACTCTTCCATTAATACCCTTGTTAAATGTTTATTATTAATAAATTCTACATATTGATTTAGTTAATACTTATTTTTTATAAATCAATGAGCTAAGAATTTTTTAGCAATTCAATTAATTTATAACTTATTATTTATGTCTCATCAATCCTATAAAATTGTTGTATAAATTTCATATTAAACAGAAGATAATTGTTTTTTTATTCCTACTTCACAACTTTTTTTCTTTCCACTAAGTGATAAAAAAATAGACTACTTGTTCAATTTATTTTTTACATTATTTCTCATCTGCTCCCTCTAGCCTTTAGTATCCCATAAATAATTTTATAGAACAAAAACAAAACATTTGATCCATTTTGTTGTGTTTATGATTATGTAATATTCAGCTCAAAACTATTTAAAGTTGACATTTATTATTATCATTATTATTTTTTATTATCAACCCACATATCTCGTTTTACCGAATCACAAAAAATCCATTGTATTTAGAAACACAACATGACTACAATATAACGTTCATGTTGTTATCTTAGGATGAATTGGCTGGAACATATCATCTGATGCTACCATTATGGATTGCAATTTTCTTTTACGAATTAATTTTGCATTCCATTTTATTGCTTTAGTGCAAAGCAAGTAATATACATACAGAAAAATATATTGTGACGTGGATAGTTGGAGTTAAAACTATAAAATCTGTTTTTTTTTTCCCTTCAATTCTTCATTCTGTGGAGTATTAAACAATATGGGCATTTAATTTTGACTTCCAAATCTACTTAATTCATGTTTCAAATGAGACAAAAACATATGATTTAATATGATGACAAAAAAGAAAGAAAAAAAAAAGAAGTTACGTGAGAGCTGGTCTTGCAAAGAAAAAAGCAGATGTATGGAGTTCAAGGGAATTAATGCAAAGCAACGAATTCCTAATGAAAAGAGAATTGAAAAATTGAAGAAATTAGTTTATATTAAGGATGAAAGATAGCTAGAGATATGAAGAGATATAAGCTCTATCAGAAAATTTTTTTTAACGTGTATGAAAATATTAGGGTTTTAATTTTTATTTTTTTTTTATAAATAAGGGATTTTTATATTATTAAATGGCAAAAAACGTAAAAAAAAAGTAAGTGTGAGGATTCTTAAAAAGGGAACACCAGGATACATGTATTTTTAAATTAACATGTAATCTTAGATATCCGAATATCTTAAATTATTAGAAAATGAACAACGAAGATCTTAAATAGATGGGTAAACATAAACGCCCTAATAAATATGTGTGAATTTCAAATTTTACATTTTATTAACAATGACATATTATTGAAATTTAAATAGATGGGTAAACACAACGTAAACACGTGAATGTAATTTACAATTTTCCAAACCAGAGGAGTGTTTAAAACCGCAATATATATTTTACAAACCACACGACACGGCCCACACATAGAAAGAAGAAATTTATACAAAATTTGTCATTTTTCAAAGAAAAAACCATAGCCATGAGCTTGAGTTTAGTTGAGTGAGGAAATGAAAAATCAAAGAAACTGACAGATTTTTTAGCTAAACCAGAATCCATTCTCATCAAAATCTCCGCCGCATGTTCGCGTCGCCGCCGCCGTTGTCAACCATTCTACGGTATCGTTCATGGCCGGAACATCCGCCTCCTTTCCTCGTCACCTGATCAAATCCACCATTTCCGAACTTTCTAGAACCTTCCGCGTTGAACCTTCCTTTCCTCTGGTTCGATTCTCTACGAAGATTACCAACGCCGTTACTTCTTACGATGAACTTCCTCAAGGTCCGTCTTGTATCTTCGTTGGCCCTATCGAAACCGCCAGTAAAGAAACCCTAGAAGCTCTTTATAACCAGGTTTTGTGAAAATTTCTTGCAATTTCGGAATCCGTCGGTTGTTTTATGAGAAATTTTCTCTGTTTCTTGTCTGTGTTTGATTAGTGTTATGGTAGTTGTTTTATAGGCTAGGGATGCTTATTACAGTGGTCACCCATTAATTCTTGATGATATGTTTGATAGAGTTGAGGTAAGGATCGTAAAGTTGAATTCTATTTGATGATTTTGTTTCTATGTTCTTATTTTTAAATATGATTGAATTAGTTGAAGCTTAGGTGGTATGGTTCAAAATCTGTGGTTAAATATCCTCGTTGCAGTCTTAGGCGGCAATCGACGTATGCCGATGCTGAGGTATTTCTCTTTCACATTCCTTTCTTTCTTCCGCAAATGTCACATAACTTGGTGTATTTTTGTGTTACTTGTTTAATTCTCTGATGGAAAAATGAAATCCGAATAAGTAAGTTGCAATAGAAGTATAAGTGAAATCTTAAGGCTTATTTGGCAGTTTTTTAGAGATCCTTTTCAGCTTTTGTTTGAAC
This sequence comes from Gynostemma pentaphyllum, assembly GCA_028015215.1. NCBI lineage: Eukaryota > Viridiplantae > Streptophyta > Magnoliopsida > Cucurbitales > Cucurbitaceae > Gynostemma > Gynostemma pentaphyllum. The sequence continues at coordinate 4,518,874 of CM051346.1, read as the reverse complement.
ATCAACTTTTGATTTGAAAAATATTGAGGACTCCCTTCACAAATTCATGATTTTGGAAGAAATAATAATTTAAAAGAGCAGAGCTTCATTCTTTTTCTTCAAGCCACCAAAGGCCTGCCCACCATTGGCAAGAGGGGGAGGGATTTTTTTCCACTTGACTAGGTGACATCCAACAAAACCATCAGCCCTCTTCCAAAAGAAAGATCTAAGGATCTTGTCAATGAACTTGGTGACATGGGTAGGAGCTTTGAAAACAGAGAAAAAAGAGGTTGGGAGACTGTTTAAAACACAGTGGATAATCATAAGAGTGAGTCTTCCCCCACGAGAGATGATGATCTTTTTCCACTTTGTTAGTCGTTTGAGGATCTTATCTATTACCAGGTCCCAAAAGCTTTTGGTGGTTGAGTTACCACCTAGAGGTAGGCCAAGGTAGTTGAAAGGGAGCTCCCCCACCAAGAACCTGTCATTATCCGAGATCCATTGCATTTCCTCTTCATCAAGATTGATACTTGCCACCATGGATTTGAGAAAATTAACACTAATCCCAGACCCCTCTTCAAACATTTGCACAGAATTCACAAGGTTGGATATCTTCTCTTTGTTCAAGTGGGAGAAAAGAAGTGTATCATCAGCAAATTGGAGATGAGACACCTCAAAGTTGTCACCCTTGAACCCATGGATCATGCCTCTTTCTTGATTTTTTATAAAGCTGTCAGCCACCAACAAAAACAGAAAAGGGAAGAGAAGATCTCCTTGTCTAAATCCTCTAGATGCTTGAAACTTTCCTTTAGCTCTACCATTGACAAGAATAGAGAAGTTGGCACTTTGTTAGCATCCTTTCATCCATCTACACCACTTGGAGTTGAACCCTTTGATATTAAGTATATCCAATAAAAACTCCCAGTCAACAGTGTCATCTCTAAAAAACACCAATTGGATCTCGCTCCAACCAAATTGGTGTAGCTTGTGTATGAAATGTTCAGAAACCACGAAGCATCTTTTGTACGGTTGTAGCTTTTCCCTTTCACTTTGGCTGTCTTTGCTCAAGATCTTCAACACGGCTTGGGTGTTCCATAAGGACCATATCTCTAACACCTTGGCTCTTCTTGGAGGCGCTATGCTCTACGACAAGAAGAAAAGAATTCTTTGGGATTATGGGGTAGGTATTGGTTGGAATGTTTGGCTTGAGAGGAATAGGAGAATTTTTAGGGTAAGTCTTGATCTTGGGAGGAAGTGTGGGATATTTGTGTTCTTAATGCTTCCATTTGGAGTGCAAATTGTAAATCTTTTTGTAACTATGCTCCCTCTATTATTGCCTCCAATTGGATGGCCTTTTTGTAATCTTGTTTTGCCACTTTTTTGGCTCTTTCATACATCAATGAAAAGCTTTATTTATCATTAAAAAAAAAGACTTTTTAAAAGTTGTGTCGAACATGTCCTTAGTTTCAGCAAACCTAAATGCCCTTTTTGATGAAAATATGTTTATGTTTGGGTTTCACTGAATGATTGATTTGCCAGTGGTATGTAATTCTTCTCGTCTCATAGTAAATTAATTCTTATATGCAAGTAGCTGCCCCCCGCCGGCTTCATTTTGAATATTTGGTGACATGGATGTAGGGCAGGAAGATCTATCACAGGTTCTTGCATTAGCAAGCATATGGATGCTGTTTCTGGCACTTGGCTGTTCAGCATGTCTTGTTCCCGTAATCTACACAGTTGGATTAGTTTTTAAGGATCCACTCAGCTTAGGAATTCCCTATCACAGCAAAGGATCTGCATTTGAGTTTCTTAAGGTGTTGAATGCTGTTCTTTTCATGTCATTTGGTTCTCTGATTGGCTACCCAATTGCTTCAGCTTCTGGTAATAATTACTGCCTCATGATTTTATGATACAAAATATATAGTGAAGAATTTTTTTGATAGAATTGTATTTTTCCTTAAAATAAATCCATTTAATTATAAAGATGAAGCTTGCTTATTTTAGACTATTTACCTCATTGGCTCTGGCTATTGCTGCAGTGGGAGTGCTTCAGGGCCTATGGAGAAATGACTTGGTGGCACTGAAAGGAGCTTGCCCAAATTGTGGAGAAGAAGTAAGTTAATCCGTTGATAATGTCAGCGAGCATTATTTGTTTTGAACTTGAAATATTTTAATTGCTTATGATATATTGCTTTATTTTTTTCCCCTTGATATATTTTTTGGTTGAAGACCATATTTTCATTCCAATCTGATCTAAATATCAGAAAAAAATCCTATCTGATTCACTAAGATCAATTTATTTTATAGGTGTTTGCATTTGTGAAATCGGATCGCACCAATGGCTCTCATCATAGATCAGATTGTCATGTATGTGAATGCTTGTTGGAATTCAGGATCAAGATCGAGGTTAGTTTGTTTTTGTTTCTTACTGTACTGGACCTTGAAAGATTCAATGATTAGTGATCCTCTTTAATGATAGACCCCCAATAGTGGACACTTGAGAGAAAGGATAATAAATTTGGATGGGAATGTCAGTTGATGGAGAGAGAATTCTTTAAAAGGAAAAAAGGCAGTCTGGGCGTGAGGTTGGAAAATGACTAGTACGTTAGAGGGAGAGAGCTTTTGCTCTGAGAATCACATGAGGGACCTTTTCCTTGTAAGTAGAGACAGTAACCAGGGAGTTCTACCAGAATACAGGGTAAAAATGATGATTCTAATTGGCCACATAACAAATTTTTTGTAATGCTTGTAGGGATGTTTCGACAACTTGGGATTATGTTTGGGATTTGGCTCATGTAAATGCTTCCTTTTAGCGGTCAACTTCCAAATTTTTTTTTGTAATTACTCGCTTGGTCAAATTATTAATAGTTGGCCTGTAATTAGGTGGCGGTGTGGCTTTTAGGGGTTTTGGGTATACGGTATACCTTACTTTTTGTGGCTTTTAGGGGTTTTGGGTATACGGTATACCTTACTTTTTGTGGCTTTTGGTTTGGTTTGCCACTTTTATATTGTATTGTTTTTATGTTTTCTTTCATTCAATCAATGAAATGGCTTTGTGAAGTTTTTTTCAAAAAAAAAAACATAACAATGGAATTTCTCCAATTGAGCATTTCCCTGAATTGTATTCCCTTTTACTTCAAGTGAGGTGGAACGAACCCCATCCCTGAAAAGCTTAGTCATATGCATGATTTAATTGTTATGTGCTGCTAGTCTCGTCTGTTTTTGTTTTCAAGTTATGACTGGGTTCTGTTTTTTAGTTCATAGAAGAATGTTGGAAAGATATCTTAACGCTTGAAAAGAAAATACTTCATCTGGGGTTTGATATTGTGCAGAAATCTGATTCGAGAATTGGTCGACAATGGGTTTATGGCCGCATCTATCTTGTATCACGTAGGAGTAAAAGCTGGCGCCAAAGATCACTATAGGAATTCAACTCAGACGTAAGAGCAACTCATTCATAGCTACATAATTTTTTCCAATGGTGTAATAATCTGCAGTCGATTGTATAATTGTATCATTTCTAATATTAACTGCCACTTTGGTGATTAGAAATTAATTTAGAAGCTACAAGTATAGTTAGATTTTTCTTTCAATTCGATCGTCTTAATGAATGATTCTTGCATGGGATGATTTTAGGATTTTCCCAGTGTTAGAGAGTAAGGTGTTTTTTCATTTGTATTCTGATCTCTCTCTCAACGACCCCCATATTCAAAATTGAGGATATCAGAACTGTTATATTTTCATTAGTTTGGTTATTTAGGTCAAATTCTTTGCAAATCAAAAAAAAAAAGTGAAATTAATGCATGTGTTCGAGATTATATAGAGCATTTGTAATCCCTAACTCATCTTTACATAGCAAAATAGTGTCATCTTGTAGGTAAATAATTTTTTTGTTAAATTATTTATTATGTGATAATAATAATTAAAATGGTCTAAACAAGTGGAGGCAATATCGTAAATATATATCGTCCTTTCTTTAATGGAAGCGTTAAATGAGATACCAATTCTTTGTCAAATAATTGGGTAAAACGTCTACAAGAAATATGAATGGAAAAAATAATCGGTCATAGATTCAAATCTCTCTCCATTACCTTTGTTTAAAAAAAACAAAAGAAAACCCAACTTTAAACAAATACCCTTGGGTGGTTTGGTACCCGCGAATGAGAATGTATAGTTTGAGGGTATAGAAATAAGAATGAATGGTAAAAGAGGTGTTAATACATGGAAAAGGGAAATCGTTACTGATAATAAAATGTATAAACTAACGTATTCCATTAAGCTTTAGTTTGAGGACCATAACGGATATTCCGAAGGACATGATATTAATACCTTCCGCGTTTGAACATTTTGGACATGATATTAATACCTTCTACGTTTGAACATTTTATTGATTGGCGAAACATTTAAATGTCAACCTAAACTCGGCACTAATTGACAATTTAGTTTGAGAAAAATTAAAAAAAAAACAACTAAAAAAACGAAACTAAAATATTTAAATTTTAAAATTACATCACATTGAAGTTACATTAATTAACCAAATAAATTCAATTAGGTTGATTTAATCTAAAAAAACATCTTATTGTAATCATTAAACCCATCTAAATTCTTTTTAGAAGATTGATTTGAATGTAACAGAATCAATCATTATCAAATTGGGTTATTTGAAATTAATCAATTTCTAAATGCCTAAACACTTCTAATGGCCGATGGCCAATATACCATCTCCTTGCTTCTGGGTGCATTGGCTTTGGCTGAGAGTAAAATGATGCCAATCCATTATCAGAAATGTCCCAAGCTGTAAATGAGAATCCACATAAGCTGGAACAACAGAGAAGAAAAGTAAGCCTCTACATTTACAAACGGAAGAAACTTAACCACTTCTCGGTGATTAGTTAACAAACAACGACGTTGTTTTGTTTATTTACTAAGAAGTAGCTATGTTCTTTTTCCTAACAAACGACTCGAAATTCCATTTATCGTATTGAGATGCAGATCATAATAAGAGTGAATAATGTAACAAAATTACCAGAAACAGAGTTACGGAAGCAAAAAGCCCTTCCTGAAGAAGAAGTCCATGACCGCCGAATTCTTCTTCATCTACCTTTAAAATCAATGCATAGTATCCATATATAATTCCAGTTGATAACACCAGGAATCTGGAAATTAGACAAAAATCACAAATTAGACAAAGTTAGCAACCAGGAAGCATAGAAAAAAGAAAACAAAAATAGTTCAAAAAGTTGTATAAAACCAGTGTCCAATCTCCACGGTTGGGTAACCCAAAATGACAAAGTTTCATTATAGTTTTTTGACAAAACAACTAGGAGTAATAGCTGCTACTCAGACCGCATGGAATTCATCTCACATACTTTGGCACCAAACCATGTCGGATGAATATGCACATATGCAACCTTAAATGGTATGTGTTTTTTGCACATTTAACGCAGTTTTAGAAAGAACAATTCTTCAAAGAGGTAGATTTGAATATCATCTCTTCTTAAAAACGATTCGGTGTATATCGTCTTTTGAAGACACATTTTACAGAGTAAATCACGACTCTAAAATAGAAAATCATCTCTTCATGAGGCAATTTATCCTGATATTGAATAAAAATACATTAAAAAATTCCCAAAAAACACCACACGACAGCTAAAATTATAGTTTGCAGTAGGATCTGGCATGGGGATATCAATAAACAGTCATGAATGCAAACACATTGAACAAGAGCTTCATATTTAAGAACTAACTGGCTTACGGAAAAAAAAAATTGTGCGAATGATGCGTGTGTGATGCGTGTGAACGATGCATGAAGGTTAAAGAAAGGAAAAACAACTAAAAAACAAACTTGAGTTTAATATCTGTTCAAATTAATTAAGAAGGTATAAAAATGGAAACATACAAGATGAACCATACGCCTCCAACTAAAGGTAATGATCCCCATAGAAGCCCGCATACGAGCGCAACCGATTGTCGAATCCAATGCAAGACATCCCCCAGTTGATCCTAAATCGAGAACAGATAAAAAATGGGGTCATTGAAGAGAGAGAGTCAAGCCAAAGCAACTTCAATAAAAATCTTTCCACCCAATTGGTTTCAGATACCAAACCAGAATACAATAATACTTTTATATATGACTTTCTCTTCCCTTCAGTCTTTTTTTTTTTGGAGGGGTTCCCTTCCTTCAGTTGGTCATTGTAAAACTGGAAACTCAATCTTTATAATACATACTACAATACGAGTTTCCCGACGTTAAGTGTTATATGATCATGTGGTGAGATTAGTTGAGGTGCACGCAAATTGACACGGACACTCACAAATATTAAAAAAAAACATACATACTAATTTAATGGATTTGAGAAATAAACTGAAATGGGAATCAAAGTATTACAATCTATTAAAAAGTTATTAGTAATCAATAGATTCTATTCAGCAGTAATGATTACTAAAATATAAACGATCAATCAAACTTTTCAATAGTTCTAAAAACAGGAAACAATCAAACAAACTGAATTACGATTCAAATGAAAAAGCAAAATTCAGGAACCTTATCCCAAGAAGCTTCTGGATCGAGCAATTTAGAGAATTTAAACGGCGGTAAGTGATCGTTCTGAAACTGAATTTTAGGAGTGGTCTTAATCAATTTCCCGTCTTTCATACCGATTGATAATTCACGATTGGGAAAGGGAAAAAAAAATCTCAAAATTTTCACCGAATTGTGAAAATCGAAAAGGTAGAGAGTGGAAAAAAGAGAAATTTACAGAGAGCGGCTAAAGTAGGGATCGAAGCATATTAGGGTTTCAAAGGAAAGAGAAAAAGAAGAAGACATGGAAACAGAGCGAATTTAAAAAACAGAGGATTAAAATAATGGAGAAGACAGCTTTCTTTCAATCTGTAGATCTAATTCTCTCTGTTTTTTATTAGTTTAATAATTTGATAGAATCAAATTTCAATCCATAGATTGAAGATCTTACTTTTTCTGCTGTATTTGCAGATTCTGGGTCAGCAAAATCTCTCTCTTCTCTCTCTCTCTAAAAAGGTGATGAAGATTGGGAGATTTCTTTCATGGCATGGCAGCGTGTGATTTGTTTTATTTACATCTCTACGTGCTGTCCTCCGTCGAATGTCGGGTCGGATTCTCTTTTTAATGTGGGACCTTCTACAACTAATAAGGATGTTCGATGTCGATGTTTGGTAGAAAATGTTGTTTAGTTTAAATTTGTATAGTTTTTTTTTTAAGATATTACATTAAATTTGAGTAGGTGACACTCAGAGACAATTCGTTTTGAACAATAGATGTCTTTCACATCCAACTATAGCAATGAATAATCTATTATAATTTTTTAATGGCAGCTCCAAAAAAGCGCACTTCTATATCAAAAAAACGGATTCGGAAAAATATTTGGAAATGGTGTTTGTTTGTAGTGTTTGGGGATGGGGATCCAAGCCCCATGGTGATGTTATCCCCATCCCATGTTTGTTTTGCCAAAAAAAAGTTGAAGGGAAAGGGTTGATCCATATCCCACTTCATGGTGTTTAGAACACCTCCAAAATACATGGGTTTGTTTAAAACTCATTGATTTGATGAGAGAGAAAGGAAGAGAAGATAGGAGAGAGAGAGAAAAATTATTTCATAAAATAATTTTATTATTTCCATCCCATGTAAAACCAAATACAGTGAACTCGTCCCCATGCATCTCAATCTCATCCAAACCCGAAACAAACGCCCCCTAAATAAAACTTGTGATGATATCTAGCTATTTAAACTATTAAATTTTATAGTTTTTAAGTTTGTGAAAGGTAGTTGATGACGAACGATTTAAAATTCATATACTTTATAAAATCAAATTCGTAATTATTAAAACTTACCTACTCTACTATCTAACTAACCAGTATAAAAAAATTTGAGAACTTAAAAAGGCTTTTTAAATTTCAAACATCAATAGAGAGAATTTGAGAGCTGAAACAGTTTTTAAATAGAGATTTTTAAAAAAATAGTATTTTAAGAATTGATATTTAAAAAAAAATGTATAAATTATGAATTTTTTTTAAAAAAAATGGTATTTCTCACACTGAGATTGGTGATAAATATCATTTGAAAAATATTTTAAAACTTATTATTTTAAAATTAGTCAGGAAAAAAGTGTCATTTATTGCAAATTTTCTTTTAAATATAATTATCAAGCTTTCGTTAAAAAAATTAAGAATCAGAGTTAAATTTGTTTTCATTCCATTCAGGGCTCGTTTACTAATTCAGAATCGGAATCAAAACAATAAGAATCGGAACCACAAGAAATTAGAATCAGACTACAATTTATGATGTTTACTAAACTTATAAGGAATGGGAATTAGATTCCCTTTCACAATGTTTACTATGTTAATGAATCAGAATCAGAATAATTAATTTTTTATAATTAATTTAAAACATGTTTTTAAATTAAATAATAATCATCTAGAGAAATGTTATAATAAAAATAAATATATTTTAATTTAATAAAGAATGGTGGTAATGGTGAATTTTATATTGAAAAATATAATTGAGATAATTTTAGGAGATTGTTTATTGTTTTAAACAAAATAAATTATTAAAAAGTTGTTATAGGTAATATCTCATTAAATTTCAATATTTTAATTAAGTGAATGATTAATTAATTAATTAAAAAATCAATAATTAATTGTTTTCTAACAAATAAAACATAATATTATAAGTTAATATTTTAATGAAATAATAATAAAAAAATAAAATATTCGCTTAAAAAAATAAATAAACAAATAAAACATTAAATCAAATAAACAAATGAAGAGATATGAAGATGATTTTAACATCTAAAAGGAAGGATAAAATAGTTAAAAAAAATATCAAATCTTTTTGTAATATTGTTCAAACCGTACCACTTAATGAATCACATTCCTTTTTCATCAAACCACTTAATGAATCGCATTCCTTTTTCATTCTATTTATTATTATCTATTCTATTTAATATCAATCAAAATTAATTTTAAATAATAATTAATTTATCAAATTTTAATTATTTTTTCATTTATTAAAATAAGATGAATTACCATTAAAGGGCATCTGTAAATCTAGCAATTTTTTGGATAATATTTATAAAAATAAAAGCTCTAAAAAATATTTGTAAATATGATAAATTTTAGTTAAGTAAATATAATATGTCTCATTTTTATTCTTAATTTAAGTAAATAATATAAAAATAAAATCAAAATCTAATTTAGATTATTTTAATAATAATAGAATGTTTTTCATTCTAATTGATTTTTATTATTATTTCTTAATTGAAAAAATAGAATTATTAACATGTTTTCCTATAAGATTGAAGGTTCGAGATTTGTTCTAAAGAGTTGTAAATTTGAAAAAACAAAATGGTATTAAAAGACGCGTGGGCGGCAATGGAGGGTCAGGTAAGCGATCCAATTGAAAAGGAAAGAATTTTGACTCATAAAATTCTTATATATTTAATCAGCAAAATCCAAAACCAAAATCAAAATAAAAAAACGGACATTTCAATTTCCATATTCTCTCTGTTTTCGTTCTCTTTAATCACAGATCCAAAAACCCTTTTCCCTTTCTCCGATCTTTTTTTTCCCCTTCTCCTTTTTTTTTTTTATCATCAAACGACCCAGAAAATTTCTTCCCATCTCTCTGTTTTTTTCTTCAATTTCCTCTGTTTTTGTTATTGGTTTTGTTCTGTGATTTGTTGAAACAATGGATAGTTCTGAAAAGAATGAAAGTAAGGGTTTCTTTGCTGCTATGACTTCTGGATTTTCAAAGCTTAGCACCGCCATGCATCGATCTGTAAATGGGTGGGTACTTCGTTTTTTTTCATAATTTCATGAAAAAAATCCTTTTTTTTTGGATTTTCATTTGGTTTTGTTTGTTATTTCTGGCTTTAATCGTATTTTTTTATCTACTATTGCTCTTTAAGTTTGAATTGAATTGAATATTTTGGTTTTAACAAATTGTAAATTCTAAAATTCGCACAACTCTGTTAAAAATTTTAAAATTATTTTAATAGAATCGAAACATGTGACAGACATAAATATGTGTTCTAAATTCGTTAAAACTAATTGATAACGTGTGTGGTTTGCAATTTTATAAACCACATGGGTGTGATTTACTATTATTATATCATATATTTTTCTTTTCAAGGCTGAATTTGCTTTATGGTTATTGCATTTTTTTTCATTTATGTTAGATAGTTTCAAAATTTGAATATGTTGAATTTAGATGTATAAAATTTCAGTTTTGGTAATGAGAAGGTGAGTTTTTTAGGAGAGTCTTCATAGCTTCTTTTTCTCTTATTTTTGTCAGCTAAACCATGAAATTTTGCTACCATATTATTGCTCTGCTGATAAATTTTTCATCCCTCTCAAACTCGATCAAAAAATATTTTTCTTCGTGTTAATGTTGTTTTTCTTAGTGTCGTGGTTTTATTAATTTGCTTGAATTCTTTTCACTTGGCCAGATCATACATTTCTCAAGTTACGGTCCATTTATTGCATTACTGAAATGTTTTAATCAATATTTATGAGTTTGGCTCATGCTTACACCGTCCCCCCGTGATATTAGGTTTCTTGGTAATGAAGGTGTAGAAGTCATAAATCCTGAGGGAGGCAAAGAAGATGCAGAAGAGGAAGCTCAGAAAGGAAGATGGAAACAAGAGGTTGCTCCTAAAATGAAAACAATGATAAATTGGGAATATTTTTTGTTCTACTTTGAGTGGAATATTTTTTCCCCAGTTTTGGAAACTAGGAGTTGTAATTTCTCTTCTCCTTCTCCTTGTATATTTCTATAAAATAATATTTTTTTTCTTTATTTGGGATTTAAGGATCGTGAAAGTTACTGGAAGATGATGCACAAGTATATAGGCTCAGATATCACATCAATGGTCACTCTTCCTGTAATCATTTTTGAACCAATGACAATGATTCAAAAAATGGCTGAGGTTTGTTTTAACTTTTGGTACTATTACTATTTTCACGTTCAAATGTTTCTTTTCTTTATTATGATGTTGATGATGCAATATTTTATCCAGTTGATGGAATACTCCCACTTGTTGGATATGGCGGATGAATGTGAGGATCCTCATATGCGGTTGGTGTATGCATGTTAGTATCGAAATCTTAGAAAGGCTCTAAGGCATATGCTGGTCCATTACCATTGAACATGGTATATTTACTTTGTGATGGTGAAATAATTTTTATTTTTTTTTTTTCAGCGTCGTGGGCTATATCAGTGTACTACGCTTATCAACGGACCTGGAAGCCTTTTAATCCTATTCTTGGAGAGACATATGAAATGGTTAATCATGGTGGGATTACATTTCTTTCAGAGCAGGTGAGGCTTCAAGATTTTATGGCTACAAAACATGTCGTCTTTTCTCCATCCAGTTACCGACTTTCTTCCTTGTGGGACTTTATTTCTTATGTAGCGTATGCAGATTTGTCGCCCCCTCCCCCACAAACCATCCCCAAAAAACCTTTTCTGTTAACATCTTTTTTCCAAGTTCATCAGAGTGAGAAAGTTGCATTACATTTCAGTAATTATCTTCTTTCTTCTTGATGTTGATTCTGTTATAGTAATTCTCTGCGGATTATTTACATTTTCAGGTGTGTCATCACCCCCCAATGAGTGCTGGGCATGCTGAAAATGAGCACTTTACTTATGATGTTACTTCAAAGTTAAAAACTAAATTTTTAGGGAACTCAGTGGATATCTATCCCGTTGGAAGGTAAACTTGTACTTTCTCCCTCTATCTTCTATCCCTTCAGTTCTTCATTCCTTTTTTAACTCATTTGAGAATGTCAAAGGAGCATGTTATATACTCAAACATCCTTAAGAAGTTCATAAGTTCAGACCTTAGTGCTCACCCACCTGAAACATTAAATATTCTACTAGTTTCTTGACACCAAATATTGTAGGATGAGTCTCTTTTGTGGGAAAACACTGATAAGCCAATATTTACATCGGAATTTTGGCATGCCTTTTCAATTTACTCCATAGGTTGTTTGTGATGTAGATTCTTCTAGATCAACTGCCACTTGTAATAGTTGCCTTTTCAATTTACTCCATAGGATGAGTCTCTTTTATGTCCATGTTTGATAATCCAAGATTAGGTGATGCTATGATTTTGTCCTTTGCAGAACACGCGTGACTCTTAAAAGAGATGGTGTAGTATTAGATTTGGTGCCACCTCCCACTAAAGTCAACAACTTGATATTTGGAAGGACGTGGGTTGATTCACCCGGGGAGATGATAATGACCAATTTAACAACTGGCGATAAAGTCGTCTTATATTTTCAACCATGTGGATGGTTTGGGTAGGTATCTTTATTTCAATTGCTTTCGTCATTACAAATATTTACCTGGCATTATATTGGAATTTCATGCTGGATTCTGTGATTTAATCTTGACTTTGTTGTATTCTTAGCTTATATTTTTTACTATCTTCTTTATCCATTTTTCTGTCAGAGTCATAATTTAGTTCCTGATGTTTTCATGATTTTATTCCAGATGAGTTGGTTTCTTCATTTGAAATGATCATTCTGGCATTTGACATTATCTTAGTTAAATCATTCTAGCAGTTTTCGTAAAAAGGACTAATAAGGATGGAACTTTTCCAGTTTTTGAAGTGAAGTTCTGTTGCTCAGATTATGTTTTTTTTAACTTTCATCATAGTAGATTTGATACCAGTCTCCACTTCATCCTGTTGAGTATAATCTTTTTGTTGCAGCGCTGGCCGCTATGAAGTGGATGGTTATGTTTATAATGCCGCAGAGGAACCTAAAATTTTGATGACGGGGAAATGGAATGAATCATTGAAATATCAGCCTTGTGATTTGGAGGGGGAGCCTCTGCCAAACTCAGAACTGAAAGAGGTTATTTATTGCCATGCCACCGTCTTAATTAATTTTATATGCTTTACAGAAAATTGGAGTTCTGCTCAGTGTGTCATTCATGTTTTCCGATTTTGATTCTATGGTTGGAATTTGAATCTCTCTCTCATTTCCTGCTGATCTAGTGTTTTTGTTCAATAGGTTTGGCATGTGGCTGATGTGCCTGAGGGTGACAAATTTCAATATACACACTTTGCACATAAGATAAATAGTTTTGATACTGCCCCTAAAAAGTTGTTGGCTTCAGACTCTCGATTGCGCCCCGATAGATTTGCTTTAGAGAAGGGTGATCTATCCAAATCAGGGGCGGAAAAGAACAGGTTCCGTCCTCATTTGTTGCAACTCTTTCTTTAAGCCACATATCAAATTCTTAAATTGTTTTCTTTTCTCTTTTGTGATCAGATTGGAAGAGAGGCAAAGAGCTGAAAAGAGGACTAGAGAGGCCAAAGGACAAACTTTTGCGCCTAGATGGTTTGATGCAACTGAAGAGGTTGCACCCACTCCATGGGGCGACTTGGAAATTTACCAATATAATGGTTTATATGCCAAACATCGGGCCGATATGGACAATTCTGGTTCAAGCAGCAACGACGAGGTTGACGTTACATCAATTGAATTTAACCCTTGGCAATACGGGAACTCATCTTCAGATTAAGGTTTTCCCATGTTTTGTTTCCTTGGTTTCCGCAGATAGTTGATAATTTTTTTCAGTATTTGATGTCATAGTGTTATATTGTTTGTTTATATACATACAAATAGATCATTACATCTTGTAACCTTGTTTTCAATCTTTGCCGGTTATTTTGTTCTGATGTTTTCTCATTGGTGAAAAAATATGTAATTATTTAGTTTGATGTTTGAATTTTGATTACATGTGAAAGAAGTTGATCTAAAATTATCCTAAGCTTGTCCAACAATGAAAGGTGATATTCAATTTTATCTCACCCATTATTCCTTGCTGTTGAAATGGTTACTGATAACAAAAAAACATTCATTTCACAGTAGGTCATGTCACCAACGTGTAACATACTACTAATTTAAAAGATTCATTTTCCTACTCGAGTTTGTAGGTGTACTTTTAACAGGGGTTGGGATTCTTTTGGCTCCTGTGAATTGAAAACATTTTCTATATTTAATTTTAACTTTCTAATTTTTTTATTTTTTTTAAGATTAGTGCATTTTCAAGCAAAGTGGATATCAATTTTGCCTCCTAAATCAGGCTATTTTTCATAATTGGCCCATTGAAGTTGTAGTGTAGGAGAGACACAGAAGCACTTGTATGGATGTAATAGTTAAGTTTATAAAGCATGATTTTTTTTTTTATATTTATTTTGTAAAATTGAAGGGAAAAAAAGAGGATAAATTTAATATAATTGAGGTCAAATGTTAAAAAATAACCGTTAAAAAAAGATTGCGATAATACTATGGAATTCATGTTATTGATTTTTTTTTAAATTGTTATATTTGTGATTATTTTAAAAATACTATGTTTATCATTATTTTTTATAAAATCTATATTCATAACTATTATAAAAAAAAGGGTAAAAGGTAAAAAACACCCATGTAGTTTTATTCAAAAGTAAACACACTCATGTAGTTTAAAAATGAATATTTATACCTCTATAATTTTAAAATTGTGCAAATTGACCCTCCCCACTACGCCATTAATTTTCTTTTGGCCATAATTTTTTCGTTTGAACTAGGGGTGAAAGCAAAAACCCCCGCCCCGACTCCGCCAACCCCACTTTGTAAATGGGGCAGGGGGAAAAAAATTCCCCCATTTTCTAAACGGGGAGGGGCGGAGCCCCACCCCGCCCCCTTTAGCAGTCAGTTTTTTTTTTAAAAAAATTACATACATTGTGTTTGAGCTTGGATTAATTATGTTTATTGTGACTTTGAAATACCAAATTTGAATTTGGATTGATTTGATAATATTGGAATAAAATGAAAATTGATTATGTATGTTTATGAAAATTGTGTTTGAATTTTAACTTAAGACTTTATAATGGAAATATTGATTATGTTTGAAACTTTTAGTTTATTGTTAAATGCATTGTGTATGGAATAGAATGAAATAAAAATATGTATATTATATAAGATTTATATTTGAAAATATTAAAATTTATAACAAAATTTAGAATAAAGTCATACAAATTTTTTATTTTTTTTAAATATTGGCCCCGCCCCCGTCTCATAAACAGGGCGGGGGAAAGTTAACAGGGGCAGGGGTAGGGGTGGGGATTTCTCCCTTAAATGGGGCAGGGATAAACGGGGGCCCCGCCCCATTTACACCCCTAGTTTAAACTCTGATTTGAATGATTCAAGATGTTCTAAAATCCTTGTTTTCAGCTCTACATTATAGTCACTTAAAAACTTAGAAATCATCAGTATATAAAAGAGTTATCATCATCAAAATATTAGATTGGGTTGAAGTTATAAACATTTTTATATAGTGATGATTTAGAAGTTTTTGATGACTATAACGTAGAGTACGAAACGAATATTCTAAAATATTTTAAATTAATGGGGAGGGGCTAATTTGCACAATTTTAAAAGTATAGGATTGTAAATATTCATTTTTAAAATACAGAGGGTGTGTTTACATTTGACCAAAACCACCGGCGTGTTTTTTACATTTTACCCTATACAAAAATGAAGTTGCTCATTCAATTTCCTTTTTTTTTTTTTGTTTAAAGAATATCAGGATATCTGGCCCGTCCATGCATGTTATATACACCTTTTTTGTTTGAATCATTCAAATCTTCATAATTATTATTTTCTAATCACGTAAGTGGCTTGATAATCATACTACTTTGAGGCCCTAGTAATTGGATTGCCTTGATTATCCACTTCGATTCAGATTCTTGGTTTTCTTGGTTGCCTTTTAATTATCCTCAATAAAAATGACAGTACAACTATAACTTAATTCATTAAATAACAATACTTCTCATTCCTTCTTTTAATTTAACTAATCTTTTATCACGTACGTCGCACTTCATATTTTTTTTTAAAATAAAAATATTTAATGGTTTAACATTTTTTTTCCATGTTTTATAAATCTTTTTTGAAATTGTTTTTGTTTTATTATTTTTTTCAATTATTAAATGTGTTACTATGTTCTATTTAAAATTTAAATTATCATATATTTTACTAATTCAGTGAATAATATGTAGTTGATTTTCTTTTTATTTTAAGACATTTTTTAACTTCTTTTTAGTTTGATTTTTCTATGTTTTATAAACTGTTTAATTGTTCTAAATCTATATATATATTTCTTTTAGTTAATTTATTCATTTCTAAATTATTTATTTCTAAATTTAATTATAATCTAAGAAATTATATTAGTTGTTTTTGTTTGATTTAAATTTTTATTTTTTTAAAATATTTCTTATTAGAAAGTTTATTTAAATATTATAAACTACTATACTCTTACTAATTCAATCAATTATATTTTATTGTAGTTGTTTTTTTATCTTAAGTATTTTTTAAGACAATTATGTTTTTTTTTTAGTTATTTTAAAATTAATCACCATCACCTTTATTAAATCATTTAATATTTAAATACTTTAATATAATTTATTTTTCATAAATGAGTGATTAATCTAAACAATGAATAGTTATTCATTTTAATACCACATTATTTTTTATATGTTGTACTTAATTTTTCAACTATTTTGTAATTTGATGTTGTGAAAGCAACAAAAAAGTCAAAAAATCATTTTAAAAAATTGACCATTTCTTATCCATTGAAGATAAATATTTTAATCTTATTATATAAAAAGGGAAGTAAATAAGAGAGAGAAAATTTCAAATTACGTTAATATATAAGATAAATATAAATATCAAAAGAAAAAAAAAAGACTAAGATTAATAGGCAAAAAAGTTACTTTACAAAGTAAACCTATTAACTTTTACAACTCCAAAATTTATTTTTCTAATGGTGTATGAAATATAGTCTAAAAATATAAATGGTCATTTAATAGAAAATGGAGACTAACTAACAATGACATATTTAGTAATTTGAAAATTTTAAAAGGATATAACATGTATAGTAATTTTAAGATTTTATAAAGGGTATAATAGTGTAAAAAAGTTTCACGAACATTTATATATTAAAGATAAGGGTATAACATCTAAAAGAAAAAGAAAAGACAGGTAACCCAAATCATTTTAGTTAAAACCAAAGATTAATAAGAATCCATATAAATCAAACAGATGGAGAAAATCATGGGGGAAATGAGACAAAGGAAATGCCTCAACCCTCAGCCAGCTGCCTTTTGTATTATAAAATTAGGTTTAAGGCTTTTGCTGCTACTAATTTTAACCTTTATAATCATTCAACTCATTGGAGTTTCTGACATTTATTAACTTACTTTATATTATATTATATTAGGTTTTTGAGATACAGAATTAAGATTATAGTTGTATTATAAAGCATTGGAATATCCAGATATTTAAGTGGATAGAGTTGGAAACCTTTTAAAAGGATTGTTTGGGTCATAGTATCATATGATGCTTTGCTCATGAAAAGCTAATAATAATTAATAATTTAAAAATAATTATAATTAATAATTTAACGGGATAGTTAGTCCAATTAATTTTTTATGAATCAAATTTCAAAGGTTGTAAGATCAAACCCCGTTCTTTTTTGGAGGTATTCTAAACACCATGAAGGGGGACTATGGATCTTATGGAAGGTTCTTAATAAGATGACTTCTTAATCTTTTAATGAAGGAAAATTATGGGATGGGGATAACTTTACCAGGGTCTGATTTCATCCCCAAACACTTTCAAACAAACACCTACCCATTTTTATAAAGTTGGAAACCTTTAAAAAGATATGTTTGAGTAATTGTATCATATGATGCTTTGCTCATGAAAAGCTAATAATAATTAATAATTTAAATCAATAATTATAAATTTATAAAAATAATGGATAGTTAGTCAAATCAAATTTTATGAATAAATTTACAAAGGTTGAAGATCTGTTGGTTATTTTTTTGATATTTTTCAAATTGGATGGGGTTTTTGAAAACTTTCGATTTTATGGAAGGTTCTTAATAAGATGACTTCTTAATCTTTTAATGAATTACATCTCTATTACTATTAATATAGTATTAATAAACTGAGACGGTACATTACAAATTTAATGGTATTAGGGAAAATGATATAATTGTATGATTTCATAACCACAAAGGTAAAAATATGCATGTTTAAATGATAGGAGGGGTGTTTGCTTAGTACCAATTGAGAAACAATGGGCCTTCATAACTATACATTGATATAATATTGTCCAGTTTTGGCCTAGTCCTCATGGCTTTGTTTTCGGTTTCACCCAAAAGGCCTCATATCGATATAAATATGTCTCTTCCCTTATATACTAATGATCATCCCATCTCCTAACCAATTTAAGAATTTGTTCGCATTCTAACACTACATTAGCCAAAGGATTTACATTTTACCTCTTTAAAAAATTAACTGACTATAAGAGAAAGAGACCTAATAGCATAAATGGGAAATCACATAGGTGTAAATTTATATGTTTAAATTGTAGAGTGTGTGTTTACATAATACCTAACCACATAAGTGTTAACCTTTTACTCTATTATTAAACTTTATATGATTTTCCTTCCTAGGAATTAATAATAACAAATTTGTAATAAAAGTGACAACAAAATAAATAAAACCCAAACATAAATTTTAATGACCAGAAAAGGAATTGACAATCAGCAAAAGAGTTGTTCAACAAATTCAAAAAAAGTGAGAGATCGATTCTCAACACCTTTGCTTACTCAACCAAAATTTACTCTTTACTTTATTTGCCCTTTTTGAAGTTACATATAGATCTGATTTTCTTGCTTTTAAGGCAAGAAATCTATAAGTTCTCATAACTTAAACTTCAATTCAAATCAATTTCTAATAAACTCTTCTACTTCCTTCTTTTTCAATCTTCGTCGCCTCCGAGTTCGGTTAAATTTCCCTACTAAATATGTTATAAATGTATC
Source organism: Gynostemma pentaphyllum (assembly GCA_028015215.1). NCBI lineage: Eukaryota > Viridiplantae > Streptophyta > Magnoliopsida > Cucurbitales > Cucurbitaceae > Gynostemma > Gynostemma pentaphyllum. Next base: position 4,499,978 of record CM051346.1, on the reverse strand, counting down.
AACTTAGTATAGCTCAACAACTTAAACACCATTATTCTATCTATAAAATTAAAAGATGAAGTTTTCCTTTTTAATTTGATGTAATATCTGAATAAAACTATAAATATAAAAAAGAAAATTGGTATGAATGTGATAAATGATGGCAATTTCTTCCAGCTATCTAGCTTTGGGATCA